>JAWWNJ010000095.1:600000-1054031 GCA_037176885.1 Favolaschia claudopus | reverse complement strand
AATTCTACTAGACTGGGGACTAGCAAAAGAGATTGAGACTCATTCCGCACCTCTGGCCGGCTTTGCGTTGTACAAATGTGAAGATCTATGAGTTAGACGTCCTCAATATGTGCTGAATCAATTCTAGATGCCGCCGAAGGACAAATACCCGGCCCAGATCACATGGGTTTGTCGTTTGACGGTTTTCGTTTCACGAAACTCAAACGAGCGCAGGAAATAATATGTGGGACCTTGAATTGCTGGAAGAAGCTCGAGGAGGATATCTGCAATTCTCAGTGAGCAGCAGATGAATCTCGAATCGTTTTCGATTTGAACAATCCTTCCTAGCATCGAGAACTAACACAATTCCTCTATAATGTGGCAACAAAAGATACCGAATTCGCACCTCCGGTATCTTTTAGATTTGAAGCGGAGGTTGTGGAGATCGACTGCAATGCGTGCTCTGTAACCTTACGATCGGGTGAAGCTCACGCGGCGGATGCGATCATTGGCGCGGATGGCGTGAACGGAGTGGTGCGCAGAACACTTTTGCAGGAGGAGGGAGAGTGTACGGATACTGAAGCAAACACGGGGATGGCGGTGTATAGGTGCGAAGGTGTCTTCTATGAACTGATTAAATGTTGAAGCAGCCCAGTGCGATTGTTGAGAACTCGGTTGCTGTTGAAAACGGGCTGAATCTGTTTGTCGATTATCCCGGAGTAAGTGCCTCTGTCAACCGTATTAATTTTCTCCCCTGATGGTTTTGCCTCGAAGTCCACAATATGGGCCGGCTCAAATCGAGGAAAGCACATTTGTGTAACAAGTTAATCAGCGGTTCATGAATTTACTTTGCACATTAGGCCTCAAGACGTTTCCTGTTGTAAGTCAAGCGAGTGCTTTTAATATTGACAACTAGATAGCATTGGTCCAATTAGGGAGCCCACAACGACATCTGGATATTGTTTTATACTCCCGATAGCTCTCAAGAAGGAAACTGGATGGAAGAAGCGCAGAAAAAGATTACTGATGTTCTTGGTCCTTGCGATTCAATGTGAGAAGCAGTAATTCATCTCGATATAGTAACCCTAAACACTCACCACAAAGGCTACAAAAATTGGTAGCCCTCGCCGGACCAGCTACTTGTATTCAGATGAAGGAACACCATGCACTCGAGTCCTGGGTTTCGGCAAGCGGACGTGTTCTGGTCCTTGGCGACGCTGCACATCCGCTTCCGGTACGAAATCTCAAAATTCTTGTTTTATTTATCTCTAACATTCTGGGAAGCCGGGTGCCGTGCATTCATATTCGGTTGCTCTCGAAGACGGCGCCTTCATTGGCAAAATATTCACACACCCTAACCCTAACCCTAACCCTAACCCTAACCCTAACCCTAACCCTAACCCTAACCCTAACCCTAACCCTAACCCTAACCCTAACCCTAACCCTAACCCTAACCCTAACCCTAACCCTAACCCTAACCCTAACCCTAACCCTAACCCTAACCCTAACCCTAACCCTAACCCTAACCCTAACCCTAACCCTAACCCTAACGTCTGTGCTGTGTTGTTGTCCCAAACCTTAACATCCATGCTTTGGTATTGCCTTGTGCATTCCGTATGGCTTCGAACGCAGTGTTTGACCGAGTCGTAAATGTCAGGTGACCTGCGACTCGATCGCTGATGACACCGTCTTATAGTCCTCGTCAAAGGCTTCCATTCGAGCCTACAACCAAGGCAATCGGTGCTCAATTGACTGTGCTGTTGTAGTTTTGCTTTTTGCCTTACGATTTCGGTTCAAGTCAATATAGCACGTCAACGAGACCTGGTCAGGCGTTTGCGGTGATACTAGGCTAATTCCCAAGCTATTTGACACCCTTTTGGTTTCCACCAATTCTTCCCGATGGCTTGAGTCGGCTGTTCAATCGCATTTCTTATAAGCCTTGGCTCTGGCTTATAATTTTTTTTGGCAGTGAGTCGCAATTCTTATAGGGCCTTGCTGGTGACTATAAGATTCTGTTTTTGTTTTTGACTTGGGGGGTCAGATTGCTTGCCCCTCCCGATTCCACGTGCCCCTCCGAATTCCTCCAAGTCAGTCAGATTAGGAGGTGTTTGAATTGGTGCCCCTCCGAATTCCCTCTCACACTGCCAGTGCCCACCCGAATCCCAGCACTTTTGGGGACCTTTTGCAAGGAATGCGGCACCGCATTCTCCATTACCATAGCTAGTCTTTCTGGATTCCCCTCCGCATTCCAGGCTATATCACCAAGGCTTTGCTCCATTCCAAGGCATTGACTCTGGCTGTTGGTACATGGGCTCAACGGTGTTCACCTTGGCTGGTTGAACACAGTCTTATCCTGTATTGACTGAATTGAAGACTCTAAGGCTCTGGTTGTATTCGGTACCATTCCGGCCTTATAGTAATAATGCTTGACCTTCACTGAATGTCTGTACTGTTTGAAGTGTTGTATTGAGGCTCTGTGGTCTCTGGCCCTATAATGAATGGTTGGTCTCTACTTGAGAACGTCTCTTCCCTCACTCCAATGACCTTGGTTGCCTTTACGATAGCGGGGAGCTATGAGTGGCTAGTTCGCCAATGTCTTGCTGCATTCTGTTGTTAACCCGTACACTGCCTTGCTGGATTGTGTGCCCTTCGACTTCCTTTCCGAAGCTGCCGAAAAAATTTTGGATTTTGGTGGATTCCGTCGGGGGAGTGGGACCACTAACCTTAACGTCTGTGCTGTTGGGTTGTCGCCAACCTTAACGTCTCTGCTCTGGTGTTGCCCTGCTGGATTCCATATAGCTTCGATCGGTGTGTTCGGTGCTTGTATTGTCTACGCAGTGTCTGTACTGTCTGAAGTCGATATGCCTAAACCTTGCCAGAATACCAGGGCCATATAATGCTTGGTTTTGAAGGCCTATGAGTGAGACATATTCAATCGATGCAGTGTACTTGTCTCTGGACGCATACTACCAGATATATTCAAGACGTGTGAATATCTGAGCACCTTGACATAGTTCAATGCAATCGCTGGCAGTGTAGCCTTGTAGCCCTACTCAAACGCTTCAATTTGAGCCTAGACCCAAGGCAATCGGTAGAGAATTGACTGCGCTATCAGAGTTTCGGTTTTCACCCTACGGTTTCCGTTTGAGGCCATCTAGCAAGTCAACGAGACCTGTCAGGGCATTCGCGGTGACACTACCATGGTTTGTAAGCCATTTGGGACATATTTGGTTCCAGCAATATTTTCCGCACTGTCCCACCGGTGACTATAATAATGATTTTAGCTGGCATTTATTATAAGGGCTGGTGAGCCGTTATAATAATTCGTTTGGGCAATTGCGTCGGCTGAGAGGGTTTCCTTTGAGTTGCGTTTATTATAAGGCCTTGCTTCGGGCTATAAGAGTTGAGTTCATTTCGTTCGTTTCTTATAGTCGGTTGCGAGGTGTTATAAGTATTGTGTGTTTGTTTCTACTCCGAAGATTCTGGGTGCAACCATAATTCCAGTCATCAACCATAATTCCTGCAATCTGAGTCATTTTAGACCTGTTGTTAAGCACTGCAACCATAATTCCTTCCCACGATGTCAATTGCAACCATAATTCCACCGGTTTGGGAACCCTTTTCACGGAATTACGATCGTAATTCCCGGGGAAGATAGCTAGTCTCTCTGGATCCGTCTCCTGATTCCGGCAGTTTGTATCTTCTTTTGGCATGCACTTCCCTGTCGTTATAGCCTCCTGTTAGCTCGGCAAGTGATTATTGGAGTGGGTGCCAGATGCGGTGTTGGTAGTCGGTATTCTCCGAGTCTGATGGGTAGAATGTGTTCACTTGACTCTTTCAATGATATATTGCCCACTATAATGCTCGGTATACTGCCACGACTCCGTCTGATGATGAGTCGATGAACGGGATGGTGTTGGACAAGTCAGACTTCTGCTGCTCTGACTCAGACCGGCTCGGTGGGTAGAGCACTCCGAATGTGTTCGACAGGGTCAGACTGGGTTGATTGGCTACTATAAGGTTCTGTGGTGTACCGTACTTGGTAATGTATTGTTGGCCGTCGTGTTGTACACTTGAGTACGTCCTTCTATTTACTCGGTGCCCCGTGATTGATTGCCTTTACGAAGGCGGGGAGGTTTGAGCGGCTAGTTCGCCAATGTCTTGCTGGATTGTGTCATCTAACCCGTGCATTGCCTTGCTGGATTGCTTGGTCCGCGGTTTCCTTTCCGAAGCTGCCGAAAAAATTCTGGATTTTGGTGAATTCCGTCGGGGGAGTGGGACCACTAACCTTAACGTCTGTGCTGTGTTGTTGTCCCAAACCTTAACATCCATGCTTTGGTATTGCCTTGTGCATTCCGTATGGCTTCGAACGCAGTGTTTGACCGAGTCGTAAATGTCAGGTGACCTGCGACTCGATCGCTGATGACACCGTCTTATAGTCCTCGTCAAAGGCTTCCATTCGAGCCTACAACCAAGGCAATCGGTGCTCAATTGACTGTGCTGTTGTAGTTTTGCTTTTTGCCTTACGATTTCGGTTCAAGTCAATATAGCACGTCAACGAGACCTGGTCAGGCGTTTGCGGTGATACTAGGCTAATTCCCAAGCTATTTGACACCCTTTTGGTTTCCACCAATTCTTCCCGATGGCTTGAGTCGGCTGTTCAATCGCATTTCTTATAAGCCTTGGCTCTGGCTTATAATTTTTTTTGGCAGTGAGTCGCAATTCTTATAGGGCCTTGCTGGTGACTATAAGATTCTGTTTTTGTTTTTGACTTGGGGGGTCAGATTGCTTGCCCCTCCCGATTCCACGTGCCCCTCCGAATTCCTCCAAGTCAGTCAGATTAGGAGGTGTTTGAATTGGTGCCCCTCCGAATTCCCTCTCACACTGCCAGTGCCCACCCGAATCCCAGCACTTTTGGGGACCTTTTGCAAGGAATGCGGCACCGCATTCTCCATTACCATAGCTAGTCTTTCTGGATTCCCCTCCGCATTCCAGGCTATATCACCAAGGCTTTGCTCCATTCCAAGGCATTGACTCTGGCTGTTGGTACATGGGCTCAACGGTGTTCACCTTGGCTGGTTGAACACAGTCTTATCCTGTATTGACTGAATTGAAGACTCTAAGGCTCTGGTTGTATTCGGTACCATTCCGGCCTTATAGTAATAATGCTTGACCTTCACTGAATGTCTGTACTGTTTGAAGTGTTGTATTGAGGCTCTGTGGTCTCTGGCCCTATAATGAATGGTTGGTCTCTACTTGAGAACGTCTCTTCCCTCACTCCAATGACCTTGGTTGCCTTTACGATAGCGGGGAGCTATGAGTGGCTAGTTCGCCAATGTCTTGCTGCATTCTGTTGTTAACCCGTACACTGCCTTGCTGGATTGTGTGCCCTTCGACTTCCTTTCCGAAGCTGCCGAAAAAATTTTGGATTTTGGTGGATTCCGTCGGGGGAGTGGGACCACTAACCTTAACGTCTGTGCTGTTGGGTTGTCGCCAACCTTAACGTCTCTGCTCTGGTGTTGCCCTGCTGGATTCCATATAGCTTCGATCGGTGTGTTCGGTGCTTGTATTGTCTACGCAGTGTCTGTACTGTCTGAAGTCGATATGCCTAAACCTTGCCAGAATACCAGGGCCATATAATGCTTGGTTTTGAAGGCCTATGAGTGAGACATATTCAATCGATGCAGTGTACTTGTCTCTGGACGCATACTACCAGATATATTCAAGACGTGTGAATATCTGAGCACCTTGACATAGTTCAATGCAATCGCTGGCAGTGTAGCCTTGTAGCCCTACTCAAACGCTTCAATTTGAGCCTAGACCCAAGGCAATCGGTAGAGAATTGACTGCGCTATCAGAGTTTCGGTTTTCACCCTACGGTTTCCGTTTGAGGCCATCTAGCAAGTCAACGAGACCTGTCAGGGCATTCGCGGTGACACTACCATGGTTTGTAAGCCATTTGGGACATATTTGGTTCCAGCAATATTTTCCGCACTGTCCCACCGGTGACTATAATAATGATTTTAGCTGGCATTTATTATAAGGGCTGGTGAGCCGTTATAATAATTCGTTTGGGCAATTGCGTCGGCTGAGAGGGTTTCCTTTGAGTTGCGTTTATTATAAGGCCTTGCTTCGGGCTATAAGAGTTGAGTTCATTTCGTTCGTTTCTTATAGTCGGTTGCGAGGTGTTATAAGTATTGTGTGTTTGTTTCTACTCCGAAGATTCTGGGTGCAACCATAATTCCAGTCATCAACCATAATTCCTGCAATCTGAGTCATTTTAGACCTGTTGTTAAGCACTGCAACCATAATTCCTTCCCACGATGTCAATTGCAACCATAATTCCACCGGTTTGGGAACCCTTTTCACGGAATTACGATCGTAATTCCCGGGGAAGATAGCTAGTCTCTCTGGATCCGTCTCCTGATTCCGGCAGTTTGTATCTTCTTTTGGCATGCACTTCCCTGTCGTTATAGCCTCCTGTTAGCTCGGCAAGTGATTATTGGAGTGGGTGCCAGATGCGGTGTTGGTAGTCGGTATTCTCCGAGTCTGATGGGTAGAATGTGTTCACTTGACTCTTTCAATGATATATTGCCCACTATAATGCTCGGTATACTGCCACGACTCCGTCTGATGATGAGTCGATGAACGGGATGGTGTTGGACAAGTCAGACTTCTGCTGCTCTGACTCAGACCGGCTCGGTGGGTAGAGCACTCCGAATGTGTTCGACAGGGTCAGACTGGGTTGATTGGCTACTATAAGGTTCTGTGGTGTACCGTACTTGGTAATGTATTGTTGGCCGTCGTGTTGTACACTTGAGTACGTCCTTCTATTTACTCGGTGCCCCGTGATTGATTGCCTTTACGAAGGCGGGGAGGTTTGAGCGGCTAGTTCGCCAATGTCTTGCTGGATTGTGTCATCTAACCCGTGCATTGCCTTGCTGGATTGCTTGGTCCGCGGTTTCCTTTCCGAAGCTGCCGAAAAAATTCTGGATTTTGGTGAATTCCGTCGGGGGAGTGGGACCACTAACCTTAACGTCTGTGCTGTGTTGTTGTCCCAAACCTTAACATCCATGCTTTGGTATTGCCTTGTGCATTCCGTATGGCTTCGAACGCAGTGTTTGACCGAGTCGTAAATGTCAGGTGACCTGCGACTCGATCGCTGATGACACCGTCTTATAGTCCTCGTCAAAGGCTTCCATTCGAGCCTACAACCAAGGCAATCGGTGCTCAATTGACTGTGCTGTTGTAGTTTTGCTTTTTGCCTTACGATTTCGGTTCAAGTCAATATAGCACGTCAACGAGACCTGGTCAGGCGTTTGCGGTGATACTAGGCTAATTCCCAAGCTATTTGACACCCTTTTGGTTTCCACCAATTCTTCCCGATGGCTTGAGTCGGCTGTTCAATCGCATTTCTTATAAGCCTTGGCTCTGGCTTATAATTTTTTTTGGCAGTGAGTCGCAATTCTTATAGGGCCTTGCTGGTGACTATAAGATTCTGTTTTTGTTTTTGACTTGGGGGGTCAGATTGCTTGCCCCTCCCGATTCCACGTGCCCCTCCGAATTCCTCCAAGTCAGTCAGATTAGGAGGTGTTTGAATTGGTGCCCCTCCGAATTCCCTCTCACACTGCCAGTGCCCACCCGAATCCCAGCACTTTTGGGGACCTTTTGCAAGGAATGCGGCACCGCATTCTCCATTACCATAGCTAGTCTTTCTGGATTCCCCTCCGCATTCCAGGCTATATCACCAAGGCTTTGCTCCATTCCAAGGCATTGACTCTGGCTGTTGGTACATGGGCTCAACGGTGTTCACCTTGGCTGGTTGAACACAGTCTTATCCTGTATTGACTGAATTGAAGACTCTAAGGCTCTGGTTGTATTCAGTACCATTCCGGCCTTATAGTAATAATGCTTGACCTTCACTGAATGTCTGTACTGTTTGAAGTGTTGTATTGAGGCTCTGTGGTCTCTGGCCCTATAATGAATGGTTGGTCTCTACTTGAGAACGTCTCTTCCCTCACTCCAATGACCTTGGTTGCCTTTACGATAGCGGGGAGCTATGAGTGGCTAGTTCGCCAATGTCTTGCTGCATTCTGTTGTTAACCCGTACACTGCCTTGCTGGATTGTGTGCCCTTCGACTTCCTTTCCGAAGCTGCCGAAAAAATTTTGGATTTTGGTGGATTCCGTCGGGGGAGTGGGACCACTAACCTTAACGTCTGTGCTGTTGGGTTGTCGCCAACCTTAACGTCTCTGCTCTGGTGTTGCCCTGCTGGATTCCATATAGCTTCGATCGGTGTGTTCGGTGCTTGTATTGTCTACGCAGTGTCTGTACTGTCTGAAGTCGATATGCCTAAACCTTGCCAGAATACCAGGGCCATATAATGCTTGGTTTTGAAGGCCTATGAGTGAGACATATTCAATCGATGCAGTGTACTTGTCTCTGGACGCATACTACCAGATATATTCAAGACGTGTGAATATCTGAGCACCTTGACATAGTTCAATGCAATCGCTGGCAGTGTAGCCTTGTAGCCCTACTCAAACGCTTCAATTTGAGCCTAGACCCAAGGCAATCGGTAGAGAATTGACTGCGCTATCAGAGTTTCGGTTTTCACCCTACGGTTTCCGTTTGAGGCCATCTAGCAAGTCAACGAGACCTGTCAGGGCATTCGCGGTGACACTACCATGGTTTGTAAGCCATTTGGGACATATTTGGTTCCAGCAATATTTTCCGCACTGTCCCACCGGTGACTATAATAATGATTTTAGCTGGCATTTATTATAAGGGCTGGTGAGCCGTTATAATAATTCGTTTGGGCAATTGCGTCGGCTGAGAGGGTTTCCTTTGAGTTGCGTTTATTATAAGGCCTTGCTTCGGGCTATAAGAGTTGAGTTCATTTCGTTCGTTTCTTATAGTCGGTTGCGAGGTGTTATAAGTATTGTGTGTTTGTTTTCTACTCCGAAGATTCTGGGTGCAACCATAATTCCAGTCATCAACCATAATTCCTGCAATCTGAGTCATTTTAGACCTGTTGTTAAGCACTGCAACCATAATTCCTTCCCACGATGTCAATTGCAACCATAATTCCACCGGTTTGGGAACCCTTTTCACGGAATTACGATCGTAATTCCCGGGGAAGATAGCTAGTTGAACACTATAAGGCTGTGGTCGTATTGGTGCTATTCTGGCCTTATAATGATGGTTGACCTTCACTGAATGTCTGTACTGTTTGAAGTGTTGTATCGAGGCTCTGTGGGCTCCGGCCTTATAATGGATGGTCGCTACTTGCTTACGTCTCTTCCTTTCACTCCGTTGACCTTGGTTTCCTTTACGATAGCGGGGAGCTATGAGTGGCTAGTTCGCCAATGTCTTGCTGCATTCCGTTGTTAACCCGTACACTGCCTTGCTGGATTGTGTGCCCTTCGATTTCCTTTCCGAAGCTGCCGAAAAAATTTTGGATTTTGGTGGATTCCGTCGGGGGAGTGGGGCCGCTAACCTTAACGTCCGTGCTGTTGGGTTGTTGCCAACCTTAACGTCTCTGCTCTGGTGTTGCCTTGCTGGATTCCGTATAGCTTCGATCGGTGTGTTTGGGTTTACGCAGTGTCTATACCCGTTGAAGTTGATATCCCTAAACCTTGCCAAGATACCAGTGACTCGTAATGCGTGGTTGTGAAGGCCTATCAGTGAGACGTATTCAGTTGATGCAGTGCACTTGTCTCTGCACACAGTTTGACCGTATATATTCAACGCCTCCCAGTACTTGAGTCCCTTCATGCGGTTCGATAAGGCCGATCATTGCAGACCCTTGTAGCTCTATTCAAACGCTTCAATTCGAGCCTACAACCAAGGCAATCGGTAGAGAATTGACTCCGCTATCAGAGTTTCGATTGTTTGCCTACGGTTTCCGTTCGAGGCCATATAGCAAGTCAACGAGACCTGTCAGGCCATTCGCGGTGACACTACCATGGTTTGTAGGCCGTTTGGGACATATTTGGTTCCAGCAATATTTTCCGCTCTCTCCAACCGGTGACTATCATAATGATTTTAGCTGGCATTTATTATAAGGGCTGGTGAGCCGTTATAATAATTCGTTTGGGCAATTGCGTTGGCTGAGAGGGTTTCCTTTGAGTTGTGTTTATTATAACGCTTTGCTTTCAGCTATAAGAAGTGTCTTCAATTTGTTGTTGGCAGTGGATTCCAGGGTGGCAGTGGATTCCACCCATTTGAGGCGGCTTTTCACAGGGTGGCAGTGGATTCCACTGAGTTCGAGGACGTTTTCACAAGGTGGCAGTGGATTCCGCTCAATTGAGTGGGCTGTTTCAAAGTCTGGCAGTGGATTCCCATGGATTCGGGGACCTGTTGCACGGAATTGAGCTCTGAATTCCCCGTTACCGTAGCTAGGCAATATTCAAGTCAATATCCTGCTTGAGTGCCTCAATGCCCTCGGATTTTCCCGCCACGCATATAGCCTTATAATGCCGGTCAAAGGCTTCGTTTCGAGCCTATACCCAAGGCAATGGGTGGCTAATTGAGTCTGGTACATTGTGTTTGACTCGGGTACGATTTCCGATCAGCAGAGTCTGCTCGCTATTGGAGACTCAAACATAGCCTTTGAAGGCCAGTAGGTGTGCCTGATCTCTGTTCCCTATAGCTGCCCAGACGGATGTAGTTGCAGCGATACAAGTAGGCTTGGTGCGGGGTCGTTTTGTAGAAATCAAAACTGCCAGGCAAGCAATTGCTGCTGTGACTCAAGGTGGCGTGGTGGGTAGAGCACTCCGAATGTGTTCGACAGGGTCAGACTGGGTTGATTGGCTACTATAAGGCTCTGTGGTGTACCGTACTTGGTAATGTATTGTTGGCAGTTGTGTTGTACACTTGAGTACGTCCTTCTGTTCACTCGGTGCCCCGCGATTTCCTTTACGAAGGCGGGGAGGTTTGAGTGGCTAGTTGCCCAATGCCTTCCTGGATTGCGTCATCTAACCCGTGCATTGCCTTGCTGGATTGCTTGGTCCGTGGTTTCCTTTCCGAAGCTGCCGAAAAAATTTTGGATTTTGGTGAATTCCGTCGGGGGAGTGGGACCACTAACCTTAACGTCTGTGTTGTGGTGTTGTCGCAAACCTTAACGTCTGTGCTTGGGGGTTGCCTTGTGTATTCCGTATGGCTTCGAACGCAGTGTTTGACCGAGTCGTAAATGTCAGGTGACCTGCGGCTCGATCGATGATGATGTCATCTTATAGTCGTCGTCAATCGCTTCAATTCGAGCCCATACCCAAGGCAATCGGTGCTCAATTGACTGTCGTACCAAGCTTTCCGTCCAAGCTGTACGGTTTCCCTCCAAGTCAATATAGCACGTCAACGAGACCTGTTCGGGTGTTTGCGGTGACACTAGGCTGATTCCCAGGCTATTTGGCACCCTTTTGGTCTTCACCATTTTTTCCCGATGCCTTGAGTCGGCTGTTCAATCGCATTTCTTATAAGCCTTGGCTCTGGCTTATAATTTTTTTTGGCGGTGAGTCGCAATTCTTATAAGGCCTTGCTGGTGATTATAATTTTTTCCACATCTATTATAAGGGCTTGGGGTCGTCTATAAGTATCCGTTCACATTTTCGAGTTGGCTCTCAGATTTTTGGTGGATTCCAGCAGGTGGCGTGGATTCCAGTAGGTGGTGTGGATTCCGTCCATTCTGGGGGCATTTGCACAAAGGTGGCATGGATTCCCTCCCACGCTGCCAAAGGTGGTGTGGATTCCACTGGTTTTGAGGCCTATTTCACGGAATTCAGGCCTGCATTCCCGGGTAAGATAGCTAGTCTTGCTGCATCCCCCTCCGCATTCCAAGCAATATCACCAAGGCTTCGCTCCATTACAATGCATGGCCTCGGACTCTTGGTACATGGGCTCAACAGTGTTCACTTGCCTGGTTGAACACAGTCTCATATTGTATTGACTCAGTTGAACACTATAAGGCTGTGGTCGTATTGGTGCTATTCTGGCCTTATAATGATGGTTGACCTTCACTGAATGTCTGTACTGTTTGAAGTGTTGTATCGAGGCTCTGTGGGCTCCGGCCTTATAATGGATGGTCGCTACTTGCTTACGTCTCTTCCTTTCACTCCGTTGACCTTGGTTTCCTTTACGATAGCGGGGAGCTATGAGTGGCTAGTTCGCCAATGTCTTGCTGCATTCCGTTGTTAACCCGTACACTGCCTTGCTGGATTGTGTGCCCTTCGATTTCCTTTCCGAAGCTGCCGAAAAAATTTTGGATTTTGGTGGATTCCGTCGGGGGAGTGGGGCCGCTAACCTTAACGTCCGTGCTGTTGGGTTGTTGCCAACCTTAACGTCTCTGCTCTGGTGTTGCCTTGCTGGATTCCGTATAGCTTCGATCGGTGTGTTTGGGTTTACGCAGTGTCTATACCCGTTGAAGTTGATATCCCTAAACCTTGCCAAGATACCAGTGACTCGTAATGCGTGGTTGTGAAGGCCTATCAGTGAGACGTATTCAGTTGATGCAGTGCACTTGTCTCTGCACACAGTTTGACCGTATATATTCAACGCCTCCCAGTACTTGAGTCCCTTCATGCGGTTCGATAAGGCCGATCATTGCAGACCCTTGTAGCTCTATTCAAACGCTTCAATTCGAGCCTACAACCAAGGCAATCGGTAGAGAATTGACTCCGCTATCAGAGTTTCGATTGTTTGCCTACGGTTTCCGTTCGAGGCCATATAGCAAGTCAACGAGACCTGTCAGGCCATTCGCGGTGACACTACCATGGTTTGTAGGCCGTTTGGGACATATTTGGTTCCAGCAATATTTTCCGCTCTCTCCAACCGGTGACTATCATAATGATTTTAGCTGGCATTTATTATAAGGGCTGGTGAGCCGTTATAATAATTCGTTTGGGCAATTGCGTTGGCTGAGAGGGTTTCCTTTGAGTTGTGTTTATTATAACGCTTTGCTTTCAGCTATAAGAAGTGTCTTCAATTTGTTGTTGGCAGTGGATTCCAGGGTGGCAGTGGATTCCACCCATTTGAGGCGGCTTTTCACAGGGTGGCAGTGGATTCCACTGAGTTCGAGGACGTTTTCACAAGGTGGCAGTGGATTCCGCTCAATTGAGTGGGCTGTTTCAAAGTCTGGCAGTGGATTCCCATGGATTCGGGGACCTGTTGCACGGAATTGAGCTCTGAATTCCCCGTTACCGTAGCTAGGCAATATTCAAGTCAATATCCTGCTTGAGTGCCTCAATGCCCTCGGATTTTCCCGCCACGCATATAGCCTTATAATGCCGGTCAAAGGCTTCGTTTCGAGCCTATACCCAAGGCAATGGGTGGCTAATTGAGTCTGGTACATTGTGTTTGACTCGGGTACGATTTCCGATCAGCAGAGTCTGCTCGCTATTGGAGACTCAAACATAGCCTTTGAAGGCCAGTAGGTGTGCCTGATCTCTGTTCCCTATAGCTGCCCAGACGGATGTAGTTGCAGCGATACAAGTAGGCTTGGTGCGGGGTCGTTTTGTAGAAATCAAAACTGCCAGGCAAGCAATTGCTGCTGTGACTCAAGGTGGCGTGGTGGGTAGAGCACTCCGAATGTGTTCGACAGGGTCAGACTGGGTTGATTGGCTACTATAAGGCTCTGTGGTGTACCGTACTTGGTAATGTATTGTTGGCAGTTGTGTTGTACACTTGAGTACGTCCTTCTGTTCACTCGGTGCCCCGCGATTTCCTTTACGAAGGCGGGGAGGTTTGAGTGGCTAGTTGCCCAATGCCTTCCTGGATTGCGTCATCTAACCCGTGCATTGCCTTGCTGGATTGCTTGGTCCGTGGTTTCCTTTCCGAAGCTGCCGAAAAAATTTTGGATTTTGGTGAATTCCGTCGGGGGAGTGGGACCACTAACCTTAACGTCTGTGTTGTGGTGTTGTCGCAAACCTTAACGTCTGTGCTTGGGGGTTGCCTTGTGTATTCCGTATGGCTTCGAACGCAGTGTTTGACCGAGTCGTAAATGTCAGGTGACCTGCGGCTCGATCGATGATGATGTCATCTTATAGTCGTCGTCAATCGCTTCAATTCGAGCCCATACCCAAGGCAATCGGTGCTCAATTGACTGTCGTACCAAGCTTTCCGTCCAAGCTGTACGGTTTCCCTCCAAGTCAATATAGCACGTCAACGAGACCTGTTCGGGTGTTTGCGGTGACACTAGGCTGATTCCCAGGCTATTTGGCACCCTTTTGGTCTTCACCATTTTTTCCCGATGCCTTGAGTCGGCTGTTCAATCGCATTTCTTATAAGCCTTGGCTCTGGCTTATAATTTTTTTTGGCGGTGAGTCGCAATTCTTATAAGGCCTTGCTGGTGATTATAATTTTTTCCACATCTATTATAAGGGCTTGGGGTCGTCTATAAGTATCCGTTCACATTTTCGAGTTGGCTCTCAGATTTTTGGTGGATTCCAGCAGGTGGCGTGGATTCCAGTAGGTGGTGTGGATTCCGTCCATTCTGGGGGCATTTGCACAAAGGTGGCATGGATTCCCTCCCACGCTGCCAAAGGTGGTGTGGATTCCACTGGTTTTGAGGCCTATTTCACGGAATTCAGGCCTGCATTCCCGGGTAAGATAGCTAGTCTTGCTGCATCCCCCTCCGCATTCCAAGCAATATCACCAAGGCTTCGCTCCATTACAATGCATGGCCTCGGACTCTTGGTACATGGGCTCAACAGTGTTCACTTGCCTGGTTGAACACAGTCTCATATTGTATTGACTCAGTTGAACACTATAAGGCTGTGGTCGTATTGGTGCTATTCTGGCCTTATAATGATGGTTGACCTTCACTGAATGTCTGTACTGTTTGAAGTGTTGTATCGAGGCTCTGTGGGCTCCGGCCTTATAATGGATGGTCGCTACTTGCTTACGTCTCTTCCTTTCACTCCGTTGACCTTGGTTTCCTTTACGATAGCGGGGAGCTATGAGTGGCTAGTTCGCCAATGTCTTGCTGCATTCCGTTGTTAACCCGTACACTGCCTTGCTGGATTGTGTGCCCTTCGATTTCCTTTCCGAAGCTGCCGAAAAAATTTTGGATTTTGGTGGATTCCGTCGGGGGAGTGGGGCCGCTAACCTTAACGTCCGTGCTGTTGGGTTGTTGCCAACCTTAACGTCTCTGCTCTGGTGTTGCCTTGCTGGATTCCGTATAGCTTCGATCGGTGTGTTTGGGTTTACGCAGTGTCTATACCCGTTGAAGTTGATATCCCTAAACCTTGCCAAGATACCAGTGACTCGTAATGCGTGGTTGTGAAGGCCTATCAGTGAGACGTATTCAGTTGATGCAGTGCACTTGTCTCTGCACACAGTTTGACCGTATATATTCAACGCCTCCCAGTACTTGAGTCCCTTCATGCGGTTCGATAAGGCCGATCATTGCAGACCCTTGTAGCTCTATTCAAACGCTTCAATTCGAGCCTACAACCAAGGCAATCGGTAGAGAATTGACTCCGCTATCAGAGTTTCGATTGTTTGCCTACGGTTTCCGTTCGAGGCCATATAGCAAGTCAACGAGACCTGTCAGGCCATTCGCGGTGACACTACCATGGTTTGTAGGCCGTTTGGGACATATTTGGTTCCAGCAATATTTTCCGCTCTCTCCAACCGGTGACTATCATAATGATTTTAGCTGGCATTTATTATAAGGGCTGGTGAGCCGTTATAATAATTCGTTTGGGCAATTGCGTTGGCTGAGAGGGTTTCCTTTGAGTTGTGTTTATTATAACGCTTTGCTTTCAGCTATAAGAAGTGTCTTCAATTTGTTGTTGGCAGTGGATTCCAGGGTGGCAGTGGATTCCACCCATTTGAGGCGGCTTTTCACAGGGTGGCAGTGGATTCCACTGAGTTCGAGGACGTTTTCACAAGGTGGCAGTGGATTCCGCTCAATTGAGTGGGCTGTTTCAAAGTCTGGCAGTGGATTCCCATGGATTCGGGGACCTGTTGCACGGAATTGAGCTCTGAATTCCCCGTTACCGTAGCTAGGCAATATTCAAGTCAATATCCTGCTTGAGTGCCTCAATGCCCTCGGATTTTCCCGCCACGCATATAGCCTTATAATGCCGGTCAAAGGCTTCGTTTCGAGCCTATACCCAAGGCAATGGGTGGCTAATTGAGTCTGGTACATTGTGTTTGACTCGGGTACGATTTCCGATCAGCAGAGTCTGCTCGCTATTGGAGACTCAAACATAGCCTTTGAAGGCCAGTAGGTGTGCCTGATCTCTGTTCCCTATAGCTGCCCAGACGGATGTAGTTGCAGCGATACAAGTAGGCTTGGTGCGGGGTCGTTTTGTAGAAATCAAAACTGCCAGGCAAGCAATTGCTGCTGTGACTCAAGGTGGCGTGGTGGGTAGAGCACTCCGAATGTGTTCGACAGGGTCAGACTGGGTTGATTGGCTACTATAAGGCTCTGTGGTGTACCGTACTTGGTAATGTATTGTTGGCAGTTGTGTTGTACACTTGAGTACGTCCTTCTGTTCACTCGGTGCCCCGCGATTTCCTTTACGAAGGCGGGGAGGTTTGAGTGGCTAGTTGCCCAATGCCTTCCTGGATTGCGTCATCTAACCCGTGCATTGCCTTGCTGGATTGCTTGGTCCGTGGTTTCCTTTCCGAAGCTGCCGAAAAAATTTTGGATTTTGGTGAATTCCGTCGGGGGAGTGGGACCACTAACCTTAACGTCTGTGTTGTGGTGTTGTCGCAAACCTTAACGTCTGTGCTTGGGGGTTGCCTTGTGTATTCCGTATGGCTTCGAACGCAGTGTTTGACCGAGTCGTAAATGTCAGGTGACCTGCGGCTCGATCGATGATGATGTCATCTTATAGTCGTCGTCAATCGCTTCAATTCGAGCCCATACCCAAGGCAATCGGTGCTCAATTGACTGTCGTACCAAGCTTTCCGTCCAAGCTGTACGGTTTCCCTCCAAGTCAATATAGCACGTCAACGAGACCTGTTCGGGTGTTTGCGGTGACACTAGGCTGATTCCCAGGCTATTTGGCACCCTTTTGGTCTTCACCATTTTTTCCCGATGCCTTGAGTCGGCTGTTCAATCGCATTTCTTATAAGCCTTGGCTCTGGCTTATAATTTTTTTTGGCGGTGAGTCGCAATTCTTATAAGGCCTTGCTGGTGATTATAATTTTTTCCACATCTATTATAAGGGCTTGGGGTCGTCTATAAGTATCCGTTCACATTTTCGAGTTGGCTCTCAGATTTTTGGTGGATTCCAGCAGGTGGCGTGGATTCCAGTAGGTGGTGTGGATTCCGTCCATTCTGGGGGCATTTGCACAAAGGTGGCATGGATTCCCTCCCACGCTGCCAAAGGTGGTGTGGATTCCACTGGTTTTGAGGCCTATTTCACGGAATTCAGGCCTGCATTCCCGGGTAAGATAGCTAGTCTTGCTGCATCCCCCTCCGCATTCCAAGCAATATCACCAAGGCTTCGCTCCATTACAATGCATGGCCTCGGACTCTTGGTACATGGGCTCAACAGTGTTCACTTGCCTGGTTGAACACAGTCTCATATTGTATTGACTCAGTTGAACACTATAAGGCTGTGGTCGTATTGGTGCTATTCTGGCCTTATAATGATGGTTGACCTTCACTGAATGTCTGTACTGTTTGAAGTGTTGTATCGAGGCTCTGTGGGCTCCGGCCTTATAATGGATGGTCGCTACTTGCTTACGTCTCTTCCTTTCACTCCGTTGACCTTGGTTTCCTTTACGATAGCGGGGAGCTATGAGTGGCTAGTTCGCCAATGTCTTGCTGCATTCCGTTGTTAACCCGTACACTGCCTTGCTGGATTGTGTGCCCTTCGATTTCCTTTCCGAAGCTGCCGAAAAAATTTTGGATTTTGGTGGATTCCGTCGGGGGAGTGGGGCCGCTAACCTTAACGTCCGTGCTGTTGGGTTGTTGCCAACCTTAACGTCTCTGCTCTGGTGTTGCCTTGCTGGATTCCGTATAGCTTCGATCGGTGTGTTTGGGTTTACGCAGTGTCTATACCCGTTGAAGTTGATATCCCTAAACCTTGCCAAGATACCAGTGACTCGTAATGCGTGGTTGTGAAGGCCTATCAGTGAGACGTATTCAGTTGATGCAGTGCACTTGTCTCTGCACACAGTTTGACCGTATATATTCAACGCCTCCCAGTACTTGAGTCCCTTCATGCGGTTCGATAAGGCCGATCATTGCAGACCCTTGTAGCTCTATTCAAACGCTTCAATTCGAGCCTACAACCAAGGCAATCGGTAGAGAATTGACTCCGCTATCAGAGTTTCGATTGTTTGCCTACGGTTTCCGTTCGAGGCCATATAGCAAGTCAACGAGACCTGTCAGGCCATTCGCGGTGACACTACCATGGTTTGTAGGCCGTTTGGGACATATTTGGTTCCAGCAATATTTTCCGCTCTCTCCAACCGGTGACTATCATAATGATTTTAGCTGGCATTTATTATAAGGGCTGGTGAGCCGTTATAATAATTCGTTTGGGCAATTGCGTTGGCTGAGAGGGTTTCCTTTGAGTTGTGTTTATTATAACGCTTTGCTTTCAGCTATAAGAAGTGTCTTCAATTTGTTGTTGGCAGTGGATTCCAGGGTGGCAGTGGATTCCACCCATTTGAGGCGGCTTTTCACAGGGTGGCAGTGGATTCCACTGAGTTCGAGGACGTTTTCACAAGGTGGCAGTGGATTCCGCTCAATTGAGTGGGCTGTTTCAAAGTCTGGCAGTGGATTCCCATGGATTCGGGGACCTGTTGCACGGAATTGAGCTCTGAATTCCCCGTTACCGTAGCTAGGCAATATTCAAGTCAATATCCTGCTTGAGTGCCTCAATGCCCTCGGATTTTCCCGCCACGCATATAGCCTTATAATGCCGGTCAAAGGCTTCGTTTCGAGCCTATACCCAAGGCAATGGGTGGCTAATTGAGTCTGGTACATTGTGTTTGACTCGGGTACGATTTCCGATCAGCAGAGTCTGCTCGCTATTGGAGACTCAAACATAGCCTTTGAAGGCCAGTAGGTGTGCCTGATCTCTGTTCCCTATAGCTGCCCAGACGGATGTAGTTGCAGCGATACAAGTAGGCTTGGTGCGGGGTCGTTTTGTAGAAATCAAAACTGCCAGGCAAGCAATTGCTGCTGTGACTCAAGGTGGCGTGGTGGGTAGAGCACTCCGAATGTGTTCGACAGGGTCAGACTGGGTTGATTGGCTACTATAAGGCTCTGTGGTGTACCGTACTTGGTAATGTATTGTTGGCAGTTGTGTTGTACACTTGAGTACGTCCTTCTGTTCACTCGGTGCCCCGCGATTTCCTTTACGAAGGCGGGGAGGTTTGAGTGGCTAGTTGCCCAATGCCTTCCTGGATTGCGTCATCTAACCCGTGCATTGCCTTGCTGGATTGCTTGGTCCGTGGTTTCCTTTCCGAAGCTGCCGAAAAAATTTTGGATTTTGGTGAATTCCGTCGGGGGAGTGGGACCACTAACCTTAACGTCTGTGTTGTGGTGTTGTCGCAAACCTTAACGTCTGTGCTTGGGGGTTGCCTTGTGTATTCCGTATGGCTTCGAACGCAGTGTTTGACCGAGTCGTAAATGTCAGGTGACCTGCGGCTCGATCGATGATGATGTCATCTTATAGTCGTCGTCAATCGCTTCAATTCGAGCCCATACCCAAGGCAATCGGTGCTCAATTGACTGTCGTACCAAGCTTTCCGTCCAAGCTGTACGGTTTCCCTCCAAGTCAATATAGCACGTCAACGAGACCTGTTCGGGTGTTTGCGGTGACACTAGGCTGATTCCCAGGCTATTTGGCACCCTTTTGGTCTTCACCATTTTTTCCCGATGCCTTGAGTCGGCTGTTCAATCGCATTTCTTATAAGCCTTGGCTCTGGCTTATAATTTTTTTTGGCGGTGAGTCGCAATTCTTATAAGGCCTTGCTGGTGATTATAATTTTTTCCACATCTATTATAAGGGCTTGGGGTCGTCTATAAGTATCCGTTCACATTTTCGAGTTGGCTCTCAGATTTTTGGTGGATTCCAGCAGGTGGCGTGGATTCCAGTAGGTGGTGTGGATTCCGTCCATTCTGGGGGCATTTGCACAAAGGTGGCATGGATTCCCTCCCACGCTGCCAAAGGTGGTGTGGATTCCACTGGTTTTGAGGCCTATTTCACGGAATTCAGGCCTGCATTCCCGGGTAAGATAGCTAGTCTTGCTGCATCCCCCTCCGCATTCCAAGCAATATCACCAAGGCTTCGCTCCATTACAATGCATGGCCTCGGACTCTTGGTACATGGGCTCAACAGTGTTCACTTGCCTGGTTGAACACAGTCTCATATTGTATTGACTCAGTTGAACACTATAAGGCTGTGGTCGTATTGGTGCTATTCTGGCCTTATAATGATGGTTGACCTTCACTGAATGTCTGTACTGTTTGAAGTGTTGTATCGAGGCTCTGTGGGCTCCAGCCTTATAATGGATGGTCGCTACTTGCTTACGTCTCTTCCTTTCACTCCGTTGACCTTGGTTTCCTTTACGATAGCGGGGAGCTATGAGTGGCTAGTTCGCCAATGTCTTGCTGCATTCCGTTGTTAACCCGTACACTGCCTTGCTGGATTGTGTGCCCTTCGATTTCCTTTCCGAAGCTGCCGAAAAAATTTTGGATTTTGGTGGATTCCGTCGGGGGAGTGGGGCCGCTAACCTTAACGTCCGTGCTGTTGGGTTGTTGCCAACCTTAACGTCTCTGCTCTGGTGTTGCCTTGCTGGATTCCGTATAGCTTCGATCGGTGTGTTTGGGTTTACGCAGTGTCTATACCCGTTGAAGTTGATATCCCTAAACCTTGCCAAGATACCAGTGACTCGTAATGCGTGGTTGTGAAGGCCTATCAGTGAGACGTATTCAGTTGATGCAGTGCACTTGTCTCTGCACACAGTTTGACCGTATATATTCAACGCCTCCCAGTACTTGAGTCCCTTCATGCGGTTCGATAAGGCCGATCATTGCAGACCCTTGTAGCTCTATTCAAACGCTTCAATTCGAGCCTACAACCAAGGCAATCGGTAGAGAATTGACTCCGCTATCAGAGTTTCGATTGTTTGCCTACGGTTTCCGTTCGAGGCCATATAGCAAGTCAACGAGACCTGTCAGGCCATTCGCGGTGACACTACCATGGTTTGTAGGCCGTTTGGGACATATTTGGTTCCAGCAATATTTTCCGCTCTCTCCAACCGGTGACTATCATAATGATTTTAGCTGGCATTTATTATAAGGGCTGGTGAGCCGTTATAATAATTCGTTTGGGCAATTGCGTTGGCTGAGAGGGTTTCCTTTGAGTTGTGTTTATTATAACGCTTTGCTTTCAGCTATAAGAAGTGTCTTCAATTTGTTGTTGGCAGTGGATTCCAGGGTGGCAGTGGATTCCACCCATTTGAGGCGGCTTTTCACAGGGTGGCAGTGGATTCCACTGAGTTCGAGGACGTTTTCACAAGGTGGCAGTGGATTCCGCTCAATTGAGTGGGCTGTTTCAAAGTCTGGCAGTGGATTCCCATGGATTCGGGGACCTGTTGCACGGAATTGAGCTCTGAATTCCCCGTTACCGTAGCTAGGCAATATTCAAGTCAATATCCTGCTTGAGTGCCTCAATGCCCTCGGATTTTCCCGCCACGCATATAGCCTTATAATGCCGGTCAAAGGCTTCGTTTCGAGCCTATACCCAAGGCAATGGGTGGCTAATTGAGTCTGGTACATTGTGTTTGACTCGGGTACGATTTCCGATCAGCAGAGTCTGCTCGCTATTGGAGACTCAAACATAGCCTTTGAAGGCCAGTAGGTGTGCCTGATCTCTGTTCCCTATAGCTGCCCAGACGGATGTAGTTGCAGCGATACAAGTAGGCTTGGTGCGGGGTCGTTTTGTAGAAATCAAAACTGCCAGGCAAGCAATTGCTGCTGTGACTCAAGGTGGCGTGGTGGGTAGAGCACTCCGAATGTGTTCGACAGGGTCAGACTGGGTTGATTGGCTACTATAAGGCTCTGTGGTGTACCGTACTTGGTAATGTATTGTTGGCAGTTGTGTTGTACACTTGAGTACGTCCTTCTGTTCACTCGGTGCCCCGCGATTTCCTTTACGAAGGCGGGGAGGTTTGAGTGGCTAGTTGCCCAATGCCTTCCTGGATTGCGTCATCTAACCCGTGCATTGCCTTGCTGGATTGCTTGGTCCGTGGTTTCCTTTCCGAAGCTGCCGAAAAAATTTTGGATTTTGGTGAATTCCGTCGGGGGAGTGGGACCACTAACCTTAACGTCTGTGTTGTGGTGTTGTCGCAAACCTTAACGTCTGTGCTTGGGGGTTGCCTTGTGTATTCCGTATGGCTTCGAACGCAGTGTTTGACCGAGTCGTAAATGTCAGGTGACCTGCGGCTCGATCGATGATGATGTCATCTTATAGTCGTCGTCAATCGCTTCAATTCGAGCCCATACCCAAGGCAATCGGTGCTCAATTGACTGTCGTACCAAGCTTTCCGTCCAAGCTGTACGGTTTCCCTCCAAGTCAATATAGCACGTCAACGAGACCTGTTCGGGTGTTTGCGGTGACACTAGGCTGATTCCCAGGCTATTTGGCACCCTTTTGGTCTTCACCATTTTTTCCCGATGCCTTGAGTCGGCTGTTCAATCGCATTTCTTATAAGCCTTGGCTCTGGCTTATAATTTTTTTTGGCGGTGAGTCGCAATTCTTATAAGGCCTTGCTGGTGATTATAATTTTTTCCACATCTATTATAAGGGCTTGGGGTCGTCTATAAGTATCCGTTCACATTTTCGAGTTGGCTCTCAGATTTTTGGTGGATTCCAGCAGGTGGCGTGGATTCCAGTAGGTGGTGTGGATTCCGTCCATTCTGGGGGCATTTGCACAAAGGTGGCATGGATTCCCTCCCACGCTGCCAAAGGTGGTGTGGATTCCACTGGTTTTGAGGCCTATTTCACGGAATTCAGGCCTGCATTCCCGGGTAAGATAGCTAGTCTTGCTGCATCCCCCCTCCGCATTCCAAGCAATATCACCAAGGCTTCGCTCCATTACAATGCATGGCCTCGGACTCTTGGTACATGGGCTCAACAGTGTTCACTTGCCTGGTTGAACACAGTCTCATATTGTATTGACTCAGTTGAACACTATAAGGCTGTGGTCGTATTGGTGCTATTCTGGCCTTATAATGATGGTTGACCTTCACTGAATGTCTGTACTGTTTGAAGTGTTGTATCGAGGCTCTGTGGGCTCCGGCCTTATAATGGATGGTCGCTACTTGCTTACGTCTCTTCCTTTCACTCCGTTGACCTTGGTTTCCTTTACGATAGCGGGGAGCTATGAGTGGCTAGTTCGCCAATGTCTTGCTGCATTCCGTTGTTAACCCGTACACTGCCTTGCTGGATTGTGTGCCCTTCGATTTCCTTTCCGAAGCTGCCGAAAAAATTTTGGATTTTGGTGGATTCCGTCGGGGGAGTGGGGCCGCTAACCTTAACGTCCGTGCTGTTGGGTTGTTGCCAACCTTAACGTCTCTGCTCTGGTGTTGCCTTGCTGGATTCCGTATAGCTTCGATCGGTGTGTTTGGGTTTACGCAGTGTCTATACCCGTTGAAGTTGATATCCCTAAACCTTGCCAAGATACCAGTGACTCGTAATGCGTGGTTGTGAAGGCCTATCAGTGAGACGTATTCAGTTGATGCAGTGCACTTGTCTCTGCACACAGTTTGACCGTATATATTCAACGCCTCCCAGTACTTGAGTCCCTTCATGCGGTTCGATAAGGCCGATCATTGCAGACCCTTGTAGCTCTATTCAAACGCTTCAATTCGAGCCTACAACCAAGGCAATCGGTAGAGAATTGACTCCGCTATCAGAGTTTCGATTGTTTGCCTACGGTTTCCGTTCGAGGCCATATAGCAAGTCAACGAGACCTGTCAGGCCATTCGCGGTGACACTACCATGGTTTGTAGGCCGTTTGGGACATATTTGGTTCCAGCAATATTTTCCGCTCTCTCCAACCGGTGACTATCATAATGATTTTAGCTGGCATTTATTATAAGGGCTGGTGAGCCGTTATAATAATTCGTTTGGGCAATTGCGTTGGCTGAGAGGGTTTCCTTTGAGTTGTGTTTATTATAACGCTTTGCTTTCAGCTATAAGAAGTGTCTTCAATTTGTTGTTGGCAGTGGATTCCAGGGTGGCAGTGGATTCCACCCATTTGAGGCGGCTTTTCACAGGGTGGCAGTGGATTCCACTGAGTTCGAGGACGTTTTCACAAGGTGGCAGTGGATTCCGCTCAATTGAGTGGGCTGTTTCAAAGTCTGGCAGTGGATTCCCATGGATTCGGGGACCTGTTGCACGGAATTGAGCTCTGAATTCCCCGTTACCGTAGCTAGGCAATATTCAAGTCAATATCCTGCTTGAGTGCCTCAATGCCCTCGGATTTTCCCGCCACGCATATAGCCTTATAATGCCGGTCAAAGGCTTCGTTTCGAGCCTATACCCAAGGCAATGGGTGGCTAATTGAGTCTGGTACATTGTGTTTGACTCGGGTACGATTTCCGATCAGCAGAGTCTGCTCGCTATTGGAGACTCAAACATAGCCTTTGAAGGCCAGTAGGTGTGCCTGATCTCTGTTCCCTATAGCTGCCCAGACGGATGTAGTTGCAGCGATACAAGTAGGCTTGGTGCGGGGTCGTTTTGTAGAAATCAAAACTGCCAGGCAAGCAATTGCTGCTGTGACTCAAGGTGGCGTGGTGGGTAGAGCACTCCGAATGTGTTCGACAGGGTCAGACTGGGTTGATTGGCTACTATAAGGCTCTGTGGTGTACCGTACTTGGTAATGTATTGTTGGCAGTTGTGTTGTACACTTGAGTACGTCCTTCTGTTCACTCGGTGCCCCGCGATTTCCTTTACGAAGGCGGGGAGGTTTGAGTGGCTAGTTGCCCAATGCCTTCCTGGATTGCGTCATCTAACCCGTGCATTGCCTTGCTGGATTGCTTGGTCCGTGGTTTCCTTTCCGAAGCTGCCGAAAAAATTTTGGATTTTGGTGAATTCCGTCGGGGGAGTGGGACCACTAACCTTAACGTCTGTGTTGTGGTGTTGTCGCAAACCTTAACGTCTGTGCTTGGGGGTTGCCTTGTGTATTCCGTATGGCTTCGAACGCAGTGTTTGACCGAGTCGTAAATGTCAGGTGACCTGCGGCTCGATCGATGATGATGTCATCTTATAGTCGTCGTCAATCGCTTCAATTCGAGCCCATACCCAAGGCAATCGGTGCTCAATTGACTGTCGTACCAAGCTTTCCGTCCAAGCTGTACGGTTTCCCTCCAAGTCAATATAGCACGTCAACGAGACCTGTTCGGGTGTTTGCGGTGACACTAGGCTGATTCCCAGGCTATTTGGCACCCTTTTGGTCTTCACCATTTTTTCCCGATGCCTTGAGTCGGCTGTTCAATCGCATTTCTTATAAGCCTTGGCTCTGGCTTATAATTTTTTTTGGCGGTGAGTCGCAATTCTTATAAGGCCTTGCTGGTGATTATAATTTTTTCCACATCTATTATAAGGGCTTGGGGTCGTCTATAAGTATCCGTTCACATTTTCGAGTTGGCTCTCAGATTTTTGGTGGATTCCAGCAGGTGGCGTGGATTCCAGTAGGTGGTGTGGATTCCGTCCATTCTGGGGGCATTTGCACAAAGGTGGCATGGATTCCCTCCCACGCTGCCAAAGGTGGTGTGGATTCCACTGGTTTTGAGGCCTATTTCACGGAATTCAGGCCTGCATTCCCGGGTAAGATAGCTAGTCTTGCTGCATCCCCCTCCGCATTCCAAGCAATATCACCAAGGCTTCGCTCCATTACAATGCATGGCCTCGGACTCTTGGTACATGGGCTCAACAGTGTTCACTTGCCTGGTTGAACACAGTCTCATATTGTATTGACTCAGTTGAACACTATAAGGCTGTGGTCGTATTGGTGCTATTCTGGCCTTATAATGATGGTTGACCTTCACTGAATGTCTGTACTGTTTGAAGTGTTGTATCGAGGCTCTGTGGGCTCCGGCCTTATAATGGATGGTCGCTACTTGCTTACGTCTCTTCCTTTCACTCCGTTGACCTTGGTTTCCTTTACGATAGCGGGGAGCTATGAGTGGCTAGTTCGCCAATGTCTTGCTGCATTCCGTTGTTAACCCGTACACTGCCTTGCTGGATTGTGTGCCCTTCGATTTCCTTTCCGAAGCTGCCGAAAAAATTTTGGATTTTGGTGGATTCCGTCGGGGGAGTGGGGCCGCTAACCTTAACGTCCGTGCTGTTGGGTTGTTGCCAACCTTAACGTCTCTGCTCTGGTGTTGCCTTGCTGGATTCCGTATAGCTTCGATCGGTGTGTTTGGGTTTACGCAGTGTCTATACCCGTTGAAGTTGATATCCCTAAACCTTGCCAAGATACCAGTGACTCGTAATGCGTGGTTGTGAAGGCCTATCAGTGAGACGTATTCAGTTGATGCAGTGCACTTGTCTCTGCACACAGTTTGACCGTATATATTCAACGCCTCCCAGTACTTGAGTCCCTTCATGCGGTTCGATAAGGCCGATCATTGCAGACCCTTGTAGCTCTATTCAAACGCTTCAATTCGAGCCTACAACCAAGGCAATCGGTAGAGAATTGACTCCGCTATCAGAGTTTCGATTGTTTGCCTACGGTTTCCGTTCGAGGCCATATAGCAAGTCAACGAGACCTGTCAGGCCATTCGCGGTGACACTACCATGGTTTGTAGGCCGTTTGGGACATATTTGGTTCCAGCAATATTTTCCGCTCTCTCCAACCGGTGACTATCATAATGATTTTAGCTGGCATTTATTATAAGGGCTGGTGAGCCGTTATAATAATTCGTTTGGGCAATTGCGTTGGCTGAGAGGGTTTCCTTTGAGTTGTGTTTATTATAACGCTTTGCTTTCAGCTATAAGAAGTGTCTTCAATTTGTTGTTGGCAGTGGATTCCAGGGTGGCAGTGGATTCCACCCATTTGAGGCGGCTTTTCACAGGGTGGCAGTGGATTCCACTGAGTTCGAGGACGTTTTCACAAGGTGGCAGTGGATTCCGCTCAATTGAGTGGGCTGTTTCAAAGTCTGGCAGTGGATTCCCATGGATTCGGGGACCTGTTGCACGGAATTGAGCTCTGAATTCCCCGTTACCGTAGCTAGGCAATATTCAAGTCAATATCCTGCTTGAGTGCCTCAATGCCCTCGGATTTTCCCGCCACGCATATAGCCTTATAATGCCGGTCAAAGGCTTCGTTTCGAGCCTATACCCAAGGCAATGGGTGGCTAATTGAGTCTGGTACATTGTGTTTGACTCGGGTACGATTTCCGATCAGCAGAGTCTGCTCGCTATTGGAGACTCAAACATAGCCTTTGAAGGCCAGTAGGTGTGCCTGATCTCTGTTCCCTATAGCTGCCCAGACGGATGTAGTTGCAGCGATACAAGTAGGCTTGGTGCGGGGTCGTTTTGTAGAAATCAAAACTGCCAGGCAAGCAATTGCTGCTGTGACTCAAGGTGGCGTGGTGGGTAGAGCACTCCGAATGTGTTCGACAGGGTCAGACTGGGTTGATTGGCTACTATAAGGCTCTGTGGTGTACCGTACTTGGTAATGTATTGTTGGCAGTTGTGTTGTACACTTGAGTACGTCCTTCTGTTCACTCGGTGCCCCGCGATTTCCTTTACGAAGGCGGGGAGGTTTGAGTGGCTAGTTGCCCAATGCCTTCCTGGATTGCGTCATCTAACCCGTGCATTGCCTTGCTGGATTGCTTGGTCCGTGGTTTCCTTTCCGAAGCTGCCGAAAAAATTTTGGATTTTGGTGAATTCCGTCGGGGGAGTGGGACCACTAACCTTAACGTCTGTGTTGTGGTGTTGTCGCAAACCTTAACGTCTGTGCTTGGGGGTTGCCTTGTGTATTCCGTATGGCTTCGAACGCAGTGTTTGACCGAGTCGTAAATGTCAGGTGACCTGCGGCTCGATCGATGATGATGTCATCTTATAGTCGTCGTCAATCGCTTCAATTCGAGCCCATACCCAAGGCAATCGGTGCTCAATTGACTGTCGTACCAAGCTTTCCGTCCAAGCTGTACGGTTTCCCTCCAAGTCAATATAGCACGTCAACGAGACCTGTTCGGGTGTTTGCGGTGACACTAGGCTGATTCCCAGGCTATTTGGCACCCTTTTGGTCTTCACCATTTTTTCCCGATGCCTTGAGTCGGCTGTTCAATCGCATTTCTTATAAGCCTTGGCTCTGGCTTATAATTTTTTTTGGCGGTGAGTCGCAATTCTTATAAGGCCTTGCTGGTGATTATAATTTTTTCCACATCTATTATAAGGGCTTGGGGTCGTCTATAAGTATCCGTTCACATTTTCGAGTTGGCTCTCAGATTTTTGGTGGATTCCAGCAGGTGGCGTGGATTCCAGTAGGTGGTGTGGATTCCGTCCATTCTGGGGGCATTTGCACAAAGGTGGCATGGATTCCCTCCCACGCTGCCAAAGGTGGTGTGGATTCCACTGGTTTTGAGGCCTATTTCACGGAATTCAGGCCTGCATTCCCGGGTAAGATAGCTAGTCTTGCTGCATCCCCCTCCGCATTCCAAGCAATATCACCAAGGCTTCGCTCCATTACAATGCATGGCCTCGGACTCTTGGTACATGGGCTCAACAGTGTTCACTTGCCTGGTTGAACACAGTCTCATATTGTATTGACTCAGTTGAACACTATAAGGCTGTGGTCGTATTGGTGCTATTCTGGCCTTATAATGATGGTTGACCTTCACTGAATGTCTGTACTGTTTGAAGTGTTGTATCGAGGCTCTGTGGGCTCCGGCCTTATAATGGATGGTCGCTACTTGCTTACGTCTCTTCCTTTCACTCCGTTGACCTTGGTTTCCTTTACGATAGCGGGGAGCTATGAGTGGCTAGTTCGCCAATGTCTTGCTGCATTCCGTTGTTAACCCGTACACTGCCTTGCTGGATTGTGTGCCCTTCGATTTCCTTTCCGAAGCTGCCGAAAAAATTTTGGATTTTGGTGGATTCCGTCGGGGGAGTGGGGCCGCTAACCTTAACGTCCGTGCTGTTGGGTTGTTGCCAACCTTAACGTCTCTGCTCTGGTGTTGCCTTGCTGGATTCCGTATAGCTTCGATCGGTGTGTTTGGGTTTACGCAGTGTCTATACCCGTTGAAGTTGATATCCCTAAACCTTGCCAAGATACCAGTGACTCGTAATGCGTGGTTGTGAAGGCCTATCAGTGAGACGTATTCAGTTGATGCAGTGCACTTGTCTCTGCACACAGTTTGACCGTATATATTCAACGCCTCCCAGTACTTGAGTCCCTTCATGCGGTTCGATAAGGCCGATCATTGCAGACCCTTGTAGCTCTATTCAAACGCTTCAATTCGAGCCTACAACCAAGGCAATCGGTAGAGAATTGACTCCGCTATCAGAGTTTCGATTGTTTGCCTACGGTTTCCGTTCGAGGCCATATAGCAAGTCAACGAGACCTGTCAGGCCATTCGCGGTGACACTACCATGGTTTGTAGGCCGTTTGGGACATATTTGGTTCCAGCAATATTTTCCGCTCTCTCCAACCGGTGACTATCATAATGATTTTAGCTGGCATTTATTATAAGGGCTGGTGAGCCGTTATAATAATTCGTTTGGGCAATTGCGTTGGCTGAGAGGGTTTCCTTTGAGTTGTGTTTATTATAACGCTTTGCTTTCAGCTATAAGAAGTGTCTTCAATTTGTTGTTGGCAGTGGATTCCAGGGTGGCAGTGGATTCCACCCATTTGAGGCGGCTTTTCACAGGGTGGCAGTGGATTCCACTGAGTTCGAGGACGTTTTCACAAGGTGGCAGTGGATTCCGCTCAATTGAGTGGGCTGTTTCAAAGTCTGGCAGTGGATTCCCATGGATTCGGGGACCTGTTGCACGGAATTGAGCTCTGAATTCCCGTTACCGTAGCTAGGCAATATTCAAGTCAATATCCTGCTTGAGTGCCTCAATGCCCTCGGATTTTCCCGCCACGCATATAGCCTTATAATGCCGGTCAAAGGCTTCGTTTCGAGCCTATACCCAAGGCAATGGGTGGCTAATTGAGTCTGGTACATTGTGTTTGACTCGGGTACGATTTCCGATCAGCAGAGTCTGCTCGCTATTGGAGACTCAAACATAGCCTTTGAAGGCCAGTAGGTGTGCCTGATCTCTGTTCCCTATAGCTGCCCAGACGGATGTAGTTGCAGCGATACAAGTAGGCTTGGTGCGGGGTCGTTTTGTAGAAATCAAAACTGCCAGGCAAGCAATTGCTGCTGTGACTCAAGGTGGCGTGGTGGGTAGAGCACTCCGAATGTGTTCGACAGGGTCAGACTGGGTTGATTGGCTACTATAAGGCTCTGTGGTGTACCGTACTTGGTAATGTATTGTTGGCAGTTGTGTTGTACACTTGAGTACGTCCTTCTGTTCACTCGGTGCCCCGCGATTTCCTTTACGAAGGCGGGGAGGTTTGAGTGGCTAGTTGCCCAATGCCTTCCTGGATTGCGTCATCTAACCCGTGCATTGCCTTGCTGGATTGCTTGGTCCGTGGTTTCCTTTCCGAAGCTGCCGAAAAAATTTTGGATTTTGGTGAATTCCGTCGGGGGAGTGGGACCACTAACCTTAACGTCTGTGTTGTGGTGTTGTCGCAAACCTTAACGTCTGTGCTTGGGGGTTGCCTTGTGTATTCCGTATGGCTTCGAACGCAGTGTTTGACCGAGTCGTAAATGTCAGGTGACCTGCGGCTCGATCGATGATGATGTCATCTTATAGTCGTCGTCAATCGCTTCAATTCGAGCCCATACCCAAGGCAATCGGTGCTCAATTGACTGTCGTACCAAGCTTTCCGTCCAAGCTGTACGGTTTCCCTCCAAGTCAATATAGCACGTCAACGAGACCTGTTCGGGTGTTTGCGGTGACACTAGGCTGATTCCCAGGCTATTTGGCACCCTTTTGGTCTTCACCATTTTTTCCCGATGCCTTGAGTCGGCTGTTCAATCGCATTTCTTATAAGCCTTGGCTCTGGCTTATAATTTTTTTGGCGGTGAGTCGCAATTCTTATAAGGCCTTGCTGGTGATTATAATTTTTTCCACATCTATTATAAGGGCTTGGGGTCGTCTATAAGTATCCGTTCACATTTTCGAGTTGGCTCTCAGATTTTTGGTGGATTCCAGCAGGTGGCGTGGATTCCAGTAGGTGGTGTGGATTCCGTCCATTCTGGGGGCATTTGCACAAAGGTGGCATGGATTCCCTCCCACGCTGCCAAAGGTGGTGTGGATTCCACTGGTTTTGAGGCCTATTTCACGGAATTCAGGCCTGCATTCCCGGGTAAGATAGCTAGTCTTGCTGCATCCCCCTCCGCATTCCAAGCAATATCACCAAGGCTTCGCTCCATTACAATGCATGGCCTCGGACTCTTGGTACATGGGCTCAACAGTGTTCACTTGCCTGGTTGAACACAGTCTCATATTGTATTGACTCAGTTGAACACTATAAGGCTGTGGTCGTATTGGTGCTATTCTGGCCTTATAATGATGGTTGACCTTCACTGAATGTCTGTACTGTTTGAAGTGTTGTATCGAGGCTCTGTGGGCTCCGGCCTTATAATGGATGGTCGCTACTTGCTTACGTCTCTTCCTTTCACTCCGTTGACCTTGGTTTCCTTTACGATAGCGGGGAGCTATGAGTGGCTAGTTCGCCAATGTCTTGCTGCATTCCGTTGTTAACCCGTACACTGCCTTGCTGGATTGTGTGCCCTTCGATTTCCTTTCCGAAGCTGCCGAAAAAATTTTGGATTTTGGTGGATTCCGTCGGGGGAGTGGGGCCGCTAACCTTAACGTCCGTGCTGTTGGGTTGTTGCCAACCTTAACGTCTCTGCTCTGGTGTTGCCTTGCTGGATTCCGTATAGCTTCGATCGGTGTGTTTGGGTTTACGCAGTGTCTATACCCGTTGAAGTTGATATCCCTAAACCTTGCCAAGATACCAGTGACTCGTAATGCGTGGTTGTGAAGGCCTATCAGTGAGACGTATTCAGTTGATGCAGTGCACTTGTCTCTGCACACAGTTTGACCGTATATATTCAACGCCTCCCAGTACTTGAGTCCCTTCATGCGGTTCGATAAGGCCGATCATTGCAGACCCTTGTAGCTCTATTCAAACGCTTCAATTCGAGCCTACAACCAAGGCAATCGGTAGAGAATTGACTCCGCTATCAGAGTTTCGATTGTTTGCCTACGGTTTCCGTTCGAGGCCATATAGCAAGTCAACGAGACCTGTCAGGCCATTCGCGGTGACACTACCATGGTTTGTAGGCCGTTTGGGACATATTTGGTTCCAGCAATATTTTCCGCTCTCTCCAACCGGTGACTATCATAATGATTTTAGCTGGCATTTATTATAAGGGCTGGTGAGCCGTTATAATAATTCGTTTGGGCAATTGCGTTGGCTGAGAGGGTTTCCTTTGAGTTGTGTTTATTATAACGCTTTGCTTTCAGCTATAAGAAGTGTCTTCAATTTGTTGTTGGCAGTGGATTCCAGGGTGGCAGTGGATTCCACCCATTTGAGGCGGCTTTTCACAGGGTGGCAGTGGATTCCACTGAGTTCGAGGACGTTTTCACAAGGTGGCAGTGGATTCCGCTCAATTGAGTGGGCTGTTTCAAAGTCTGGCAGTGGATTCCCATGGATTCGGGGACCTGTTGCACGGAATTGAGCTCTGAATTCCCCGTTACCGTAGCTAGGCAATATTCAAGTCAATATCCTGCTTGAGTGCCTCAATGCCCTCGGATTTTCCCGCCACGCATATAGCCTTATAATGCCGGTCAAAGGCTTCGTTTCGAGCCTATACCCAAGGCAATGGGTGGCTAATTGAGTCTGGTACATTGTGTTTGACTCGGGTACGATTTCCGATCAGCAGAGTCTGCTCGCTATTGGAGACTCAAACATAGCCTTTGAAGGCCAGTAGGTGTGCCTGATCTCTGTTCCCTATAGCTGCCCAGACGGATGTAGTTGCAGCGATACAAGTAGGCTTGGTGCGGGGTCGTTTTGTAGAAATCAAAACTGCCAGGCAAGCAATTGCTGCTGTGACTCAAGGTGGCGTGGTGGGTAGAGCACTCCGAATGTGTTCGACAGGGTCAGACTGGGTTGATTGGCTACTATAAGGCTCTGTGGTGTACCGTACTTGGTAATGTATTGTTGGCAGTTGTGTTGTACACTTGAGTACGTCCTTCTGTTCACTCGGTGCCCCGCGATTTCCTTTACGAAGGCGGGGAGGTTTGAGTGGCTAGTTGCCCAATGCCTTCCTGGATTGCGTCATCTAACCCGTGCATTGCCTTGCTGGATTGCTTGGTCCGTGGTTTCCTTTCCGAAGCTGCCGAAAAAATTTTGGATTTTGGTGAATTCCGTCGGGGGAGTGGGACCACTAACCTTAACGTCTGTGTTGTGGTGTTGTCGCAAACCTTAACGTCTGTGCTTGGGGGTTGCCTTGTGTATTCCGTATGGCTTCGAACGCAGTGTTTGACCGAGTCGTAAATGTCAGGTGACCTGCGGCTCGATCGATGATGATGTCATCTTATAGTCGTCGTCAATCGCTTCAATTCGAGCCCATACCCAAGGCAATCGGTGCTCAATTGACTGTCGTACCAAGCTTTCCGTCCAAGCTGTACGGTTTCCCTCCAAGTCAATATAGCACGTCAACGAGACCTGTTCGGGTGTTTGCGGTGACACTAGGCTGATTCCCAGGCTATTTGGCACCCTTTTGGTCTTCACCATTTTTTCCCGATGCCTTGAGTCGGCTGTTCAATCGCATTTCTTATAAGCCTTGGCTCTGGCTTATAATTTTTTTTGGCGGTGAGTCGCAATTCTTATAAGGCCTTGCTGGTGATTATAATTTTTTCCACATCTATTATAAGGGCTTGGGGTCGTCTATAAGTATCCGTTCACATTTTCGAGTTGGCTCTCAGATTTTTGGTGGATTCCAGCAGGTGGCGTGGATTCCAGTAGGTGGTGTGGATTCCGTCCATTCTGGGGGCATTTGCACAAAGGTGGCATGGATTCCCTCCCACGCTGCCAAAGGTGGTGTGGATTCCACTGGTTTTGAGGCCTATTTCACGGAATTCAGGCCTGCATTCCCGGGTAAGATAGCTAGTCTTGCTGCATCCCCCTCCGCATTCCAAGCAATATCACCAAGGCTTCGCTCCATTACAATGCATGGCCTCGGACTCTTGGTACATGGGCTCAACAGTGTTCACTTGCCTGGTTGAACACAGTCTCATATTGTATTGACTCAGTTGAACACTATAAGGCTGTGGTCGTATTGGTGCTATTCTGGCCTTATAATGATGGTTGACCTTCACTGAATGTCTGTACTGTTTGAAGTGTTGTATCGAGGCTCTGTGGGCTCCGGCCTTATAATGGATGGTCGCTACTTGCTTACGTCTCTTCCTTTCACTCCGTTGACCTTGGTTTCCTTTACGATAGCGGGGAGCTATGAGTGGCTAGTTCGCCAATGTCTTGCTGCATTCCGTTGTTAACCCGTACACTGCCTTGCTGGATTGTGTGCCCTTCGATTTCCTTTCCGAAGCTGCCGAAAAAATTTTGGATTTTGGTGGATTCCGTCGGGGGAGTGGGGCCGCTAACCTTAACGTCCGTGCTGTTGGGTTGTTGCCAACCTTAACGTCTCTGCTCTGGTGTTGCCTTGCTGGATTCCGTATAGCTTCGATCGGTGTGTTTGGGTTTACGCAGTGTCTATACCCGTTGAAGTTGATATCCCTAAACCTTGCCAAGATACCAGTGACTCGTAATGCGTGGTTGTGAAGGCCTATCAGTGAGACGTATTCAGTTGATGCAGTGCACTTGTCTCTGCACACAGTTTGACCGTATATATTCAACGCCTCCCAGTACTTGAGTCCCTTCATGCGGTTCGATAAGGCCGATCATTGCAGACCCTTGTAGCTCTATTCAAACGCTTCAATTCGAGCCTACAACCAAGGCAATCGGTAGAGAATTGACTCCGCTATCAGAGTTTCGATTGTTTGCCTACGGTTTCCGTTCGAGGCCATATAGCAAGTCAACGAGACCTGTCAGGCCATTCGCGGTGACACTACCATGGTTTGTAGGCCGTTTGGGACATATTTGGTTCCAGCAATATTTTCCGCTCTCTCCAACCGGTGACTATCATAATGATTTTAGCTGGCATTTATTATAAGGGCTGGTGAGCCGTTATAATAATTCGTTTGGGCAATTGCGTTGGCTGAGAGGGTTTCCTTTGAGTTGTGTTTATTATAACGCTTTGCTTTCAGCTATAAGAAGTGTCTTCAATTTGTTGTTGGCAGTGGATTCCAGGGTGGCAGTGGATTCCACCCATTTGAGGCGGCTTTTCACAGGGTGGCAGTGGATTCCACTGAGTTCGAGGACGTTTTCACAAGGTGGCAGTGGATTCCGCTCAATTGAGTGGGCTGTTTCAAAGTCTGGCAGTGGATTCCCATGGATTCGGGGACCTGTTGCACGGAATTGAGCTCTGAATTCCCCGTTACCGTAGCTAGGCAATATTCAAGTCAATATCCTGCTTGAGTGCCTCAATGCCCTCGGATTTTCCCGCCACGCATATAGCCTTATAATGCCGGTCAAAGGCTTCGTTTCGAGCCTATACCCAAGGCAATGGGTGGCTAATTGAGTCTGGTACATTGTGTTTGACTCGGGTACGATTTCCGATCAGCAGAGTCTGCTCGCTATTGGAGACTCAAACATAGCCTTTGAAGGCCAGTAGGTGTGCCTGATCTCTGTTCCCTATAGCTGCCCAGACGGATGTAGTTGCAGCGATACAAGTAGGCTTGGTGCGGGGTCGTTTTGTAGAAATCAAAACTGCCAGGCAAGCAATTGCTGCTGTGACTCAAGGTGGCGTGGTGGGTAGAGCACTCCGAATGTGTTCGACAGGGTCAGACTGGGTTGATTGGCTACTATAAGGCTCTGTGGTGTACCGTACTTGGTAATGTATTGTTGGCAGTTGTGTTGTACACTTGAGTACGTCCTTCTGTTCACTCGGTGCCCCGCGATTTCCTTTACGAAGGCGGGGAGGTTTGAGTGGCTAGTTGCCCAATGCCTTCCTGGATTGCGTCATCTAACCCGTGCATTGCCTTGCTGGATTGCTTGGTCCGTGGTTTCCTTTCCGAAGCTGCCGAAAAAATTTTGGATTTTGGTGAATTCCGTCGGGGGAGTGGGACCACTAACCTTAACGTCTGTGTTGTGGTGTTGTCGCAAACCTTAACGTCTGTGCTTGGGGGTTGCCTTGTGTATTCCGTATGGCTTCGAACGCAGTGTTTGACCGAGTCGTAAATGTCAGGTGACCTGCGGCTCGATCGATGATGATGTCATCTTATAGTCGTCGTCAATCGCTTCAATTCGAGCCCATACCCAAGGCAATCGGTGCTCAATTGACTGTCGTACCAAGCTTTCCGTCCAAGCTGTACGGTTTCCCTCCAAGTCAATATAGCACGTCAACGAGACCTGTTCGGGTGTTTGCGGTGACACTAGGCTGATTCCCAGGCTATTTGGCACCCTTTTGGTCTTCACCATTTTTTCCCGATGCCTTGAGTCGGCTGTTCAATCGCATTTCTTATAAGCCTTGGCTCTGGCTTATAATTTTTTTTGGCGGTGAGTCGCAATTCTTATAAGGCCTTGCTGGTGATTATAATTTTTTCCACATCTATTATAAGGGCTTGGGGTCGTCTATAAGTATCCGTTCACATTTTCGAGTTGGCTCTCAGATTTTTGGTGGATTCCAGCAGGTGGCGTGGATTCCAGTAGGTGGTGTGGATTCCGTCCATTCTGGGGGCATTTGCACAAAGGTGGCATGGATTCCCTCCCACGCTGCCAAAGGTGGTGTGGATTCCACTGGTTTTGAGGCCTATTTCACGGAATTCAGGCCTGCATTCCCGGGTAAGATAGCTAGTCTTGCTGCATCCCCCTCCGCATTCCAAGCAATATCACCAAGGCTTCGCTCCATTACAATGCATGGCCTCGGACTCTTGGTACATGGGCTCAACAGTGTTCACTTGCCTGGTTGAACACAGTCTCATATTGTATTGACTCAGTTGAACACTATAAGGCTGTGGTCGTATTGGTGCTATTCTGGCCTTATAATGATGGTTGACCTTCACTGAATGTCTGTACTGTTTGAAGTGTTGTATCGAGGCTCTGTGGGCTCCGGCCTTATAATGGATGGTCGCTACTTGCTTACGTCTCTTCCTTTCACTCCGTTGACCTTGGTTTCCTTTACGATAGCGGGGAGCTATGAGTGGCTAGTTCGCCAATGTCTTGCTGCATTCCGTTGTTAACCCGTACACTGCCTTGCTGGATTGTGTGCCCTTCGATTTCCTTTCCGAAGCTGCCGAAAAAATTTTGGATTTTGGTGGATTCCGTCGGGGGAGTGGGGCCGCTAACCTTAACGTCCGTGCTGTTGGGTTGTTGCCAACCTTAACGTCTCTGCTCTGGTGTTGCCTTGCTGGATTCCGTATAGCTTCGATCGGTGTGTTTGGGTTTACGCAGTGTCTATACCCGTTGAAGTTGATATCCCTAAACCTTGCCAAGATACCAGTGACTCGTAATGCGTGGTTGTGAAGGCCTATCAGTGAGACGTATTCAGTTGATGCAGTGCACTTGTCTCTGCACACAGTTTGACCGTATATATTCAACGCCTCCCAGTACTTGAGTCCCTTCATGCGGTTCGATAAGGCCGATCATTGCAGACCCTTGTAGCTCTATTCAAACGCTTCAATTCGAGCCTACAACCAAGGCAATCGGTAGAGAATTGACTCCGCTATCAGAGTTTCGATTGTTTGCCTACGGTTTCCGTTCGAGGCCATATAGCAAGTCAACGAGACCTGTCAGGCCATTCGCGGTGACACTACCATGGTTTGTAGGCCGTTTGGGACATATTTGGTTCCAGCAATATTTTCCGCTCTCTCCAACCGGTGACTATCATAATGATTTTAGCTGGCATTTATTATAAGGGCTGGTGAGCCGTTATAATAATTCGTTTGGGCAATTGCGTTGGCTGAGAGGGTTTCCTTTGAGTTGTGTTTATTATAACGCTTTGCTTTCAGCTATAAGAAGTGTCTTCAATTTGTTGTTGGCAGTGGATTCCAGGGTGGCAGTGGATTCCACCCATTTGAGGCGGCTTTTCACAGGGTGGCAGTGGATTCCACTGAGTTCGAGGACGTTTTCACAAGGTGGCAGTGGATTCCGCTCAATTGAGTGGGCTGTTTCAAAGTCTGGCAGTGGATTCCCATGGATTCGGGGACCTGTTGCACGGAATTGAGCTCTGAATTCCCCGTTACCGTAGCTAGGCAATATTCAAGTCAATATCCTGCTTGAGTGCCTCAATGCCCTCGGATTTTCCCGCCACGCATATAGCCTTATAATGCCGGTCAAAGGCTTCGTTTCGAGCCTATACCCAAGGCAATGGGTGGCTAATTGAGTCTGGTACATTGTGTTTGACTCGGGTACGATTTCCGATCAGCAGAGTCTGCTCGCTATTGGAGACTCAAACATAGCCTTTGAAGGCCAGTAGGTGTGCCTGATCTCTGTTCCCTATAGCTGCCCAGACGGATGTAGTTGCAGCGATACAAGTAGGCTTGGTGCGGGGTCGTTTTGTAGAAATCAAAACTGCCAGGCAAGCAATTGCTGCTGTGACTCAAGGTGGCGTGGTGGGTAGAGCACTCCGAATGTGTTCGACAGGGTCAGACTGGGTTGATTGGCTACTATAAGGCTCTGTGGTGTACCGTACTTGGTAATGTATTGTTGGCAGTTGTGTTGTACACTTGAGTACGTCCTTCTGTTCACTCGGTGCCCCGCGATTTCCTTTACGAAGGCGGGGAGGTTTGAGTGGCTAGTTGCCCAATGCCTTCCTGGATTGCGTCATCTAACCCGTGCATTGCCTTGCTGGATTGCTTGGTCCGTGGTTTCCTTTCCGAAGCTGCCGAAAAAATTTTGGATTTTGGTGAATTCCGTCGGGGGAGTGGGACCACTAACCTTAACGTCTGTGTTGTGGTGTTGTCGCAAACCTTAACGTCTGTGCTTGGGGGTTGCCTTGTGTATTCCGTACTATACTGCCAATTAGGGCTGGATTTGCACAATGGGTCTGGATTTCCGATTTCTCTCTGTTCCCTTTTATCTCTTGCCCCCGGAAACTTCCGGCATTCATTCATGTACATCTTAGCTACACACATATGAAAAAACTAAGGGAAAGGACGAGAGGAAGGTATTAAGAAAGACTTACCGGAGCATCAAAGTCAGTGATGCTGGAAGGTATCATCCTATTCCGGCCTCAAATCTCAAGGAAAAAACCCCGGGAAAGGGGGAGCAGAGTTGAGATGCATACTAGGCATGCTCTGCGTGCTCGGAATTTTTTACCGGTGCGTCGTTGTTGCGCGCTGGAGGACATTTCTGGTGAGCGTGACAAAATCAAACTCCGCTGATGTGTACCAAACAAGCACCCACGCGACCGTGTTGTTGACCGTACGCGTCTTCCTTGACGCGTTGCATGCCAGCGGGCCCATCTTCTGATGACCGAGAACAGAAGATCAAGCAAGCCTGCAACTGCCTCCTGCATCAGAGGCAGTATGGCCGGAAGCCAAACATCAAGCAAGCTGCTCGCGACTTCGGCATACCTTATTCTACTCTTCACGCTCGCTTCAGTAATATCCATAGCTCCCCTTCTGAGGCCCGCCAATCCCAATCCTTTCTCAGCCCCTCAGTGGAGTTTGTACTGGTCAAATGGGCGGAGTACCTTGGTGAAATCGGTGTCCCACTCTCAAAAAAGGCTGTTCGAGCTCGCGCCCAGCAGCTACACCCGCTCAAAAAGAGGCCCAGCCGTAACTGGGTTTATGCCTTTCTCAAACGGCATCCTTCCCTCTCCTTTTTCAATGCCTCCGCTCTTGATCCCAAGCGCGCAAAAGCCTTTAACGAGCCTGTCATTGGTCGCTACTTTGATAAACTCGCGGAACTCGTGGAGAAGCATGAAATTCCCATCGAGAATATATACAACATGGACGAAAAAGGCGTACAGCGGGGTGGTGGGAAGAAGGCAAGCCGGCGCAAGTATCTGTACTCACGCAAACAACGCGCCAAGTATAAGCATCGCAGCGCAAACTTGGAGCTCATCACAATCATCGAGGCGGTATGTGCAGATGGCACCAAGCTCAAGCCCGGGTTCGTGTTCTCCGGGGCTACCCAATCTCCCGAGTGGTAAATGAGCGGGATGCGCGGGTGAGCAAGAAGCGGAAGCTGAATGTCGAAGCGCGGGTCTTGACATCAGCCGAGGGCAAAAAGTTGGCGGCGGAAAAAGAAGCAGAGAGGACTCGAAAGGATCAGAAGAAAGTGGATGCGGCACAGCGTCGCAGGGAGAAGGAGAATCAGCGTGACGAGAATCGCCGGAACCGCGACCCAAATGCAGCTTACACTGGTCTCCTCTCTGCGAAGAACAAGGACAACCTCGTTGATATTGCCTTCTCGCTACAGCTCGACGAAGCCGGCACAAGAGCCGCCCTTCTCGAGCGAATTACCAAATATTTCGACGAGCATCCTACCGAGCGCGACAGCAACAAATATCGTGGGCTTTTCACGCGTGCGCCACGCGGTCGTCGTGCTGCTATTCCCTCTCCTCCCATCGCTTCCACCTCTCAAGCTGCCCCGCCCCCATCCACATCTCAACTGCCTGCACAGCCCACTCCGTTCTACCTCGACAACACACCAATCTCGTACCAACAAACTTCCGCACCCCGAATCCAATATTCTGGCCAGCTTGGCTCGGTGGACCCGGTGCTTGCTCACCCGCCGCTTTCGATGCCTTCCTTTGCCCAAGAACCGCTGCATCCCATCCAAAATTTTACCTATTCTGACTTTAATCCGGACTTCGGTTTCCCGTCGTATAATCAGTTACCTCCTCCATAATCTTTCATACATGTCCATAGCAATATTTCCATCCAGTAAATAGTTTCACCCTTTGAATAGTGGTCCATATGAATGCAATAAATTGTTATGTATTGATACAGGAAGCAGCTAATGCGACGAGCGGAGCCGCAGACTCAGCAGCTTGTTTCCATCGCGCCAACTCTGCCTCTGCCCGCAGTTTGTCGGAGATGGCCTCGGCGCATGCGGATTCAGCAGCGCGCAGCTGGTCAAAAGCCGTGTCGCGTTCTTCTTCTGCTTGCAACAGCTGCGCGCGAAGCTCGAGGTTTAGGTCGAGTTCTTGGGAAAGATCATCATCATCTCAATAGGTGTTAATAAAGGCAAGATAACAGAGATGTGAATTTGCGTACCATATACAGGCGGCTGCAGCCGATGATCCAGCTGATCCAGAACGTCTTGGGACGTAAAGTCGTAGACACGACGGGGCGGTGTGTGCATTTCAGGTGAATGTCCTTGAGGTTGATTAGCAATGAGGGCATTGACAACGTCTTGCGAGTCAGCCTGCGAGTCCAGATATCCCAGGGGCAGATAATAACTGAGAAGGGTGAGCTAGAAGAATACAGATAACGAAGCAGGACACACCTGGAAGTTTTCTCTGTAGACTGCAAAGCTGAAGGGCGGGGCGTTTGCGAAGGGCTAGACCATCCTAGAGACTTTTCAATGAACCGGCGCCTCTTGCGAAGGAGAGGGGAAGAGTCTCCTGGCCGGGGAGATTCGCCATTGAATCTGACGCGTTTTCGGCGACGTTCCTCGGCCTCTTCCTCCCGTTCTTGTGGTGTGAGTTCAGCCTCCCGTGCTTCCCGGGCTTCCTGTTTATGTTGAGACTGCTCCCAGTCCAAAGCTAAGCTGAATGCGGTAGATGGAGATGAGGGGATGAAGGAATCGTCAGACATGGAGGGTGAGTGCTGAGCACGAATCACATCAATCAGAGCGGAGATTGATTTCTATTGTGACATTTTGTGACCTGACGCGTTTCTCCTCCAGCGCGCAACAACGACGCACCGGTAAAAAATTCCGAGCACGCAGAGCATGCCTAGTATGCATCTCAACTCTGCTCCCCCTTTCCCGGGGTTTTTTCCTTGAGATTTGAGGCCGGAATAGGATGATACCTTCCAGCATCACTGACTTTGATGCTCCGGTAAGTCTTTCTTAATACCTTCCTCTCGTCCTTTCCCTTAGTTTTTTCATATGTGTGTAGCTAAGATGTACATGAATGAATGCCGGAAGTTTCCGGGGGCAAGAGATAAAAGGGAACAGAGAGAAATCGGAAATCCAGACCCATTGTGCAAATCCAGCCCTAATTGGCAGTATAGTATGGCTTCGAACGCAGTGTTTGACCGAGTCGTAAATGTCAGGTGACCTGCGGCTCGATCGATGATGATGTCATCTTATAGTCGTCGTCAATCGCTTCAATTCGAGCCCATACCCAAGGCAATCGGTGCTCAATTGACTGTCGTACCAAGCTTTCCGTCCAAGCTGTACGGTTTCCCTCCAAGTCAATATAGCACGTCAACGAGACCTGTTCGGGTGTTTGCGGTGACACTAGGCTGATTCCCAGGCTATTTGGCACCCTTTTGGTCTTCACCATTTTTTCCCGATGCCTTGAGTCGGCTGTTCAATCGCATTTCTTATAAGCCTTGGCTCTGGCTTATAATTTTTTTTGGCGGTGAGTCGCAATTCTTATAAGGCCTTGCTGGTGATTATAATTTTTTCCACATCTATTATAAGGGCTTGGGGTCGTCTATAAGTATCCGTTCACATTTTCGAGTTGGCTCTCAGATTTTTGGTGGATTCCAGCAGGTGGCGTGGATTCCAGTAGGTGGTGTGGATTCCGTCCATTCTGGGGGCATTTGCACAAAGGTGGCATGGATTCCCTCCCACGCTGCCAAAGGTGGTGTGGATTCCACTGGTTTTGAGGCCTATTTCACGGAATTCAGGCCTGCATTCCCGGGTAAGATAGCTAGTCTTGCTGCATCCCCCTCCGCATTCCAAGCAATATCACCAAGGCTTCGCTCCATTACAATGCATGGCCTCGGACTCTTGGTACATGGGCTCAACAGTGTTCACTTGCCTGGTTGAACACAGTCTCATATTGTATTGACTCAGTTGAACACTATAAGGCTGTGGTCGTATTGGTGCTATTCTGGCCTTATAATGATGGTTGACCTTCACTGAATGTCTGTACTGTTTGAAGTGTTGTATCGAGGCTCTGTGGGCTCCGGCCTTATAATGGATGGTCGCTACTTGCTTACGTCTCTTCCTTTCACTCCGTTGACCTTGGTTTCCTTTACGATAGCGGGGAGCTATGAGTGGCTAGTTCGCCAATGTCTTGCTGCATTCCGTTGTTAACCCGTACACTGCCTTGCTGGATTGTGTGCCCTTCGATTTCCTTTCCGAAGCTGCCGAAAAAATTTTGGATTTTGGTGGATTCCGTCGGGGGAGTGGGGCCGCTAACCTTAACGTCCGTGCTGTTGGGTTGTTGCCAACCTTAACGTCTCTGCTCTGGTGTTGCCTTGCTGGATTCCGTATAGCTTCGATCGGTGTGTTTGGGTTTACGCAGTGTCTATACCCGTTGAAGTTGATATCCCTAAACCTTGCCAAGATACCAGTGACTCGTAATGCGTGGTTGTGAAGGCCTATCAGTGAGACGTATTCAGTTGATGCAGTGCACTTGTCTCTGCACACAGTTTGACCGTATATATTCAACGCCTCCCAGTACTTGAGTCCCTTCATGCGGTTCGATAAGGCCGATCATTGCAGACCCTTGTAGCTCTATTCAAACGCTTCAATTCGAGCCTACAACCAAGGCAATCGGTAGAGAATTGACTCCGCTATCAGAGTTTCGATTGTTTGCCTACGGTTTCCGTTCGAGGCCATATAGCAAGTCAACGAGACCTGTCAGGCCATTCGCGGTGACACTACCATGGTTTGTAGGCCGTTTGGGACATATTTGGTTCCAGCAATATTTTCCGCTCTCTCCAACCGGTGACTATCATAATGATTTTAGCTGGCATTTATTATAAGGGCTGGTGAGCCGTTATAATAATTCGTTTGGGCAATTGCGTTGGCTGAGAGGGTTTCCTTTGAGTTGTGTTTATTATAACGCTTTGCTTTCAGCTATAAGAAGTGTCTTCAATTTGTTGTTGGCAGTGGATTCCAGGGTGGCAGTGGATTCCACCCATTTGAGGCGGCTTTTCACAGGGTGGCAGTGGATTCCACTGAGTTCGAGGACGTTTTCACAAGGTGGCAGTGGATTCCGCTCAATTGAGTGGGCTGTTTCAAAGTCTGGCAGTGGATTCCCATGGATTCGGGGACCTGTTGCACGGAATTGAGCTCTGAATTCCCCGTTACCGTAGCTAGGCAATATTCAAGTCAATATCCTGCTTGAGTGCCTCAATGCCCTCGGATTTTCCCGCCACGCATATAGCCTTATAATGCCGGTCAAAGGCTTCGTTTCGAGCCTATACCCAAGGCAATGGGTGGCTAATTGAGTCTGGTACATTGTGTTTGACTCGGGTACGATTTCCGATCAGCAGAGTCTGCTCGCTATTGGAGACTCAAACATAGCCTTTGAAGGCCAGTAGGTGTGCCTGATCTCTGTTCCCTATAGCTGCCCAGACGGATGTAGTTGCAGCGATACAAGTAGGCTTGGTGCGGGGTCGTTTTGTAGAAATCAAAACTGCCAGGCAAGCAATTGCTGCTGTGACTCAAGGTGGCGTGGTGGGTAGAGCACTCCGAATGTGTTCGACAGGGTCAGACTGGGTTGATTGGCTACTATAAGGCTCTGTGGTGTACCGTACTTGGTAATGTATTGTTGGCAGTTGTGTTGTACACTTGAGTACGTCCTTCTGTTCACTCGGTGCCCCGCGATTTCCTTTACGAAGGCGGGGAGGTTTGAGTGGCTAGTTGCCCAATGCCTTCCTGGATTGCGTCATCTAACCCGTGCATTGCCTTGCTGGATTGCTTGGTCCGTGGTTTCCTTTCCGAAGCTGCCGAAAAAATTTTGGATTTTGGTGAATTCCGTCGGGGGAGTGGGACCACTAACCTTAACGTCTGTGTTGTGGTGTTGTCGCAAACCTTAACGTCTGTGCTTGGGGGTTGCCTTGTGTATTCCGTATGGCTTCGAACGCAGTGTTTGACCGAGTCGTAAATGTCAGGTGACCTGCGGCTCGATCGATGATGATGTCATCTTATAGTCGTCGTCAATCGCTTCAATTCGAGCCCATACCCAAGGCAATCGGTGCTCAATTGACTGTCGTACCAAGCTTTCCGTCCAAGCTGTACGGTTTCCCTCCAAGTCAATATAGCACGTCAACGAGACCTGTTCGGGTGTTTGCGGTGACACTAGGCTGATTCCCAGGCTATTTGGCACCCTTTTGGTCTTCACCATTTTTTCCCGATGCCTTGAGTCGGCTGTTCAATCGCATTTCTTATAAGCCTTGGCTCTGGCTTATAATTTTTTTTGGCGGTGAGTCGCAATTCTTATAAGGCCTTGCTGGTGATTATAATTTTTTCCACATCTATTATAAGGGCTTGGGGTCGTCTATAAGTATCCGTTCACATTTTCGAGTTGGCTCTCAGATTTTTGGTGGATTCCAGCAGGTGGCGTGGATTCCAGTAGGTGGTGTGGATTCCGTCCATTCTGGGGGCATTTGCACAAAGGTGGCATGGATTCCCTCCCACGCTGCCAAAGGTGGTGTGGATTCCACTGGTTTTGAGGCCTATTTCACGGAATTCAGGCCTGCATTCCCGGGTAAGATAGCTAGTCTTGCTGCATCCCCCTCCGCATTCCAAGCAATATCACCAAGGCTTCGCTCCATTACAATGCATGGCCTCGGACTCTTGGTACATGGGCTCAACAGTGTTCACTTGCCTGGTTGAACACAGTCTCATATTGTATTGACTCAGTTGAACACTATAAGGCTGTGGTCGTATTGGTGCTATTCTGGCCTTATAATGATGGTTGACCTTCACTGAATGTCTGTACTGTTTGAAGTGTTGTATCGAGGCTCTGTGGGCTCCGGCCTTATAATGGATGGTCGCTACTTGCTTACGTCTCTTCCTTTCACTCCGTTGACCTTGGTTTCCTTTACGATAGCGGGGAGCTATGAGTGGCTAGTTCGCCAATGTCTTGCTGCATTCCGTTGTTAACCCGTACACTGCCTTGCTGGATTGTGTGCCCTTCGATTTCCTTTCCGAAGCTGCCGAAAAAATTTTGGATTTTGGTGGATTCCGTCGGGGGAGTGGGGCCGCTAACCTTAACGTCCGTGCTGTTGGGTTGTTGCCAACCTTAACGTCTCTGCTCTGGTGTTGCCTTGCTGGATTCCGTATAGCTTCGATCGGTGTGTTTGGGTTTACGCAGTGTCTATACCCGTTGAAGTTGATATCCCTAAACCTTGCCAAGATACCAGTGACTCGTAATGCGTGGTTGTGAAGGCCTATCAGTGAGACGTATTCAGTTGATGCAGTGCACTTGTCTCTGCACACAGTTTGACCGTATATATTCAACGCCTCCCAGTACTTGAGTCCCTTCATGCGGTTCGATAAGGCCGATCATTGCAGACCCTTGTAGCTCTATTCAAACGCTTCAATTCGAGCCTACAACCAAGGCAATCGGTAGAGAATTGACTCCGCTATCAGAGTTTCGATTGTTTGCCTACGGTTTCCGTTCGAGGCCATATAGCAAGTCAACGAGACCTGTCAGGCCATTCGCGGTGACACTACCATGGTTTGTAGGCCGTTTGGGACATATTTGGTTCCAGCAATATTTTCCGCTCTCTCCAACCGGTGACTATCATAATGATTTTAGCTGGCATTTATTATAAGGGCTGGTGAGCCGTTATAATAATTCGTTTGGGCAATTGCGTTGGCTGAGAGGGTTTCCTTTGAGTTGTGTTTATTATAACGCTTTGCTTTCAGCTATAAGAAGTGTCTTCAATTTGTTGTTGGCAGTGGATTCCAGGGTGGCAGTGGATTCCACCCATTTGAGGCGGCTTTTCACAGGGTGGCAGTGGATTCCACTGAGTTCGAGGACGTTTTCACAAGGTGGCAGTGGATTCCGCTCAATTGAGTGGGCTGTTTCAAAGTCTGGCAGTGGATTCCCATGGATTCGGGGACCTGTTGCACGGAATTGAGCTCTGAATTCCCCGTTACCGTAGCTAGGCAATATTCAAGTCAATATCCTGCTTGAGTGCCTCAATGCCCTCGGATTTTCCCGCCACGCATATAGCCTTATAATGCCGGTCAAAGGCTTCGTTTCGAGCCTATACCCAAGGCAATGGGTGGCTAATTGAGTCTGGTACATTGTGTTTGACTCGGGTACGATTTCCGATCAGCAGAGTCTGCTCGCTATTGGAGACTCAAACATAGCCTTTGAAGGCCAGTAGGTGTGCCTGATCTCTGTTCCCTATAGCTGCCCAGACGGATGTAGTTGCAGCGATACAAGTAGGCTTGGTGCGGGGTCGTTTTGTAGAAATCAAAACTGCCAGGCAAGCAATTGCTGCTGTGACTCAAGGTGGCGTGGTGGGTAGAGCACTCCGAATGTGTTCGACAGGGTCAGACTGGGTTGATTGGCTACTATAAGGCTCTGTGGTGTACCGTACTTGGTAATGTATTGTTGGCAGTTGTGTTGTACACTTGAGTACGTCCTTCTGTTCACTCGGTGCCCCGCGATTTCCTTTACGAAGGCGGGGAGGTTTGAGTGGCTAGTTGCCCAATGCCTTCCTGGATTGCGTCATCTAACCCGTGCATTGCCTTGCTGGATTGCTTGGTCCGTGGTTTCCTTTCCGAAGCTGCCGAAAAAATTTTGGATTTTGGTGAATTCCGTCGGGGGAGTGGGACCACTAACCTTAACGTCTGTGTTGTGGTGTTGTCGCAAACCTTAACGTCTGTGCTTGGGGGTTGCCTTGTGTATTCCGTATGGCTTCGAACGCAGTGTTTGACCGAGTCGTAAATGTCAGGTGACCTGCGGCTCGATCGATGATGATGTCATCTTATAGTCGTCGTCAATCGCTTCAATTCGAGCCCATACCCAAGGCAATCGGTGCTCAATTGACTGTCGTACCAAGCTTTCCGTCCAAGCTGTACGGTTTCCCTCCAAGTCAATATAGCACGTCAACGAGACCTGTTCGGGTGTTTGCGGTGACACTAGGCTGATTCCCAGGCTATTTGGCACCCTTTTGGTCTTCACCATTTTTTCCCGATGCCTTGAGTCGGCTGTTCAATCGCATTTCTTATAAGCCTTGGCTCTGGCTTATAATTTTTTTTGGCGGTGAGTCGCAATTCTTATAAGGCCTTGCTGGTGATTATAATTTTTTCCACATCTATTATAAGGGCTTGGGGTCGTCTATAAGTATCCGTTCACATTTTCGAGTTGGCTCTCAGATTTTTGGTGGATTCCAGCAGGTGGCGTGGATTCCAGTAGGTGGTGTGGATTCCGTCCATTCTGGGGGCATTTGCACAAAGGTGGCATGGATTCCCTCCCACGCTGCCAAAGGTGGTGTGGATTCCACTGGTTTTGAGGCCTATTTCACGGAATTCAGGCCTGCATTCCCGGGTAAGATAGCTAGAATTATCTTCGCGCAAAAGAGTATGTCTAACAATTGGAGATATTGACCGATCTAATTTATTTTGGGATAGATCAAGACCGCACCACATTCAAAAACTGCTACTGTACCTGCATCGTCTGCGCGTCCCGGCAACACTTCTGTCTCGAAATTCCAACTGCCTGTCGTCTGTCCCGCCCCTCATTGCAATGATCCTCTACCGCAAAAACCAAGCGAGGAGCTTCTCTCGCTCCTAGTTCAACATCACAATCTTCTTTCCGCGAAAGGCTTGATCGTCGGCGCAAACGATTTGACCCGCAAAATTTGCTATCTCGTGAGATCGGACTTGAAACTACGTAATCTTCTCGAAGACGCTCACAATAATGGCTGGCCGAACTTAATCGACCTCGATGACCTCCGCACCCGCATCTCTACTACTGCTGTCCAGAACGACATTTGTTCTATTGTCACCAATGCCCATACATTGTCGAAATGCCCTCTCTGGACTCGTTTCCTTCAACTCATCGGCTACAAAGTCTACGCTTGGGCTCGGTCTGACATCGGAGGCTTTTCTCCTCAATTGGACCAAGCCGCGCGATGCGGCTAGTGAGTGTGCAGATTTTTGACAACGACAATGCACTGACGTCTATTAGTTTCGGTCCACAGGGTAAGGCTGTCATCGTTTCCGCGCTTGACCAATTCCTCTGGAAGACAGTCCATGAACAACAAATCTCGATGACCGTCACAGCTCTACAAAATTACCCGCAACCATGGGATTCTCCGCGGCCAGAATGTCACTTGATACCCGAAGCTCATTTCGTTCACTATCTCCTGGCGCCTTTTGTTGCCGCAATCCTTATCGCCGAAGATATGGGAGTCGACTTTGAAAATGCTATACAAATCATGGACGACAGCAGCGACTATGGCGACGTTATCAATCCCCCTCGTCCCGCGCTTCCTCAGAAAACTTCGCCGGCCGCACCAAAACCCGCAAATATCTCTCGTACCACCCAGGTGAGTATCGTGTTCTCTCCATGATGTCAAGGAAGCTCATCAGAACATTAGAAACAAACTGATGCTAAATCCGACACAACGAAATCTATGGTGAAAGCTGATGTTCCCTCTTCGGTGAGTAGCTCACATTACAGGTTGTTCCTAACGTTGATTCAAGCAGACTGCTCTTCCTTTGAAGCCTATCAAGGCAATCAAAACTGCTTCCGACGGCATTGTCGCACCCAAATCATCCTCAAAACCTCTCAAACCTTCTTCTGTGAGTCGCGCGCGAGGGAGTAGATACCGCAGCTTACTCCCGTTTAGGGATCTTCAGCTCCTAAAGCCACTACCATCACGCTTTCGGACTTCACTCCTGTGAGTTTGTCTCGCTTCACGACCCGCGCGCACAAAACTAACACTTTAATAGCCCAAAGTAGTCAAGAAAAAATCGAAAGAAGTGAGTGGTTGTATTGATATGGGACCATACACTCACTATACAATGCAGGCTGCTCCGAAATCAAAGGCAAAGTCCACCGCGAAGCCAAAAGCCGAGCCGACGAAATCATATGTAACTCGCTCGAAGAAGGTGCAGCAGTGAAGGGTTGCCTGGTCACAAACTGTATTCTGTATTCTTGAACGTCCTGTATCCGTTATCTGCAGTTGTATCGTGTAGGCAAATTGATAGAATTAACTTGGAATTAACGGCCGACTTATTATCAAGGCGACCAGCCGCGGACCCGGTGATCACGAGGAGCTATAGAAGAGCTATACTGTAGAAGAGCGTGTGCTGAGGGTCTGGGACCTACGCCATCTACGGCGGGCCGTGAGATTGGCAGAAGGAGGACTGAGGCGAGGCGCGCAAGGTAGAGAAATTTCGAAAAAAGCCGCCTCGCATCAGTGATCAATGTGACTGTGACGTTACGTGTGACCCCGCGCGTCTTGCCTTCTCCCGCCATCATCGATTCATCGCCTACCATCCAGCCACCCCGGCGGCCCCGCTCGGTCTTCAAACGATGCTATGCGACTCTACGACTACTTATACACGCGCTCTGGTACGTTTCCCGCAACATCGGGCGGTGATCGCGTAAAATCAGCTCCCAACGACATCCGCATCACACGCGACTTTGGACGCGTCGTTTCCATTCAAAGCAGCTCGAAGACACTTCGACGATGGACACCATTGTCTATGAACCCTTATGGCGCGTCCCAGACTTCCACCGATGCCTGCTATGAAGGGCTTGCCATGGCCTTAAGGTGTGTAATTATATCTATCCCTTTTTGCTTCGAATTTTGTCGTCATACACCTTTTCTCTGGTACTCGCTACTGTCGGAGGCATCTGGTGAAGCAACACAAGAAGTATCGGTTGAGATCGAGAGGCCATGGTAGTCGGTGCGCCGTTGATTTCGATTTTGTGTCCCGACTCCTGCCTCTATTCTCCTTCCCCTCCCCGCCCCCTCTCTTTCACTCTGAGCTTTTTCTCCGTTCGTTTCTACCGCTTATCCTCCCACCCCATGCTCCCCTGCCTGTCAACTCAATGCTAACTCTCTCTTTAGTTCCTCACCTACACCTCAGCACTTTCCCCCGCATCTTCACCTCTCCTATTCTTTGCCCCCACGTCGCACCGCCGCCTCGAAGCCCGCAGTCTTCGCCGTTAGCGAACGTCTGATTCCGTCTTCTCCGACCGTTCATTCATCACCGTGTCCACCGACATCAAGTCCCGCGCGCACTACTAGCCTACGAGCCCAACGCGACAGCTTCGAACGCCCCCTCTACAAATCGCATCTCCTACACCATCACAGATCCCCGCTATCACTTCGTCGAGTCTGCTCGCTGCGCTCATTGACTACAGGACCGCCACACTCATCACTCACACCTCGCCCGGTAAAGCATGAAAATTGAGTGATGATTTTCATTCTGCCGTCTACCTACTGATTGTATTGAAAGTTGTCAATTGATGGTACAGCTCCGCCTGTCAAAACTTGGGTAAGTTACCTTCGTTTGAATAACTCGATTGTTCTGAAATCTTTCGCTGACCACCTCTCCATTCATTTACCCATAGATCGTCCGGGAAGCGCCTCATTGAGGTATTTTTTTTTGTTTCTAATCAAGTCCGTGTGCTGACTATTTTCGCGTTCCGCTCAGGTCCGCTGTTCCCGACGGAAACCGACACCACCTTGAGGTACGTTCCTTTTTCTACTATCTTCCCGAGTTCTCATTCGTTCTTGTTTCTGGTGTATTGTTTGATGCATTGACGGCTTCAAGCCTTCTGATCGTTCAAACGGTTTACTTCAGTTGCATCAATGGTTCGGTATGTTTTCCATGGTATACATTTTATCCTCACTAATTCATCCACCCCGGGTTTAGGTAACGTGCTGATTGAGCTGTGAGTCAATCTTTTTTGAACGGAGTGAATACCGTACACTGACACTTTTGGCTCAGCGCTCTTCACGAAGCTTAGAATCAAAATCTGCTCACTGGTAAAAGTTGAGTTGATGGCTCGCTGTACTCAACTGTCGGGATACTCATCGTATCTGCTTAGAATGTTGTATCATTTGCATGTAAACTTGTTGAACGCAATTCAGGTACATTATAAATTTTTTCTTGATCTTTGCTCATCAATTTTCGATGATCTCAGGCCTCAGACTAACTTGTATCGCCGTTCTCAACTTTGCTATTTCGCCGAATCATTGGTAGGTGCTCGCTCGTTCGTTCGCTTGCCCTGCCAAATTGATTTTTCTTAGCCAATTTCATTTGTGGCTCGTGTTTGTACTTGGTAAGAATTTCCGCGGCGATGCTTTCATGGTACAAATTCTATACGATGCGTTGTACCGTAACCGAGTACAAATATATATGCAAATTGTGGATGATCAAATGGTACTGTACATACCTCAGTCGCGAACTCACATGAAGTGCTGTTGAGCACTCGATCTGAGTCCGTCTAAGCGCTCAGCCTGAGTCCGTCTGAGCGCTCAGCCTGAGTGCTTCACGGGACTCAACTTGAGTTCGTCTGGAGCACTCACATACAGTGCTTCAGGGACTTCATACTACTATCAAAATCTGCCGCTTAGGCACTTCAGCTGAGTGCGTCGACACACTTCAGCTGAGTGTTCCAACACACTCCACCTGAGCGCTTTTCGGGCACTCAGATGAAGTCCTTTTCCTTCCCGCAGTGCGATCGCTTGGATTGGACTAAAGCCATCCCCGTGAAGCGATCAGGTGAGTGAATCATTGCAGGCATCACGTTGAAAACACACAGATTGAAGTCGTGAGGAGCTAGCTACCAGGTTCGACGAAGCACGATAGAATAGCACGGGTGTCGCCATTGGAGAACCATGCGACACGTCGGAGGCACGAGAATCGTCTAGATCTGGGTGGCAAATGAAATAGTCAGTCTCCTCATCCAATTCAAGTCATGCTCGCAGAACGCACCTCCACCAAAACAAACAAACGTAATACAGCTCAACCGCTCACGCGCAGGTACAAGGGCTATCCCGATGACTGGAATTTTTATTTTTATTTTCGCAAGACAAGGTCGGTGACTCGCCGGCCGGCCATTAAGACCGAGCCTGGGACCGGGCGGTATGCTCGAAAAACGGCGCCGAGATTTAACGGGCGAGCGCGTGGAAGTGCTGGGAGGGAATTGGCGGTGAATGTTTGGAGTAGGACGAGGCGGTCGGCACAGCAGTTTCTCGGATGAAATCGATTTATTGACTAGTTACAAATACGGTGCGTAACAATGAAAATTGCTCCTTGACGCGTTCAGTGATTTGAGAGGAAGTTTTTCAGGTTGGATGCCGGCGGCATATTTCGATGTGGGGATAAGGATGGATCTAATTGACGAGAGAACGGTGGTAGGGTTGCGCGACAGATATGTCGAAGGCACGGGCGCTGAAGTCGGGAGTGACAAGGCGGCAGCGAAAAGCTTGGGCGGACGATGGCGAAGGCGAACGAAGATGGGAAACAAGGGAAGAGGGTATAAAGACCAAACGTACCGGTTCCCACTGTCTTTCGACCCAAGGGTACGTGTCCCTCGTTCCCTTGCTTCCGATTGAAGTTGGTGTGGGAGTAAAAAGACGACAAACAAGTCAACGGACCAGAGCTGCGTTGCCGATAGCATAGTCGTAGAGAGGCAGACCCGAGGGCAGAGAACGAGGTGAAGAGACGGGCATGGGCGGTGAACCTGTAGCGCAGTGGGTTCGTTGGGTTAGATCGAGTCGACGGTGAAGGAACAAGCAACGTGCGCACCAAAAACGCTGTAGAAAAATTAGCAAGTTAGAGATGAGGAGTTACAAAACGACGCACCATGGACGCACTGCTCGACCAGCTCTTCGCCACATCCCGCGCTTTTCTTCCTTTCAATCTCTCTGTCGTCGACTCGTCGTTTTCCCTTCTTCCCATCCACCAGACTGTGGCACCAGTAACCAGTTGCCCGCCCGCACTAGAGCTCTTTACCGCCAGCGTAGTACATTGATGGAGTAGGTCGTGCGCCGCGCTGACTAAGCTTGACGTGGTGGAGGCCTCCCCGCTCATTTTGCTGAGCGCGCCGCGGTGGTGGTCGTGGAAGAACTTGAAGAGTAAGATATGTTGGCTTGATTGGCATCACCTTCATCATCTCACAGCGACAAACAAAGTACGGCTTGTCCCAAACTTTCATCTCATCTCCCCAAGACCCCCGCTTTCCAAGTGTTTCATTCTTCGCCTCTACCGTGGGAGCTCCTCTACTGTATCCTAGTTTCAAGACGAAGAAATTCACTGTCAGACTGACCTTCAAATTCTGTGTCGACCGAGTCATTCCGCACGCATAAAATCGGCGAAATCCTTATTAGCCACACCCCTCGACACTACGACCCTCATACCTCTGCCCCTTGTCCATTCTCAGTTTGCCCTTGGCACCGCTTGGGGTACGACGGCTCCTTAGGCTCAGAATTCAACCGTTTACTTACTGGCAGACTGCGTCTCACAAGTCATTCATCTCCTCTTCTGTTGCTGATTCTCGCTGCTACACGACTCCCGCACCGTTCTCGTGCTCTGTCTCCACTCGAAAATTCAGAACAATCATGTCAACATACACGAATATCATCCTCACATTGAGCATCGTACTAGTCTCGTTGAAAAAAATTCACCGCAATCTCTCAAGTTAACCCGCGACGCCAGCGATCTGGTTTAACTTCGGCGAAATCCATTGACATCAAGCTATAACCGACTCGGGATTCCTCAAGCAAGCCTGATCTTGGTTGTATTAATCGTTCGTTTTCTCCATCATATCGTTGACAATAATATGAACCCCAAGACTTCCTCGTGCCTCCAGATTTCCGATCGGCTTTCTTTTTTTTTTCACTACCGCAGCCTGCAGATCGTACGATCTCCAGCTCTCAATTTCAGGGTCCATCCGGCTGCAGAAGCTTTACGCATAAAACCGCTTTCTTTATTCATCGCCAACACGTCTCTAAACCAATCTAAACGCTCCTTGGCGCGCGTACGATCACTTAATTCTCTCTTGTCAATTCACTGCTGATGAGATTGCTTTAGACATTTTGAATCGGTGTACAAACATGGTCTGCGATCTGCGTAACTGTGTGATATGCGGGAACACGGGCTCTCTGGCTTCCGCCCCACCTCATTCTACCCAGGCTTGATACTTCAGGTTATAGCCTACCCAATCTGTTCGAAAACGGTACATTGAGTTCCCCTCGGAAGAATGTAAAAGGCGAGCATCACAGACCTCAGCAGTGGGTCTCGCAATCATCCTCATTCCCCGCAATGCAGCAGCAGACGTCGGGAGCCTTGACGGAGGAAAGGGGTACTGGGTTCATTTGAATTGGTGCAGAAATTTCGGCGCGCCGGCTGCATGCGCCTGGTATAGAGAAACAGCACACCGAGTCAGGATCGGGTGGTGGAAGTTTCACTCCGATTGCGAGAGAGATGAAGGATGGGGCGAGGAGGAGGCCTAGGAGTGGGGTGAGGGTGAAGCGCATGATTCGTATTCGCTGTAGATTCACTGGCGTCCTCCTACCTTTTTATCCGGACAAGCTCTGACGGCTACAACGGACCGAGGTAATGATACCATAGATTGACACCAACACCGTAGAAGCATCGTCCTTTCTAGCCTTGCAATTTCCGCTAATCTACCTCCTCGAAGTATTTTCGAGCAATTATTTCAAGTCCTTGAGATGCGGATTCAGGGAACGACGCGCGATTCTCGATCCCGGTTAACCAAGTAGCGTGTCTCGAAGCATCGCTGTCAACTACACCCCCGCTCGAAAATCCGGCCAAAACTCCTCGTTCAGAACTGCCTCCGATTCAATCCCATCCTCATGCGACCAACGCGTCAATCACACCCATACCCAACTCTCCCTCCGCTCCCACACGCACAGGAAACCCAAACTCATTCAATACCTCCGCAGTCCCCTCCGGCCGCAAAGACCGAATTCTCAAAACTCACCTGAAACTCCTTATACGCCGTGGCCGTCGGCGGGGGCTCGCCAAAATTTCCAGATCGTCTTCCACCGTTCAGTCCATGCGGCCAATCATGGATGCGGCGTTGGTCGAATTTCAAGGCGCACCGCGATAATCGATTGCAGATCGAATGCAGTTCTAGAGCTTTGTCTAGAACCCTAAGAATTGTTTTGGGGCTGCCATAGTTTCAATATAAGTAGAATGTTTCCAAAAATGAAGCACGACACCGACGACAGCGGATTCAGCGTCAGCGTCAAGCGACGGGAGGAAGATGAGAGGAAGAAAGAACATAAAAACGCACTCGACAACGCGTAGCCAACTTCTCCGACAATTTCGCACCGTAGTTCTCGCGAACTAATTTCCACAGAATCAATCAATCCATACACGTCGGATGTGAAGAAGAAATAAAGAATCGAGTCACGCAGAACAAGCTACGAAACAAAACGAACGAAATCAATCAATCAATACGACGAAACTTGGAACGATTCAAAACAAAACAAATCCACACCTCCTTCCAAATCTGCGCCGCCAACGACACCATCCCCCACGCGCCCGCTATAATATACCCCTCCCCCATGCGCATCCCAACAAGCAAAAAACGCTGGGAAGCGCACGAAATATTGAGAAAGCTTGCAGGCGATCCTTCGAGAGCAGCGAGAAAAGCTCGTCGTCAAAAGAGAAATCGCACTTTACATTTGAAATGGAGAGCCGCCAACCCAGGGACTGCGATAGATGCCCAAATCATTGAGGAGATCTGAGTCTCGAGTTAGAGACGCAAAAATCGATGTACAAAGCTGGGAGAAGGAAGCCGAGAGAACATACATCCCTCGTTCTAGAAAAATAATACGATACTTTTGAAAGCCATAGCTATCGGCGATTCGGTTGAAGAGCTCCGTCAGAGGGAGGCGTGAAAAGAAAAATGAGAACGCTGGAAAGATATGTCGTACGGCGTCAGCGAGGAGCTCGCCGTGAAAGCGGAAGAAAGCTTACCGTTTGAAGGGGAGCAAAGCCAGCTGGGTGAAGCGATAGCTGCGCGAATCGCTGCAGCGATCACTTTGAAAACGCCCATATTGAAGTTGCGGGGAGATAGCTAGTCAGAGAAGAGGCAACAAGATTGAATAGGATACCAGCGAGGAGATGTTGCCGCGATACTAGGCTCGATTCCAGCCTGTCTATCGGAATTTACATGGGGGAGTTTGTGTCGATAGACAGGCTGGTCGATCTGAGTTTAAATTCCCTTGACGCGCGGGATACCCGATATGGAATCTTTGTTAGCAAGGTCCGTTCCCTACTTCCCTCCGTAAAGTTGGTAAGAATAAATGCTGGGCTACCAATTATGAGACGGAAAACGTCGACTGGAGCTCTAAACTCGATACAAAACAAATGATTCAGGCCAGACAGCCTTTGTTGACTTAAGGTGACGTTGTTTGGCATTGCCCTCTCCCCGCCAAAATGTTGCTTACAAAGATCCCATATGGGGTATCTCGCGCGTAACGGTAATTCAAACTCAGATCGACCGGTCTGTCTATCGACAGCTTGCTCCATAGACAGACTCGGTCACCGGTCTACCGCGATACGTCGGAAGCCAATCTATCCGCGGGTTAGATCCAGGCAGGCTTCCGTTTCAGGCACGAAGCCCTTTCGGTATAGCGGAATAACCACAATCATTCTCCTCATCGCATAAGTTATCGAAAAAAAAAACCCCACCATACGTACGCATTACAATCTCACTGTCGTCCTCGAGCAGCAGCGCTGCTCCGATTCCTTACTGTGACCCACATGACCATGTTCTCCGATATCGCAGCCCGAAGTCGGCTTAACGAAGCGAACTGGGAATTTCGATTTCATTCCATGCACTCAAAGTCGGCGAACCACCAGCCATTAGAGCCGGAAGACTTGAGAAAGATCAAGCGTCGAGCGTGGTGGAAGTGCTTATAGCGGGTCTTGCGAAACAGAAGTTGAGAGAAGGACGAGACGGCCGGCATAGCAGTTTCTCGATGAAAATCGATTTAATGACTAGTTACAAATACGGTGGAAACGTTGACGAGCAGGTCGGATGAAGAAGGTGTGCGTGCGGGAGCCACATGAATTTGGACAGTGGTGTTCGTCGATGTGGCGCTGAGAGTGGATGTGCTGGAATCGAGGGGACGTGGCGGCGGGACGAATATGTGGAAGGCCGAATGCGGCGGAGTCGGAAGTAGCAGGCGGCGGCGGCGGCGAGCAGCAGGTGGAAGACGGCGAAGGCAAGCGGGAAGACAAGGGAAGAGGGTATGGCCACAAAATGCCACGCGTACCGGGTTCCACTGCCCTTCCACCCAACGGCACGTTTCCCTCGAACTCTTTCTTCCAATTGAAGGCAGACCTAGACGTCATAAATTCTGCACAAGAGTTGGTGAGTGTCAGCAAAAAGACAACAAATAAGTCAGCGCACTGAAGGCTGCGTCGCACTTGGGAAGATCGGAGAGAGGTGTTTTTTTGGGGGTGGGGAAAACGAGGTGAAGGGACAGGGATGGCGATGAAACTGTGGCGCAGCGTGTTCATTGGGTTAGATCGAGTCGGCGGTGAAGGAACAAGGAGCGTACTCCCCATCGCAAACGCTTCCTCCTCCCCCAAGATATGTTTGTATCGTTAGCTCTTCGTTCTTGACTAACGAGGGCGGTATACAGTGTACACTCAAAAGTGTAGTCGGCATCTCAATTGTCAATTAGCCAGTGAGAAACGAGGAATGACAAAAAGACACACTGTAGAGAGCATCTCGGTCGCTTCTCTTCTTTCAAACTTCATCGACGTCGTGGCATCCACTCGCCGGGGCCCGCCACTCTTCACTGGCTCGGAATCACCGCCAGCGTAATGCTTTTGTAGATTCGCTCCTGCGCCGTGCTAGCCGAGTTCGACGTAGTGGAGGCCTTGCCCGCTCGAACATCCCAATGGTTGCCGATAGGCGCGCCGCCGGCGGTGGTCGTCGTGGAAGAAGAGCGGGAATCGGGATGTACTAGTTTGTTTGGCCTTGCGGTCATCATCCAACATCGGTAAACAAAAGCCGGCTTGTCCCGAACGCTCATCTCGTCTCCCTGTTGCAATTCAAGACCCATCTTCGGCTTTGCGGTCTTTCACTGAGTCTGTAAGCTTCTATAGCTATCTAATGTGGGAGCTCGTCTTGTGTACGCTCCATTGTGCTTTCTTGGCCCAAAGTTTCAACTTTCAAGACGAAGAAATTCACTGTTCTTCCTTCAAATTGGTTCTTCCCAATTCTGGGTCGACGGCGTCAGCCTGCACTCATTACATCTACGAAATTCCTGTCAGCCGTACCTCTTCGAAACCCCGATAATTATACCTCAATCCTTCGCTCATTCTCAGTCTTCCCTGGCACCGCTTGTACGACGGCTCAAAATTCAATTGGTTACCACTGCGTAGTCTCTCGTAGACAGACGCTCTATATGTATCAGCTCGGTGCCCTCGCTATATAGAGTCTGTTAGTTACCGCGCCCCTCGGACCGCGTCAGAATCTTATTAGCTAATCTTATATAAGCCGGGAATCGCCGGTTTCTGTTTTCCCCCTTGCATTGTAGTATTTTAATGCTATTTCTACGTCTAAGGTACTCCAATCTCGCGTCTTACCCTTTGTACGCTCTTTCTCAAATTTTCTGAGGCATTTTGGGCTCAGGTTGAATGCATTTTAGGGTTCGGCCGAGAGGCCCGATTCCCACGTGATGCAAACACGCTACCTTTTCCTGCAGCACGTCGTCTCGTTATCGAAGATCTGAGGAGACAGAAAGGTAGTTTCAGGTATTATAATGAGCATTTCCTGAAAAAATGAGAAAAGAACGCGATTTTTGAGGGAGATATACGCGACGTGAAATCTGCTTATATAATATTAGCTAATAACATTCTGACGCGGTTGGAGGGGCGCGGTAACCATAAGACTAACCACTGCGTCTCACAAGTCATTCATATCCACTTCTTTAGCTGCTTCTCTCTCCTACACCTATCCTATATCATCTTAGTGCTGCTCTTTGACGTGAAGATTCAGTGCGCCTATGTCGCCCCAAACCGCTGTCCCGCTCGATGGATAAAATCCTGCCTACCTTTGAGGCTCATGAGGCAAATTGTTACTCTGTCGATGCCACTCCTCACTAGTTGATCGTGCAAAACAAACTCAACCTCCCAAGCAACCCGACTCTCTTTTCCTTTCGTCTCTATTATCTTCCTGATCAATCCAGCGCTAACGGTGCCGTTCCAGGCATTCCATTTCGAAAGGAAACGGAGTGAATAGTACAATCGCTAAACCCTGACCCTATTCCTCCACTCCAACCGAATAGCACAGTGAGAACAAACATGCTTGGACTTGATCAATGGTGGGTCAATTCTTCCTTGCCCCGTATCCTCGACATGGTTTCCCCGTTCTAGGTCTTACGGTGTTGTCGAACGTCTCGATTTTTTTGGAGATCCAGCGACAGCAGGAGGTTTGTTACTCTATGCATTGAATTGCCTCTGTCTATATCACGTTCGAACAGAAATTCATGCGTGAGTCGTCGTTTTCTAAGAGCTACTCTTTCTCCGTTGGGCTCACTCGTTTGAATCAATAACACATCTCCTACTTACGATCGAGTTACAGTCGGAGAATAGAATCCACTGTGAACTCCCTCAGCGCTCCGCTCTCGTTACCCCCTCGATGTCCCTTCGCCTTGAATCTATGTCATCGTCGATGAAACAAATCCGACCAAACTCTCTTCGTCGTGCGTGAAATTCTCTTTTTCTCGTCACTTCACCCACCGCTGATAGTATACCTTGAGAATTACGCATCCCGAATTGAAATGCAACACCCCCGTCGATTTGGGAGCGAGTGAATCCCTGCTCATGCGTCCTTTTGTGTTGCTCGTATCCTCGCCTTCGCTTCACCGCTTCAGGCCGCACAACATCATGCTCCGTGCACGTGAGCGTCCCTGATTTGTTCTTCGCCAGTTCGTCTACGTACGTCCGGAACAGAAAGTCATCGGTGAGTCGTGATTTTCTATTGCTTTGTCGCATTCTGATTCTCTGGGATGCTTACTCGCTTGTATCCGTGGTATACTTTATACGAATCACGAAGTGTTCAAGTCCGATTTTTGAATGTCTTCGAGTCGACGAATCGGCACAACGGTCACGGTCTTCGACATTCGTGTCCAATAACAAAACTTCGTATGTAATTGCTCTATGTTTATAAATTTCAATCTGAACTTCGTAAGATTGTATCCCGGTCCGATTCAAATTCCTCCGTACTCGGTACTTGCAAGAATGTTGGCTTTACCAGCGGCGGGTGAGTCCGCTCACTATGTCGAAATCCACTCACGCCATGGTTTCTGCACAGGACGCGGTAAGATGTACACTTTAGTACACAAACACATGCACGAATGGTGCTATTTCTTGATCCACTTGAACTCGAAAGCATTGACTGACCTTAGACTCCAGATTAGAATCGTCGGCTCGTTGACCGTAGTGCAATCTAGCTTAAATCTGACGATCCGAATTGGGTTGAGTAACAAGAACTAGCTTTCCATCATTTCGTTCCTTACTAACTTCATTCTCATCGCGTGAAAATCGTAGGGACGCTGGGGAGAATCCTGTTCACGTGACCGCGTTTGATTGCCGATGCCGTATGTCAGCTCAAGCCGCAGCGATACCAAAGCGATACTTGAATCCACCCCTCATGTCCCAAAACCTCCGAAAGCACCAGACTGCCCTCATACCACCGAGAAACGGACACGGGATGATACCGGGCACACTGTTCTGGTGCGGGAGTAATGTTTTTTTCTAAAACGGAATTTTGAAATTGCCGCTTAGACTGCCGACTTGCTGCCGACTGAACAGAACCGTTTGCCAACTCGTTCATAGCTGATTTTTCCCGTAAACTGTCCTTAAACAGGCTTGTTCACACTGATCTTTATCGCAGGTGTCAGCGAAACGGCGCGTGGGACCTTTCTGGATGCAATTGATCATTTGATGATGTGGAGAAAAAAGGCGAGCAAAAACACCATAATATGTTGATAATATGCCGATATTTGCCTCCCCGTAGTACCGTTACGTGCTAAATGTCACACAGTATATTCATTCGTCGCAACACAAACCTCTATTTTCTCGCACAAAAGATACAAGTACGTCCTATTCCTACTTAGCTCCCACTCAGACGCTAAGGTAAGCCGAGTAAGTAAATTGCTAGTTTATTAAGTAAGAACCGGGATTTACCTTCAGCATTGCCCTCAAGACTAGGACCATGTGTATTTCTTCTCCTGTGGATCCCTTCCGAATCCCGCGAAATGCCACCTCAAAGCGGTCACGAAATGGACTTTGAACAGCCTGGGGTCGGGCTCCTTGATCTTACTGCCCTTCGTGTTTGTGGCCTTCTCGCCTTTGCCCTTCGGTGCCCTGATGGGATTGCCCTGGGCGGGACGAAGTGGCTTTCCGAACAAATCGTCAGGAACTGACGGAGCCCCATTCTTTTCGATTCGAAAGAGTATCAGTACCCCGTTAACCTTATCACTGGTCAATGAACGCTCGATTCCTCTGGGATGAATTCTCACCATCCAGTATCCACACTGATAGTCATCGAACTGATCGTGGACATCCGACCTCACGAGGAACGCGTTCTCAGGTAGGTCGGCTTTGACATCTCTCATGTCGCCGTTCTCGTCCTTCACAGTTGCTAGCGAATTGAAAAGCTCCTCCATCTTCATAGACTTGAAAATCTCCTTTGCCTAGAGGTAAGAAGGTAAGCCGCAACTTCGCACTTGACGGGCGGTTTGAAAAGCTTACTTTGTACCAATATGCCAGAGGGAATATATGAGCGGACTGGAAGCCCTTGTAGTTATCCCCACGGACGCGCACGATGACTTTGGTTCCTGTGACTCTACAGCAAGCGTCTCTGTCACGAACTTCCTGGCGAGTTTTGGGGCTCTGGGTTTTTCTGGCAGTGAGCAATCAGGAGCTTCACCGGCGCGTGAAGACTCACTCGATGAGACGCTTCCTTCTTCACACCCTGACTTCTTGCTTCATTGGCCGTGCGTGATTTGATAAGGAGCTCTGTGAGGTCAGGATTTGCAGCTGATACCCTCCCCCTCGCCCTCGAAAGTTCGCAGAGAAAATAGTTTCCTTCCTGAGCGGTTGTAGCAGAAGCCAAGGGTGCCAGTTTTTTCTTGGGCCCATCCCATTGAAACACGATACTTGGATCATGTCTGGCAATCTCGGGCAGAGCTAAGAAATCTTCTAGGTATTGCGTGAATTCTAGTCGACAATTCATCTTCGGCCCCTCCCAGCGCTTAGTAACAGGTTTATTTACATAAACCAACGCATATTCAACCGGGGTTCCTATTCGCAAGGTGAGTAGGATCTGAGCTGGTGAAAGCATGTTCGGCGACTGACCGGTCGCTTTCCTAAGCAGAATTTCATTCGTCCATTCATGCAGTATACTGTTCTGGAGCTTGCCGTCTGTATAGCATCCTGTTGGTGAGTAGGTCAGAAGATGATGTGCAAGGCGAGATTTATCCTTGCTCACCACCGACGAGGCACGGATATCCATTTGTCCCGAGTTCGCTCGCCCAAATGAAGATATTGCGTAGTCCACAGTTGTAAGACTCCATGTCTTCCGTGAATTCAGGAGCCATTGTGGTATGGTCTGTGGCAGGCATTACCTGTCTTATATAGGACGAATAGACGCTTCTTGAGCCCACAAATCATACGAAATTCCACGAAGCCGGCTTCGTACAAGATCCAAATTATTGTCTTGTATAACAAGCGGTAGCATGAACAGTGCCAATCATAATTGTTTGTCCGAATTCGTGGCCGGAAAATGGAAAGAGAGCTAGAAGATGGCTCTACACCGCTTCTGTACGGTTCGAGCCGAAGCGTTGTTTTTCATCACCTTCTGAACAATAGTACCAGACATCTCAGTGTCATGTTGATAGGTCCACTGTAGCGCTGTGCACGAAAATTGTTATGACTTAGTGTAATCGTGACTCTCAACAATAAGCAAACAATAAAACCACATTCAGGGTATGATTGCTGTAGATCCACAGTTATTGTACAGTTATCTCTATAAGGTGCGCAGAGGTCGCGGGCCGCGGCCCATCTGCTCGCCACAATCTATGATAAAATCTTGCACGTCCAAATTTATCCAGCCGTGCAGTGAACAAAAGACGTATCCGATTCAAGTAATCGGGATTGTCCGTGACAATAAAGCTCTGGATATGCCGGGATGGGTGTAGGCTGGTGTAGGCGACGCCGACAAGACCGATCTCAACACTGAAACTCGTTTATTCTTCAGAAGCTGATATATGAATTCGAAAGAAGCTTCTCAAACGATTTTCGGGATGATCGGCCACGCGTCGAGATTGTGGCGTCCCTCTACTTCTCTGTGACGCTCCTTGGACCCACAAGCCACGCAATACAAGGGTCATCGGGCCGATGATCCGGGCGGCATTATATATTCAGCGTCGACACTGCGAACCCCCCACTTCAATTCCCCGCCATGGCCCATCAGTGAATTTCATTAAATTCAGCCAAACTACTGTCTCATATTCTCTAGATTTGTTGAATCCCAACGTTCGATCTCACAGGGCCGCGACTTCTCCCTGTTCTCCTTTTCGAGGTTGCCGTTGGTTTTTATCGTGGGAGGTACTGACGTTTTTCCTGGGTCGTATTGGAGACAATTTACTTTGATTTATAGGATGGGATCTCTCGCGCCACAATATGAGTGTCCAACAATTCTATCGCTGGCTGGATATCATGGAGAAGGACAGGAGGTACTTTTCCCCCGAGATTGAACTACGCAAGATAAACCTGAGAGGACTCGGTCTCCTGCGCTATGGACTGGAATCCTGCGCGGGTTCAACCATTTCCCGCAACTCTACGCATTCGCTGGAGCCCGGTGTCTATGGAGCCTATCTTGGTTCGTGTTCCTAGCTGTTCCCACACCTACAACTGTCTAAAATAATCTCATTTGAATACACTAGGCAACCAGCCGTTTGATGACCCGATCGGGGCCGATGTTCCTCCTCATACCTTCGCAAAGTTTGTGCGCGATGCGGCTACTGTGGCCAAACGCGGCCATGGTGATTTTAATGAAGAGGCAAGCTATCACTTCTGCATTCGTTTTGCCATCTGATTCCGCCGTTAACTTGCCATCCAGAGCAAGTTGTCGGACTCTACCATTGCGGAAGTACGTGCCAGAGACGGGAATGTTTGCTGCATAACGGGTCAAAGAGACCTTCCCACCCGTGTGGTCTGGTTGTTTTTACCCGCTTTGGCGAATACTGTATGCGACTATATGTTTATCTGAGCATCGGCTGACATCCCTAGTTGTATCCCAACAGAGAAGACCAACGTGGTATCAACAAAAAGTTCAACACGATTGACAACGCTGTTACACTGTGCGAAGCGCTGGTTGAGCCCTTTATGGAGAACATGTTCAGTGTCGACATTGATGTAATTCTTACCCGGTGGCTCTGTGAAGCATTTCGTGTCTCACTTTTTATGTTGGCAGGACAACAAGCGCATTGTTACATTTGCCGACCTAACTGCGTACCCAAACGCTCCCTCGCTCCCTAACGAGCTGCCATGCCTTCCCGCAGCGGCGGAGCAGTATTGGCGAGCGAACTTCAAACGGACCCTCATGGTCCACTTCCATGGTGGTGATATCGCGTTTGAGAAACCAGTGCCTGGCCTCAACCCCGAAGAATTGTTCGAAGAAGTTGCGGAATGGGGCTACGATCCTACGCATTCCAAGTGGGAGACGCCGGTTGGAAAGGCGGTTTTAGCGGAATATGAGGAACAGAGAGCTTCTCTCGAGGGCAGGTTGTGAGCTCTGATACTTACGCTAGAATATCTTCTGGTTTCTGTTTCAAAGCTCTCGCGAGGCTCTTCCCGAAGTTTGCAGTCTGCCAGTAATTCCGGCCAGCCTTTGAAGTCCAGTAGAGCACAGATAGTTTGTGTAATATAGAAAGTAGAAAGCCACTATGGCAGCGTGTTTCAACGAGCAAGCAGGTGAACCGATGAGGGGAGAAGACAAGATGGGAAAGTTTGGATTGCAGCTGGTCGCCAAACAAATTGCTCATTGTCATCGTCCACAGTGACGGCGTCGAGCAAGCGTCGACCGACTCTTCGGCGGACTTCGGCACTCGAATTGGGCGCCTAGATTTCTTTGACTCTGACGCCCCATGCTGTGAATCTCCTTCCTACTTCTCGCTACCCTTTCCATCGACGACTTTTCAAAATTTTGTCGCCCATGACGCGCACGCCATGCGATGGTTAATATGGCGACTAGTGATATGGTTGGATGACTGCTAGTCCTACTTGGTGGGAGTAGGGAGAGCTAGACGGGTTCGACGGCGGTGCGTGTTTATGCTAGGGAAGATAACGCGACATCTCACTTCATTTCTTCTTAACGCATCTGCAGAACGACTGTCCTGTTGTCCAGACTACACCTCGACATTCAAATCCTTCCTAATCTTTCGACCCCATTTGCTAAGCTCCGACGAATTCCCCGCCCCATCTTCGTCCTCCGAACAGGCTGCTTGTCGCCAGTCGTGTGTCCTTTATCTCGGCCATTACCCCATTGACTACTACTACACCTCGCCGCATTCCCCTCCCTCTATCTTCTGGTCTATGTCTATGAAATCCGTTTATCCCGGTCCTCAAATTACTCTTGCTTGTAGGTGCTTCCCCTTCCCTTGCTTTGCTAGGGCGACACGCTGATCCTGCTGCTCCGCAGGCTGCATCGTCTGGCCGCTCACCGGCTGCTGTCCGGCGTCTGCGCAAGAAACGGCGTCGAAGACATTGGATAATGCCATTCGTTCGGCGTCGTCTTGGTCGACACGTAGGTGGCGGCGGCGGGAAATTATCTCTGTTCGCAACCGCAGAGGAGTATGGTTTGCGGTGAACGAGCTTCAGATTAGCACAGGATTAGCACCTCTCCCCCTTCGCGTTCGTTCCCTCGCTGATATCTACTCTCGCCTCAGGTGTGTTTAGCCCATGCTCCCCCTCTTTATATGCAGAGGAAGGAGCGACTGTTGCCCGGAACTGCGTAGGTCCGTATATTCGTTGATACCCCCGTTTTCCTCGCCGACAAGTGCCGCTTTAGACTTATTCGCTCCATACAGTGGGAGGATGTCCTGGAGAATACGAAGACCACGCTCGGGCATGGCATGCGAGCTGGGTTCCTGTCTACGCGACACGGATTTAGCACGACGTATTGTCACCCGAGATTCCACACGCACCGTGCTTGCAGCTCTCCTTTCTCCCTCATCCACCTCCACCCACTCCTTCGTTCCAACCCCCCGCTCGCCCTCCTCTTCTCCCCTCGGCCGTTATCTCTGTCATCACAACTCTCGACTCGGTTTGTCGGGCTGCTACCGACCACGGCTCGCTCCAGCGCGGACGAGCCTACTACCTTGTGGTTAGCTTCCTCGTTGTGTGCCTCTGCGCTCATCATCCTCGTCGTTGTGCCACCGTCGTTGACGCCGCAGACATACGACTTGTCGATTTGGTCGAGACCCCCTCCTTCCACTCGCACCACTGGCCGACCCGCCGGGTGCACTAAGCTCGAGATTACGAGGCAGTCGTCCACGCGCTCGCCCTCTCACAGCATCCCTTATTTACTTCATCCTCGAATCTCGTGCACGGGCTTACCTTTCGCCCCGTCCACCTCTGTCTTCCGTCCTTCCGCGTAATGAGTGCTGGATACTCTGGTAGTCTCTCGCGTCCGTTTCGATGGAAAGTCGACATCGGCGACCACATTCTCTTCCTGGCGCGCCAACTCCATCGTCAAAGGTGTTGATGGGGACGACGCGCGCGCACCCCGTCTCGTGCTGTGAATCCGTAGGGCATATCCCGTCGCGTCGCTTTTGTCGTCATTAGTCAATGCCTGGCATGCGCACACCCCGACCGATTTCCTCCTCAGCTCCCGCTTCTATCCCTCCCTGTCGATTCCCGTATACTCTCCCCACTGCTCGTACCTCAACCCGGCGTCAGGGATTCCCTTGTGCGCTTGCTTATCGTTCGTCGAGTCACCGACATCTACTCAGCGCCTGCTATCCCGCCTGACTTCCTCTCCACTCTGCGTGCGCCGTCCTTCCTCACCAGCGGTGTCGATGCAGGTACTCGCTCCGCTACTCCCACTCCGCCCTCGAACCCTAAGCTGCGGCCATTCGTATACTCGTTGACGACGCCTCCGCCAGGCAGCACACCGTACTCCCGAGCATTTTGCTCGTTATCTTCTAAACGACCTCCCCTCGGTTGGCGGTGCGTGTGTGCGGACCGCTCACGCTGCTTATACTCGGACGTCGACGGCGTGGATGCGTTTGTACTGTCTCTGGCGGGGTCGTCGTCGTCGGCGCTTTGCTTATCCAAATGGGGATATCCCCGAATCTGCCGTGTGCGAGACAAAACTAGTTTTTCTTTCGTGCCCATCGAGACCGCGTCTTGCAACAAGCTTCAATCCCTACCGTGGCTACCCGCACTCTTACCAGAATGTTTTAGCTCAGATTTCTTCGGGAATTTTGAATGATTTTGTCTGTTGATACTTGGTTTTGATGGGATAATCTTTGTCGTTCCAACTGGCTGCATCATCATAGGGTGCGCGAGATTTTGAGCGGATACCGGGCTATAGCATTTTGCCGCGGTTGCTACCTCTTCTTGAATTTGAAATCGAAGAGTGACTCAGGAGGGGTCCGTCAATTTGATCATAAGTACCCCTCTGTCTCTTTCTTTCTGCACCCTCATTTGAATCCCCACCTCCGTCTACATGGCTTCTCATATGGAAGTCGACCCTGCCGATATTCCGCTGGCAGAAACCGAGCCCGGGCCCGAGACAATGACGAAGGTCAAAAGCCTGTGGTACAAGCCCGATATGCTGGTCATCTACGCCGGCGACAAGATGTTCAAAGTTCCTCTCTCAATCCTTGTCCGGCGGTCGCCCATATTCCGAGATATGAAGATGGTGGCCAGAAAGGTGACCACCATAACAACTCAGCAGGCGGCCAACAACGAAAGTGTGGAGACTGAGGATAAGGGGCACGATCAGGGAGGTGATGAGGAAAGTAACAATGAGATACACGAGGGTATTCCCATTGTGCGACTGCCTGACGATGCCGCGGATGTGGAGGCATTTTTACAAGCGATCTACAATTCTGCGTGCGTGTTTTTCATCCATGTTACGTTTTCTCACTTTGAGATGTGCAGCTATTTCCCGCCGCCTCCCGTGTACCAAGCCGAAGGTACAGTGCGGGGAATACTGAAGCTCTCCCACAAATACGATGTGAAGTACCTATTCCGCCGAGCGCTCCAGCACGTTGAAAAGGGCTATCCATTTGAGCTCGAAGAAATCGTTGGAGAGGTCACACGCCGCCAGAGCATGGTCTATCCTCTGGCTTATTGGATCACCATCGAGCTGGGCAAGAAGGTGAACGCGCATTGGGTGCTCCCTGCAGCATACTATATGCTTTGCAGCCACGGAGTTTCCAATTTGCTGCAAGAGCATCCAGGATACCTCGATGATCCTGAAGAAAGAACAAAGTGCATCCGAGCCACCACCGCATTCACTGCAGCGATGATTTCCGTTCACTCCTTCACTCAGGTCGACGCAACCAAGCTCGAAAACGACGGCGAATGCGAAGACCCAGCGACCTGTTATCAAACCTTCCGCGCTCTTCACACTCATCTTCTTGATGCGATTTCCGCTGGTCGTACGAACGTATTCACGCATTTGCCTGATTGCAGCTTAAACTCGGAGAAGCTCTGTCTAAACTGTCATGCATCGGCGAAGGTGGAGTACGAAAACGGAAAGCAGGAAGAACCTATATGAAGTTTGATTAATCAATGCCTGTCTCAACATAAAATCATGTTTAATCATTCCTCTGTTAAACACCCTCCCCGCTTGGCGGGCGCAAATCCTGCGAACCCGTGCTAGTCTCACGCACCCTCCTCACCTTCGTTCAACAGTGATTAATCACTGTTTAACACAACACTTCAATCAATCAGTGGAGAGAAATAAATGCGAATCTATTGACAACACTACAAAATCCGGGTTAACCAGAACAGATCAACTAAGAAGACAATGCGCAATCACTGTTAATCCCCTTGTTGAACAAAACAGCAGGGTCAGTTGAAGATAAACCCGACCCTCAGTGAGTTGAACAGCGTTAAACACAGTGGGCATCAGTTTAACAAATCAGCAAACACGATGCAAGGGTATATAGGGAGGAAATCGAGAACAAAGTGGGATAAAGTGAAGGGAGCGAGTGACGCACCAGATAACATCGTTGGTGGTTGGGGTACTTGAAGGAAGGCGGCGGCGTAGTGCGCGTAGTACGTGGCGTCCGCGGTAGCAATTCGGCGGCGTTGGAGAGCGGATGTCGTCGACGTAGATGACATGGCAGCCGACGGTGGGTGGCAAGGTGGTGAGCGGAGTGAGGGCGTCGAGGAAAAGTCGGAAGGGGTGGATGCGGAAGAGAGTTGGCGGGCGGGAGGCGTGGTGCAAGAGTATGGATGTGGCGTATAGATGGCGTTCGCTGTGGGAAGTGGAGGAGAAAGAAGCGCAGTTAGTATTGAGTACAGAGAGGAGAGAGTGTAGCGGACACACCTTCCGATGCGATTGAGACTCCATAGCTTGTCGACGTCGATGATGGGCCGTCATTGTGTGTTGCGGGTGAACGAAAGAAGACGCGGGATGAAAAAAACAGGAGACGGACCTGTGGTGGTGCTGACCGCCGGCAAGACCACGACCTCCTAGGTGTTTGCGGTGCTTGCCGACACGACCGTGGCCGGCGGAGACGTGGCCTCTGTGTTTGCGCGTTTTGAAGAGGTGCGTCGACATCTGTGTCCACCGTCAGTCAGTCAACATCCAATTTGTGCGAAGAAGAAATCTTGACCTTGTGACTTATAATCTACGTTGACCAAGGAAGTCAGTCGTAAGTTAGTGGGCTTGAATGCAAGAAGATAACAGCGATGAATAGTCGGGAGAGGGGGAAACGATGAAAAGGCATTGAATCTCATACGTAGGGCCCTTGGTCGGGCCCAGCGATGCGAGGAACAAAGCTTAAGATTGGCGCAATGAGGTAGGAAAGATAAAAGGCATCGAGCCTCATACGTAGGGCCCTTGGTCGGTCCCAGCGATACGAGGAACAAAGGGTAGAATGAGGGGGGCAGCCGTACATGAGGAAGGAATAGTGGCAGAGAATCACAAAGAATAGTTGCCACTTACGGGTGTGCCACTCGCATCGTCATCTCGTCCAGCTTGAATCCTTCGCCAGCCAGGGTGGGTGATGCAATGACCCTGTCGTAGAGGTGGAGGTGCATTGATGCTGACCTAGGGTACTGAAGAGCCGTGCATGAGGGTGAGACGTTGAAGTAACAACGGCAGCGTAGTGCGAGTGGATGGGAGATGGTGGTGGTACAGTGTCAAGAGGCGTTGTTGTGACGTGCTTGACATTTCTCATCACGTGGTGCGTTGGTCAACGCAACACGGTCACGAGCATTTACGTACCTTCCTCCAGAGCAAGGTTACCGCCACCATCGGAGAATCCAATGCTGCTGGTTGAGACCGGCGTGGGTATGCATACCGACTCTCATGAAGTTGGGTAAGCAGTTCAGGTTTGGGGAGACTAGTTTGTTTCCAACAAGTTGATTACTAGTAGAAATTACTAGAAAATCCACTAATACTTCAAGCTACTTTCACCATGTCCAGCCCATAGTCCATTCGGGATTTCAGAATGTATAATTTTGTTATTTCAAGCTCTACATGTCTGGAATTACTCAAGGGCTGCTACGCTTGAACGGATAAAATCAGCTTGCTTTTTCCGCTCCTGCTCCACGAACTCCAATAGATTTGCATCTCGGCGGAGCAGACTCTCATACCCAAGCTCTTTGAGCTTTGTATAGGCCTCAGATGCTCGCCTCTGATACATTGCAGCCTTTTGACGAGCATATGCAGCAGCCCCGGGGCGATCCAGCGGTTGTAATGGGGCCAATTCCAGCCAAACCGATTCCATTTTCAAAAAGCTTCGGCGCGTACGCAACAACTCAGCGAGCTTTTGCTCAATCTGCTCTTGCCAGCGTTGCATGTCTGCCTCCGCACGGAACCATTGCACACGATCGCCTGGAATTTCTTTGTAAGCTCTCATGAACTTAGAAGGTTGATCGCGACATACCTTCACTTGCCCAAGCATCCATCTCCTGGTCTGTCATTCTGGTGTACTTGCCCAGGTTCCAAATCCAACCGTCAGCAGCTTCAGGACCCTTTTTCTTTGTTTCATCCTCCGAAGTCTTCGCTTTGAGTTTTCTCTCTGAATCTCAATGAAGAGGATATAGATATGAACAAAATGAGATTCCTTACGAGGCTTTCTTCGATTATTCATTTGAGTGCCGACGATTGTAGGCACTGTGTCGTATTTTAATTAGGGGCGACAGAGAAGTCTAGTTGAGAACTTACCGGTCCCCCCAGGTCCCTTTCCTTCCTCTCCAGAATGGGCGTCCGTCATAGTAGCATCTCCATCTACATCATAGGAGCCTACAGCACTCAGAGCAGCGGCTCGGAATAGCAAGCCGTCGGTCCTTTTCGAATCTCCTACATGCCTTTTCTGTTGAACTGATTTCATGAACAGATCTTGCTCCGTGAGAGTCGGTAAAGAGCAGGAGCCATTTAGTATCACAATTTTTTGACGAACAGCGGCGTAAGATTCGATGTGGTGACCCTGCTTCTTGAGAGTGTCGCTGATATATTCTCCGGTGCGTGTATTCTGTTTCTGTTGACGGTCATTTTTCTTTTTCCTACCCCGCAAGGCAGAGACAGCCTTGACGATATTCTGAAGGGCGCGAAGAATATCATAGAGCTGCCCCTCCCTCCAGATTGCCTCTTCGGCCGCAAGTTCATCAAGTGCGAGCTTTTTTCTAGCAGCCGCATCGAAATCCGACGGAATATACAGACATTCAAGCTGAAGCGCTGGCGGTTTCAAGGCCTGAGCTGCAACTCTATCTCCAACCTTTGGCATGATTTGTGTTTGAACTTTTCGGAACTCTACAATTTGTGTGCGCAGTTTGGTGGTAAGTTTTTCAACCTCGGTTTTTCGGGATTGAAGTTCGTGTTCGGAGGTATCCTTGATCAGATTGGCTAGTTTCCGTCTGAGCAACTCATGGTGAGATAGATATATGCTTCTCAAAACAAATGCTTACTGATTTTCTTGGATTTTTATTGCGGAGTCCAGAAAGCGAGCAATCTTGCTTTTCGGAACCATGCTGGATTTGAAATTCTCTTGGTCATTGAGCATTTTTTCATAAATTGCTTTCTGAGAGGGCACTGCGGAATTCTCAATGAGAGAGACAACACAGCAATTCAAATTCAACCTTACCTTTGGTTGTATCATGCTTGTATACGCTAACGGCCTCTTTTCCAAGTTTTGACGGGGTACGTGAAAGGCCTTGCCATTGTGGAACATTTTCGCTGTAAGAGATGCTCAACGCAATGAAATGGTTCCGTTTTTCAGTGTATTTTGTCTTTGCCTCCTCGATGTCCTCGGCGAGATCAAAGGCTAGAAAAAGTTGTTAGCTAAATGACAGTGAACTGTTCACAGCGGATACAGCACACCAATTTTCGAGGTCTTTTTATGGTTCCAATCTCCGTGATGAGCAATCAATGTGTCTTGCCGGTGACCGAGATTCATTTGACGAGTATGCGGCCCGAGCTGATTGGACTCAGGCCAGTAATGCTCGGCCGTTTCGCCGTGAAAGTGGGCTACACACTCCATGAAGGCGGTTCCAAATAAGTATGTGCATGAATCTTGATGCCCCTGCACATGTAGCGCAGGCACTCCCCAGCGTATCTTCTTCACAGTTTCGTAGAGATCCGGAAATTGCTGTTCGAAGCGGGAAGGGAGGTTGATTATATATTCGCATGCTATGTCATAAGTAGCAACTTCGTCGACATCTTTGACTTCAATTTGTAACTTGAATTCAAACTTGTCATTCGGTCGGTGATTTCGCAACGCCATAGCAAATGCATAGTCCGCATTCGCAAACCTAAAAATCACCGCATCACGGTCAGATTCAATCCGCTAAATCATAAAAATACCTCACCGCTCGGCATGAGGTAGATCGACTGAAGATAGAATGAACACATGGCTGCATTGACAGTTCACGGTGCCCGTTATTGCCATATTCTTGAATTTTTTCTTATCTTGCTTGTTCACGACCTTGAGATAGTTACAAGTTGATTTCTGTTTGATGTGAATTTATGCATCCATGAAGAGATTGAAGTATTACCTCTGCCGTCGCGGGGACTTTCTTCAAGTACTCCTGGTATTCGGAATCCAATGGGAAGTACCCCTTTCCATTGCACAGTGATACATCATCCGGATCGTTATTTTTGCTGAATTGGTTACACTGGTGATTTCCGTCCAGTGTCCGTTGGCTTTGATTGAGATGTCTGAGAATATAAAATCAGAATTGTGACAAAACGAACTTGTGGATCCTACTACCTGAGATGTGAGGGAGTTTTTGGGCAGTTGAGATCTGAATTGAAGCCGGGTTCCGGGCATGCCGGACACCAGACAAGGAGATTGCCGGCCGGCCGATGTGATAAGATTCTGTCAATTCCATGAAGCTGACCGGATCGTTTGACCAGAGTAAGGTAGTTGAACACTCTGACTACACGAAGAAAAGCGGCATAAGGATTCTGGAAATTGTAAATAAGTCAACAAATTCAACTTCTATAACAAAATTCATACCGGAATGTCTGCCGTGAAAGAGTTGTCCGTCAACCTCCGTATTGCTCCCAGATAATCGTAAGCCGCTTTCTTTGACTCAAAGTTATGCAGCTGGAAGTCTTTGAGCATGTTGATTGTAAAGGCTGTATGCGGGTCTTTGGCTGTGGCAGGAAATAGACCAGCCCTCATCAATTGGCGAACTTTATTGGGGGGTTGTTCACGGCAGCTACAAAAGGCGACTTTCGTGGTATGAACCCCATTAACATCCACAATAGTGAAGGTGCGAGTGGGAGTAGGAGAATCACACTTCCCTCCTTGGTGGCCAAGTTGGATTGTGTGATCGAGGGTCGAAATGTCATGTCGGATAAAGAAGCCAGCATTTTGATCCCATACCTCAGCCCAGTGTGTTGGATTGTTGATGTGAGTGCGAACGAAACAGTCGGTGCAGACAGGCGAATATTCCAGGCAGTCAAAGCATTTAGTAGTTCTTTTCTTTCCCGATCCACATTCGCACGAGGTATTTGTAGCTGGGTCTGCCTCTCGCTCAAAAAGGAGCCATCCTAGCTCCTCAAAATGATTTTCGAAGTCGTCCAGTAGTTGCCCGTTCTGCAGAGGTATCAGAAGTTATCAAGACTCCGGAAGTTAGAATTTCAGTCTAACCTGAGTACGCGGCTTCTTGACAGGTAGTAGCTCAACCTCTATGTTGGGTTCTTGTATTTCCGCCGGTTCGGAGCCTCTTGATTTTGTTGGTGATGGCAATTTAGCCAGAGTCCGAGTCTGGGTAGAACTAGCGGAAGCCGAGGTCACAGTATAATGCACCTGTTTCGAATTGCACGGGCGGATAGAGACATGAGAGGTAGTATTTGCACCCGGTAGTTTTCGTTTTTTAGTTGTGTGGTGCGTGCTCATGGTGGAAAGGCGGGGATTTTTCGTCATGGGCAGTCTTTTAATGCATCCTGGTGTTTCACGCTGTGATGGTTGCCAGCCAGATAAATTCCAATCAAATTACCCAATATCCGACCCTGAGTGCACGGAGCAAGCAGGAAGCAAAAAAGGCAACCATTTCAAAAATAGACAGCGGCAAGTTGTGGGATATTGTAATGCCACATCCGCCTGGTACACAAAACGCAAAACACATTGCTCAAAGCATCCTGCAATGCCATATCAAGGTTCGAGTTATGTTTCGTTTCCACAATACTGCTACATTACATCGAAACGAACACAGATTCTAATTCTACTCAAAGTCTGTAGCCGAAGCCGGCTGGAAAGTAACGAAGCGGTTGAACGCTGCGTTGGCTTCGGTTCCGAAATCTACAGTTCCAGTCAAACCGGCTTGTTTGGCTTCCTGCACGGTGTCAAATCCCAACGCCGCCGACTGACGCATCGTAGACTGATTAAAAAAGACCATACTTCCGCGTCCTTCATTAGTTCCCCCAAGCGGCCGTGAATTTTGACGAGTAGGACGCTCTTTCCCCGCCACAGTGACAAACTTGATCACTGAGAAGTAGAATTAGCATACAGCGCAATTATATCAAGACAAATTACTTACTGTGGACATCGAGATTAAAGTGGTAGAAGAGAGCTGAAGGGTACATTGCAAGGGTCCAAGGAGGTAACTGAACGGCAACACCGGCTTCCCAAATGACAAGCCATGTATATAAATCGTCGTCGAACACTGCGAAGCCAGGAATCAGGACACGGAACAGAGATTTCAATTCAAATACGCACCAAAACCTTCCAATAAATAAATCAGAAGTACGCAGACGCCTATTTGATTCTTCATATCCGCGTGAGGATCGCAGTGAATTCGTCGCTGGCCTGGAAGCACAACGTTCAAGCAGAAATTCCAGAACAGACCGAACATGGGCTCAATGCCATGGCGCTGTTTGTGCCAGGCAGCATCGGCCCGGAATCGCTCGGCAACACCCGGAAAAACGATTTCAACGACGCTCGAGACCCAAGAGCTTCAAAGCAAATCAGGAGGGCGGTTACAGCGGAGAGGGGGTTTAAAAAAATCTCTCACATTATTCGCTGAACAATTTCAAGCTTCATGAACGCGTCGACACGACGGCTGTTGTGTTTGTGCCAGTCAGCAAGAGAAGGCTTCTAAAAACGAATTGAGACCACAGTCAACAATGAGCTAGATGAAATTTACCTTTGCGGACTGACGGTGGTGGCCAATAATAATGGGCCAATGAGGCCCGCGCACACCTTCGGCATTATTGATTTTGATTTGCGGATCCGTTGCGTCCTCGCCGACCAAAACGTTGATGGCTTCGGTGACTTCCGATGATTTCGCCATGAGCCATTCGGCTCGGAAAGATCGGAAGAAAAATATTTGGCCATGCTTGTCAACCAGAAAGGTCGCACGTTCGGTTTTGATACTGAATAAAAGGATGGTTGAGCAGGAACTCAAAGGAAAGAAACTAAAGAGCGTACTCTTCGTTCCTGATATAAGGAACAGGAAAAAACCGCTGAAGATACTCATACAGACCGCGCGCGTCTGGGTACAGCCGGAACAAGCGACGAATCTCGTCGCGCGCCAGCAACGGGGGCTGAATTCCGTTCCACCCCGTGGAGCTAAACGAAGAGTGACGCTTGAAGTCAAAATCGACAGAGGTAATGATTTCGAGACGCTGTAGGAGGCGGCGAAGCTGATGATTCGGCGGCCGCCGACCACGCCGAGTTTTCGATTTAGGCAACGGGCGCTCGGGTTCGGACTGGGTGCCCGCGTTGGAGTCCCGGTCAGAGGTATGCTTCGTGGTGGATACGCCGTTCAGTGGTGTGGGAGCAGACTGAACGGGAAGTTGAGATGGGTCTAGCAAGGAATTAAGGTCAGGGTTGGCTAAGACTCTGAAAAGACTGTCAATGCGAAGAACATGACAAGAATGAGAGCTCCTTACCCCCACTCCCGGTGTTGAGGAACAAGGACACCACCGCTCATCCATTTAGCTAACCGAGTAGATGCCGAAGAAGAGCTCTTTGTTGTCTTGGCGCGCTTCGCCGGTGGCGGGATGAGCGAGGCCTCGGCTGCCTCGCGAGTGCGCTTGCTCCCTGCCCGAAATCCCGAGTCCTGGGTATCGGATAGCGGTGTATCATTTGGAGCCACCGAAACAGACGGTGATGGAATGGAAGGAGAAAGGGGTTGGCGTTTTTTTCTCGAGGCTTTAGAGCGGCGTGAAGTGGGATGCGGCAGAATTTCTGAAGAAGACGAGTCCCGGGATCCTGAGGACAGATTGGCTGGCGTGGGCGACGTGGAAGCATGAGAAGATAAAGAGATAGCGGCCAGCTTCTGTTCCTGCTGTGCTCGGAGACGTCTGGAACGGCGAATATAATAGCGAGGGTGCATCGACTCTAGATCGCGCATGGGATCATCGCCGGCAAGAGCATGGCGAGCTTCGAGGTAAGATCCAAGCAGGGTGGACGCGTCCAGAAAGTCGACCGTTATAAAGTCTCCCTGCAAAAGAATGTAAGCAGCCGGGGAGGCGTCAATAGAGTGGCATCGCACCTGGGTCAAGTCTCCGAGCTCCGCTTTCATCCCCTCTACATTTTCCAACCCCTCAGCATAAGCCTCGTCCCAATCGTTGACAAGCGACGCAATGAAAGGCCCATAGGCGTTGGCATCGCTTAATTCGCCGGTGCCAGCCGGCACCTCGATAGCCGGAGAAAGAGTCGGTGAAGTAGCATTGGAAATGCTAAGGGCTGTAGAATTCGGTGAGGGGTGGTGGTTTGCAGGCCCAGCAATTGTAGTTGTTAAATCATCGTAATAACCGGCTCCCAGCTGCCCAGCGCTACACAGAGCAGGCGACGCGAGCGCGCTTTGAGCAGCTTCACTCGCGTCGCCAACGCATGAAACGCTGGGCATGGCAGCGGCAGTAGTGGTGAGAACGACTGAGCGTAGTAAGTCGTTCTTCGGTGTATACATCGAGGATGAATGAGACGGTGGCAAAGGAGATGGTGGTGGGAGATGATCAACAGGACGTGTTGTTGGCCGTTATTTGGCTCTTTCTCATCACGTGCCAAATAATCAACGTTCCGTTGACGCGTTTCGGCCGAAATCCGTCGGAACAAATTCATCCGAGACTGGCACAAGCCACTGAGCACCGCCACTGTGATCCCATCTCAACTCGACAACAAAGTACGAGCACATTCCCTCTACCATCGCAGAGGGTTCAATCAAGCCTGAAAGATTGCCCTCAGGAATTAAGGCAAGCAAGCTATTAAATCAAAAGGTCTATCAGGTTCAATTTGTATTCTACTAGTATCTAAACAAAAGATAACTCGGCTTCGTAACAAAGATTCGCCTCATCAAACATTAGCTGGCTCTGTAAAAATAGTGTTGAGATGGAATGAATGGTAGAGGGTGCTGGGTATAGGTATTAAACAAGCATTAAAGGGTGGAGATATGTAGGTGAGCAGTAGAGCAGCAGACGAAAGGGAGGTGAATTTACTGGAAAATTTGGTTCAAGAAGGCGTCAACGTTCGCAATGACTCCGGCGGGGCGAATGAAGAGAATGTAGTTATTGTAAGGAATGGGAAAAGGTTCGCTTCCCTTCTTCTCAAGCCATTGACCTCGAAACAGGTCAAACCACTCGAACGGTGCTTCAACGTTGAATCCAGCTTGCTTTTGAAGTAGGCTTGAATGGTCAGCCAACCACAGCCCATGGATGGCTTCGTCTTCGTCGCGAGGTTCGAGGCGGCGTGGGCATAATGTGAATCGATGGGGGAGCACATATTCCTGAAACAATATCAATATTGAATAAAAGACAAAGTTAAGATGAACTCACGGGGTGAAATATTGCCAGTCTGACCGTCATGTCTGCCTTGACAACCTCGGGAGGGTAGCCTAGCTCGAGATCAGTATCAGAGCTCAAGTTGAGTGGCGACGAGGATCCGGAAGAAATTGAAATGGGACTGTTCGCGTTACCTGTGAAAGTTTAGCAGACTCGTGTTGATATAGGTCAAAGTACGTACAGAGTGGCTTTGTGAGAGGAGATTCAATAACGTTGGAAGCAGATGATGTTGTAGAGTTCGCAGTCGGTCCGTTGTCTTCAATAGAGCAATAAGCTATTGTCAGGCACAATGAAAAAGGCTTACCAAATGGGTTTTCAGAGTTAGCTTGAGATAACTGTCTAAGAATGAAGCCGTCCGGGGAATAATGAGGAGCCTTTGAACTAGCAGAGGTAGGGGTAATCGGTTTCGAAACGGTTTGGATGGCGCGGGTTGGAGTTGTAGTAGTGTTTCCAAATGCGTATGCGGCAACTGAAATAGGTTTGAGTTATAGCAGAAGGAAATGGTGACAAGGGATACACACGGTATTTGAGAAATTCGGGGTCAACCGGATTGATCGGGGAAGACTTGACTGCAAGAGTCCGGTGAGTCAATGGGAGATAGAAAGAGAATAACTTGTTACTTACCTGTGCTATTCGCTCCTTTAGGTGTAAGATTGGATGAGGACGCAATCGTGTTTGATACTGCAAGCGCTGTCAGTATCTGAGACAGTAACAGGTAATGAAAATAGTACCGGGATTATAATCAATGGGGGAGATAGGAGGGCGAGAGAGGGGAGGCCAAGAAGCTGTCTGAGACTTGAAAAAAAGTCAGTGACTGTTGCGAACAGAGATGCAATTGAACACACCGTCTCCCCTCCATCAGAATTAAGAGGCTGGCCAAACCGAGTTTTGCGAATGCGAGTGTGGGGATGGGAACGAGGTTGGGAAGAACCAGCAATAGAAGAGACGGGTTTTTGAAACCGAGTTCTGCGTCCCAAGGGGGTGGGAGAAGACCGAGAGCGGATGCGGACCGAGTTGGGGTAGGATGCAGGTTTTCTAGGGGTTGGCGCGACCTCAGCTCGAGCGTGAAGAAGATTCTTCACTTCTGGGTGATGCAGAAGATCGTGTCGGGCTGGGGTAATGGCTTGGTATGGCTCCTTGCAATCTACATGCACAGTTTCGTCGCACTGGATTAGGGGTGAATCAATTTAGGGACATGAATAAAGCGCCAAGCCACATACATAGTGAAACCAGCCCGCAAAGTGGTCCAATCCCTGGTGTCCTACATTCTGTCGAGCGCCAGCAAGAGCATGGCCAAGGTGATCGCGAGAGAGAACTGCATTGTAAGGGAGAGGATTGAGAAAAGAGAGTAATTGGCGGAGGGCCTGATTGATGTCGCGACGTCTTTGGACTTTTCCTCCAGTGAATCCAAGGGTGTCAGAGAAAGGAAACTTGAAGCGCATTGAAGGAAGGAAAGCAAGGAAAGAGGGTATGTGGGCTCATTCGTCAATAAATTGTGAGGTATTTAATGAAGGATCGCATGCCGAAACTCAGCTTGACCGCGTAGGTACTGCTCAGGGTGACCAGTGGTTCCGACTAGGGATAAACTTCAAACAGGGTCAGAAGTCTGGATTTTGACGACATTGAGCAGGGTCGGGTCATCGGAAGCAAGGAGAAGAATGGAACGAACGCCGTTGCACCACACAATTTCCTATTTTGCAGTCAAGTCTAAAACCTTGTTTAACGTCGGCGGTGCCCCGAACCAATGGTGAATGTCAAGCAATGAAAGGCGGAATGATTCAGACGTGGGATATTGCCCGGGATTTTCGCGCATGGCTTCGGGCATCACTTTGCTGGATAGTGTGAGAAGCGGGGACCTTGGAATGGGTTGATTTTGAGGAGCAGAAATAGCCCTAGAAGATTTGAGCACAAGCGCTCACGGCAAAGCGTGTGATTGTATGACCCTGTTTGACCTGACTTGATCTTCATCAATTGTCGGCACAGATGCCGCAGTGCTGCCGGTCAGTTCAAATCTTATTCGAAGACATTTCACGGCCTATACCTATCGCCTAAGATAAATTTTGTGCAGTATACAAATACTGATTCTCACAGATCCATTTAAGTTTTGTTCAACATTCTTTGTCTGGCAGAAAAATCAACTCATTCCATGCTGATAGCAAGTATGTAGTGGATTTATTTGTGTGGTAAAATTAATCCGAAACCCTGTTGCCTGGTTCAGGGTCGGCGGTTTTTCTACCATCTGTTTCACATCTGAAACAAGGGGTCAATTATGAAACTCAATATTGCCGCTGTAAACTAAATAACCGTCTCAAATTGGTCACGCTCCCTCTCCACCTTTTTCCGATTCCCTGACTCTACCAATGCCAAAGAGCCCTTTCACCCGAGCTCAAGACGACCTGATTGAATCTTTCTTCCCGGTATTCGTCAAGAAACTGGATGAAGGAATTACTGGATCTCAGCTCACTACATGGAAACAAGGAACCGCTTCAGATCTTCTGGATCACGAGGCTTTCAAAGACCTGGATACTACAAAGTACAACAGGAAAACTTGGTTTGAGGTGCGAGGTCTCGTTTCAGCCAAGGGGTATTAACAATGTCAGTAGATGATCGTCAGGAAGTTTACAAACTATAGAAACCAAGTTTACCTGAAGAATAAACCTGCGACTGAAAAGACTGCCCTCTCGGCCAAGAAGGCGAATCCAATGATGAAGTTTTCCTCCATTGTTAGCGGCCGGCAACTTTATGCAAGGGAGAACTCCAAATCGTTGAACGCAGCAGTGGTACAGCGCATGCAAGATACGAATAATAAAAGTCCCGCCGCAGTGTACCAAACTCTACTAAAGACCAAATGGGACTCCCTCACGGACGATGATAAAGAAGGATGGAATGCCCGAGCGGAGGCCGAGGCAGGAAATATTCAACAGTAAGCTGACTCTAAACCATCCATAGCATGATGCGCCCCTGATGTCAAATTGGAAAGGAATCAGCAAGAATTCCCTGAGACTATCAGTCTAGCTCTTCAGGATCTATGCCAAGGCGGTTTACTTGGGGACGCGGAGATTGTTCTTTTCTACGGATTCCGCGATAGCCAGAATCACGAGTTGATATCAGGAAGGTAAGAATGTTTTTCTGAATCGTAGCAGGAATACACTACTAACTAATGAAAGCATTCATGCTCATTCCAAGCATAATGACAAGCAGTTTGGAGTCGATCAAGATGTTTTGCAAACGGAATATGAACAAGCTTGGTGGGCATTCAATGACAGGGTACTTCCGCATTCCATCAAAGACAGTCCCTTGATCCCTCGAAATACTGCTGGTCATCCCGTTTTCCCCAGTATTAGTCTAGAAGCAACTCCGACTGCCGATATCCGTATGCTTCTTGTTGAGTACTTCGAGCATTGCTGGGGTGAGTGCGATCAATCCCAGAATAAAACAAAAGCTGATCCGATCCTTGTCCGATCCTAGTTGTTCGGGTGCTTGACAACACAGTAACCATGGTACCCTGGGAGGACATTGCTTCGCATCCCGAGAAGTTTTATGACACTGACGCTTTCCCTATCAAATTGAATCATCCCCAAAACCTTTCAACTGATCAAGTTCATACCCTCACATCCCAGCTACTGAAATTCTCTGTGATTGATAGCCCAAACCCGTTCCGGTTTCGAGAATCCGAGACCCCTCTTCCCCCGGATTCTGAGCTGCCGTCCACGCCGAAACCGATCTCACGTCAGAAGTCACCCACACCCGGTCCAAAGTCACCGGTGCCGCCTCCTAGTCCAAAGTCACCATCTCCGTTCAATGAGCAAGAAAAGCCTAAGTCTGTTGATAAACGAAAGCTTGACGAGAGGCAAGTTGTAATGCAGATTTTACCTTGCGATTTCCGGGCTCATTCCAATGCACCAGGGACTTTGAAGGCTTATCTGACCTCTCTGATGTCGATGAAAGCCCACCACAGAAGAAGAAACGAGCCAGCAAGTTAAATGCATTTCAAGTGTACTGTTTTATTGAAGTCCGCTGATTATCATATTCAGAAAATCTGGGGACTCTGCTATTGATCCTCCTGCAACTCGAAAATCGAAGAGAAAGGCAAGCAAAACTACAGCGGACAACCGTTCAAAAGCGGGGAAGAAACAAATGAAGGGAGCCGTGAATGGAACGTAAGATTGCTAGTAATTATCGTTGCTCTTGGTATTTGATCTTCTGTTGAGATCGAAGCTTCCAAAGGGCTGGGTAGAGGTCGATTCCGATGGCAATGAAGCCTAAGAATTGAAATACTGTGAGCGATCCGGGCAACATTTCTGTTCTGTTCTGATTTGTTAATCATGGTTAATCCCAGATTTGACAGTTGAACAAATGTGAATCATGCAAGCCTTGAAAAAGAGAATTTATTTTGTTTCTGTTTCATCTTCGCAACTATCATACACTTTGTTTTGTTAATCAGTGATTAATCGGGATTCTCGAACCCGTATTTTTTGGAGTACCTCGGCTCGAATGCAATGTGCTCCTCTGTTTATCGGTTCAACTTGATCTGTTAATCGGAGATTATCAGTGTTCAAGGGTTGACTTATAGTAGTTCACAAACACGGTCGAAAATGTTTCGCTTCCGCCAATATACCGCGCCAACCTGTCTGATTAATCAAGGAATGATTAAACACGATTACATGTTGAGACAGGAAATGTTTAACAAACTTTATAGGGTTACTGAAGCAGGAGTTCTGGAATGGGTTGCCAGAGATATTCGATCTGCCGTCTTGGGAGGAGCTCCTTCGAGAGAGAGAGGAGGTTATGAGAGACGCGTGCGTATTTCCATACCCTCAAAAAGTGTGGATTCATATATATTTGTCGACAGCGCTAACCGCTGGGGTAATTATCAGACTAAAAAAGATTATCCTGTGCGGTGCGATAATGTAGCGCCCTGCATGTGCCTGCATTTTATATCGTAGTACGAGGTTTCTGGTGGACGTTGTTCGATCTATAGATTTCCTGCTTCGTCAAGTTGCATCATAACTCGCGCTACAAGCTTTGCATTAGAATGGTCATAGATTTGAAGGAGAACGAAATAAATCGCGCACTTTGATTGGGCGATTCCAACCCAGTTGTTCAATCATACAGAAAATCTCCAAAACCTTTATCATCCAAGACTTGTTCAACCACGAGCCGTTTCAGGCTGTAGAGATCGGGCATCCCCGCATGTAAAGTATCCGCGAATTCGGCGAAACAGTTCTCTTCAACTCCCCTTCGACGATAGAGAAACCTTAGTATAACCCATCGGAGGCACACTTCGGATGGCAAGGCGAGAAACACTTTCTCCAATTCGTGCATCGTTGTTCCTTTTGGTACATCGATTTCGGATTCATCGTCATCCGGTTCAAGTTCAGAACGTATGACGACCTCGGTGAGAGCGGGACAAACAGCAAGGAAGGATGCAACGACGGCGGAAAGCCACAAGTCGCTTTCACCAAGATGGCGGATCTCTAGTTTGATATATCTGAGAAGCGGGAGCGAGGGTGGGGGCGCTAGAGGGAATACCAGTGAGGTCATTTCTCTTTCCCCTGAACGTTTAATAAGTTCAAAATCCAATCACAGAATAAGGATGCTGCAAGCAACGCACAAGTCCTGCATTCCAGAATCAAACGCTCGAGATTTGGTGCAAGTTTGGCGACAAGGGCTTCACCAGAGGGGGTGAATGGACCTTGGAATACGAGCGTCTTGATTCCAGACATCTGGCGCGAATATACGCGGGAGGAGAGAAGCTCAGAAAGATCTCCTTCGGAGCCGACGAGGGATAAGTTCTTGACGGTCGATATGGTTGGTAAATCCTCGACTGCTGTAGATTCGAAAGAGACGTTGAGTAGCGACACAGTCGGAGCAGCATTCAAGAAAAGCCCCAACAAACTCTGCGGGAGCTCGCCGAGTTCCATGACATGAAGCCGCTGAAGCTTCTGACGACGAACGAAATTGACGAATACATCGCGTAGCTCCGCTGGGATTCTGGGCCACTCATATTGGTCTTCCCCGCAATTGCCAGAGACAAGAAGGTCCCAGAGGTTGTTCAGAAGATTCAGAACGGCACAGAGAGCGCGAAGTTCCTCGGCAGATTCAGAGTTATCCATGTGAGGGAGATCAAACGAGAACTCCCGAATGTGAAGCGCAAGATGCGGAGAGGTTTCGAATAGTAACCTCGCATCGGCGCCGGGCGTAAGGCTGAAGGAGCGGAATATTTGGTGCTGAGCGGGTTCGAGAAAGGTAGAGGAGACCCTGGCCAACTTGGTCCATGAGTCGCGGTCACCGATGTACGCGATGATTATGCTGATGAGCTCGAGAGGGAGACGATCCATGTGGGTGGAGTGGCACGGCGGTGGAAACTCGAGGGTTAAAGAGAAGAGGCAGGTGGCACGCGCTCGGCAAATTCGCGTCTCGAGAGCATTGAGAATCGACATGCAAAGAGCGAGACGCATACCGCGGAAAAGACTTCCCCCGCCCCGCCCCATCGCCATATTGACCACATCACCATATTCACCATGTACTCGACCCCACAGGCGTCTATATGCTGGAAGCCATCTCTCCCCCTTCCTCCCCGTCGTGCACGCCCACCGCCACCTCCCCAGCTCCATCCTTCCACCGCTCCACGTCGCCCTCCTTCCCCGCACGCCACGCCCCCACCAGCACTCGCCCAGGTCTCCCCCTTCCTAACCGAATGCTCGCTGCCTCAACGTCGTATCCGTCAGTTCTGACGATCATCGGTACATTTCCCCAACGAAGATATGGACGCAGCGCGGAACGTCGGGGGTGTCATCCCTGAGGCGAGGGTGCGCATCCGCACTGCTACCTCGACGTCGAATGCCGAATGATGTCGCTCGACCACCACCCCGTCCGCCTCCACCTCCTCGTCTTCCACCGCCAAGCGCCGCACCCACGCATCCCGTTTCTCTCTCCCCGCAATCGCCCCAAGCTCCTCCTGCCCTCGTAGATCTTCCCCGCCACCTACACCAGCACCAGCACCAATTCTCTTCACCCTTCTTCGCCCTCTCCATGTCGGCTCCGACTCATCGCCCGCCTTCCCACCGACCTCTTGCTCCCTCGGCCTTGCGATTCCACCCCCTCGTCATCCCGCGCTCATGTCGTCACACGCGACGAAACGAATGTGGGAACGCATGATCGACGCGTGCGGGCGGATACTGAATGGAGGCGTGCCATCTCGAAAGTGGCGGGGATTGCGCGCGGACGAGTCAGCGAGGCGAGGGCTAAATTGAGAGGAACACCGCGGAAATGCTGAAGCCCTTCGGAACGAAGTGGGTAGTGGGTATCGATGAACCAGGTAGAGGTGGAGATATACCCTCCCCAGCGAGTACGATGACAAGGCAGACGTAGAATTGGCGGGCAAGTGACGGTGTGCCGCGGGACCCAGCTGGCGATGATCGGAGCGCGGTGTAGCGGCGGCAAAGGGGGACGCGGGTGTGGCTTTTGGGGTTGGGGATCAAAGTAGATCGGATCCAAGACAGTCGACACGACCGCGTACGGTGGCAGCGTGAAGGCGAGGACTTCACGGACGGCGGCGTCGGTGAAGTGGCAGACAAGAATTTGGAAGTAATGGTGCGAGCCGGTAGTATAGGCGGGAGGGGAAACCGAAAAGGCGGTGACGTAGATACAGAATTGAGCGCAATGCGAGGCGAGTATAGAGGGCTCGGCAGTACGGTATGTAAGAGAAATTGCGGTAGATGGAGACCTTCGGTGCGAGAGGATGGTTTGTTCTACAGGAGACCCGTCAGTAAGTATCAGCGAATGAAAGAATTCAAGTGAGAGGATGTGAGCCGAATGCTAAGACTTACCGATGAATGCTTGGGTTTATGCTCAGTCCTAGGCTCCTAGCTCTTAGCAGCTCCCAGCCCGCGCTACCCACTGCCATCTCATCTATGAGAGAAGAGGCGTCTGCTATACGTCGCCGATACCATCGATCCTCGTATCCCGAACGCTGTCTCTGACTTCAAGGCTCTCAGAAACATATCAGTCAATATGAACGCAGGCCATGACGTTCGTGGTGGATCCCAAATGCTAGTGCGCTCGCCCAAAACCGACACACAGACGGCAAGACTGAAAAAACATCAAGGTGCTGAATGGCTTGTTTCTGATGGTTTCCGGCCTTGAGCCGCGGGGGTAGAGTGTGATTTCATCAGAGTAAGGCGCAGCGTCGGCGTCGAGAAGCACAGCAGCGGCGAGGGGCAGAGGCAGGGCGCCGACGTCGTTGTGCACAACAGTGATGGATCTGCCAAATAGGGAAATAGCTTGCGAAATCAACATGGGTAAACAAACCGTTCTTGTCTTCAATTTCGATGCTCGATTTCTGGAACTACCCCCTCGTTTAACTTTCATGATTTCGGGTGCTCTCATATATCGCTACCTAGCTACCCTACGGAGTCGCTTCGATAATTCGCTTACTTGCCTCGCCCGCGTCGACTTAGTCACTTGGACGCTAGTCGACCTTGCGGTTGACCTCTTCTCATTCGGAAATTCCCGAGCCCCTGTTTCGACCTTGGTATCGCTCATTATTGTTCTCCGTATTCGCATATCCATCTCGGCGTCTTTGGCCTCGACTGTATAACAAACGCGTCTGACAGCAACCTTTACTGTAACCGCATCCTGCTCTAAGTCCTCGTTTGCTTTGATTGGGTTCTTTTCTTGTTCCACCCTTGACTGAGGATCACGGAATTTGTTGCATGACGGAGAAGCGGGATACGACGGGATGCCTCTTGCGAGAACGGCACCTCTGGCCCGGCCCCGGTCCCACACGGAGCGCCTAAAACTTTAGAGTGTCTTCTGTTTGTTATTAGCCCTATGGCCGATGATGGCGGTCCCGGCGCAAAGTTTCAGCGGATGATAGAAAAGGTAACAAAAGAGAAGAATGACGATGTCAAGATTATTCTTGGGGGCTGGATCCACCTGGAATGAGTCCGTATTCGTATCTACATCCTGTCCATCTCCAGCTACAAAAAACGGGCGGGTACAGGAGCGCAATTTGGTTTGCACTTTTTCTGTATTTCAATCTCTTGGTCAACGAATTGAACCGTGAGTTGCAGATTAAACAAGTATCCCATCGGAAAATTCACCTCCGTTTCGCTGCGGTCGCAGAATTGCCGCCGAATCAAAGACGGGTTCCTGCCCTGCTGGATATCTTTGGACTTGGCCAGACGGTTGAGTGTCTGTCTATGGAGGCAATAGACAGCTTCTCTCTCCAGACACAGGCTGGATTAGAGCCTAGGACATGGCACGCTCCGTGCAGCTCGCGCCACGTCGGTCCTTCCTTTCTCTACGCTAACGACATACCTAAACCAGGTCAATAGTATAGGGTCAGTGTCTCTGTCACTGTTCCCCTTCACAAGCCTTCACCTCCTGACCCGAGCTGGTTGAATAATGTCAAAATAAACCACGTCCGAGTCTGTCCAGTGAATAAATTTATATTTCAAATCGGCTCGCCTTGCATTTCGAACAATGGCGCCCCTCGTTAGGTAGCAGACTTCGGTCGCACTGCATTTGTAGCGGCAAAAGGCCGAAGCGATCGAATGACCGCGGTAGACCGTAACGCTGACCGTCAAGCTATTTCCTTAGACGAGTAGTATTACAGTGTACCTGATACAAGCGGGAGAAGCGGTTCCGCACTGTGATTTTCGGAACCCGAGAGCCTGGTGCGGAAAGCAATTTGGCGCCCAAAAATTGCCCAACCAATCGTCCGTGCTCAAACCGGTTTCGAACCACAAGTATCTGGAACGCTGAATATAGCTTCCGGGACATTGTACTGCCGTTTCTGCAACTGGGATGAGTATAAAAGCATCGTCTGGTTTGCAATGGCATACCAGAGCTCCCTCTCAAAGGAAAGTTATCTACTACAAGTTCTCAATGTTGTTCAACCACGCCACCACCTTCATCGCCGCTGCACTCGTCGTCGCTGTGCGCGTTCATGGCGATATAATCGCTTGGTCTGGCGACAGCTGCAACGGCGCGGAAGGCGGAAACGTCGCATGCGATGCAACCTGCATCGGCTTCGAAGGCAGACACTCGTTCGAGGTTATATTGACTCACTTTCCAAAACAATTCGTTAGATTGACGGTATTCCAGGTCGTCTCAGGTGGCTCGCACTGCGTTACCATGTTCGTGGGACAGAATTGCGATGGCCAGGCTTTCGCGTTTGGACCTGAAACTGCGGGGAACTGTATCAATGTCAATACTGGGACACCGATTAATACGTTCAGATGCTCGCCTGATACGTCTTGCCACTTTTCTCTCGAGAGCAACGTGTACGTCCCAGAGCATTTGCGTAGTCCGGCGTTAATTGATTTTATTTGAATCTAGGACGGCCTGAATAAGTACGTCGTCAGTTCTCGTTCTTTGCCCAATTTTATATCTGACCGTGCATGTAATAGAGGTGATCCTGTCGAGAGGAGAACATTTTTTTTTTCGAATATGTACATGTACCTGATTTTTGTTGGTTGAGAATTGAAGAAAACGATGCTCTGCAAATTTTCGACGCATTGCGAAGCCAAAAAACAAATGGAAAAGGAACTGTCATACTCTGAGATATGCCGAGTTCTGGGAATCGAACCCGGATTGAACACAGTCAAGAAGTTTCTGGCATCTAATGGATGGTGTTCACTCGCCTCGCCTCGGTGTTATAAAGGTGTCGTTACTTGCATATGTACTGGGATCCAGATCCACCGGTAGTTCGCACTGTGAAATAGAGTCGAGAGGGAGTCTCGGGTGGAGTCGTTCGACGGAGCCAATCACACACACCGTTAACGACACTCGAACTTCAGTCAGGTCCAAGCACCGGGAGAGCGGCAGTCCGGGGGTATTTGGAAGCCTGATGATCCTTCAAAGGCTTTCGCTCGCATGGCCTTGAAGCTAAAACATTCGAAATCAAGGTCCCTCCCTTGTATCGTCAATGAGCATTAGTTGAAGAAGTGAGAATGACGACACTAAATGACCTTTTCAATATCGAAGAGCCACAAAGATCCTACCTTGTTTCAGCCGTGGACGAAGGCCACCATCTCAATTAGCTTGTGCTTGAAAAACCCGTCAATTCCCGTTTACTAGATTGCGAACGAGTTCAGATCGACGACTCACGATCTTGTTTCGTACGAGTTTTGGATGTTTCCGGTTGATTCCACTCAGAGAACTTGGAGTATAAGTCAACTCAGCATGTCGAAGATCGGCTGAGAACCGCAGAATACGATGGAACCCATATCTAGAAGACTCCTGGGTGATACAAAAAGGTCTGCAAGTCGATTCCGCCTCTTACAATGGGCGACGTGATCGTGTTGAGAGGTTGATCTTGGTCGCGGTACCGTACAATTACGTTCAATTCGACAGGGGGTGTGACGCGTGACCCCGTGGAACCGATTCGACAACTCGACAAACGGAAAATTTTGCGTGACCAGGAGCAAAATTTCGAAGAAAAAAATTTCGAAACCGTAAAATCTTCTCTTTTTTGCACGATTTGGACCCTTTTTCTCTCAGCGTGACGCTAAGGGCGTTCGACAACGACCGTCGTGACGGCGGGACCAAAACGCAAAGTTCGGATCGACATGGGGGTGCGTGACGCGGGACATCCGAATTGAACGTAATTATACGGTAGTACGCCAGCAAGGGGCGGGGAGCACGACGGGTAGAAGCCATGGCGTACTTTGTTTCTTTATCGTTCGAATCAAGAAGAGCAGGGACACAAACGCGGCGTTGCGATTCGAGCGAAGAAACGATTCGACCAAACTCGGTCAGGGTGGCAAAAGCGCAGAGCAAAGCAAGAGGTCACAGGTAGGACCAAGCTGAGTTTGTTTAAGCTTCAACGGCGCCCCATATGCAATAGGATACACAGACTGGAGCTTGAAGACTGCCAGGCTTCAAGTTGAAGTCTTCAAGTCGCTGTCGTTGCTTCGAGCGAATCGCGTCATTTCTTGGCTGTTTCGGGGCCGAGTAGACGGCATGGTCAAGGCAGTATGAATTTCAGAAGAGCTACAAGCAGCAGCCACGGTGTACAGAGCCAGAGACCGATAAGTTCATAGATTTCTAAATTCTGGGTCGGTGGAAGGCGGGCGGCAAAAGCAGGGGGGAATGTGACTCGTCACAGTGATCGTATGTGACTTCCACCAATGTCCTCCATCGTTCTTTTCCTTACGCGCTAGTCCTCCTCCTCCCCGCCGCCTACTTCGCCAGCAGATTCCTCCGTCCGACGACTCTCCCTGTATCCTCCACCCCGGCTTCCGCTGAAGAACGGCCCGTCAAATCTATCATGCAAGCTCCGAGAGATGACCTCGCCCCACCGAAAGATGATCCCTTTACCTTGACACAATTGAGAGAATTCGACGGGTCAGACCCTTCAAAGCCTATATACGTCTCAATAAAAGGTCAGCCATCTCTCTCTTTCCTCTCTGAGTCGAATTCACACTTACTGTAGGCACCGTCTTCGATGTAAGCACAAAGGCGGACGTATACGGCTCCGGCAAATCCTACAACATTTTTGCGGGCAAGGACGGGTCAAAGGGGCTCGGGATGTCGAGCTTGAAGGAGGAGCATGCGGTACCGGACTATAGCGGGCTGCCCGATGCGGAACGGAAGGTGCTGGATGATTGGCATGCATTTTTCTCGTGCGTGACGCTGAATTTCCGACTGAGCGCTGAGCTGACATCTTGTTACCAGGAAACGATACAACGTCGTGGGGAAGGTGGTAGACCTGCCCGCCGTGGTGAAGCAAGAGCGGCAGGCGTTCTCTGAGGATTCGACCCCCCTTGCGAATCCGCTCTAGCGTCGCAGCGTACTTCTCCATTCGTCTTCTTGATACCTTCCCGCTTCTCTACCCCGCCCCATCGCTATCCACACCCGCAAGTCACTCGAACCCAAGACACTAACTCCTCCACCTCTCCGGCCCGCCGCTGGTAACTGTAGAATCCCAAGGGCGACCACACTTACCCGTCGAGTCCGCCTTGTCTCTCCAAGCGAGACGCGGGCGATGACAATGTGTGTAGCTCCTTTTCGAAGATTTTCTCTTTTGGATGAATGCCGCTGCGGGGGGGCTCAAGCTGCGTGAATGCGAGAGGGTTTCAGGTGTGCCTGCCCTTTTTGTCTTTGGAACCCATTTGCTCATCTATCCAAAGCACTGTCTCTGTCAATATAGTGTCTCCCTCCTCGTGATTATCTCATCGTTTACATATGTACATCTGTGCCACTGCCCCTCCTCGCTCGGAGTCGCTCCCCCGTTCTTCCGTCAATACATACGCACTCCCCCCTTCTTCCGATACTATCCTCATCTCGATAGCCTCTACGCTCCGCCTTTCCTGCCTACCCTAGTCTACTCTTCCTCCGCCTCCCATCCTTGGACGGTTACACAACTCCGCGTTTATTTCTCATTCATATACACCCCGTCTACGTTGCACTTTATATGCATCACCTACGCCACCCCCGCGCCCTCTCTATCCCACCTTCGCCGTTGCCCGTCTTCTTCGAATCTGCACGACACACCCCACTCCCGATGATCGCCATCTCACCCCACGTACCTTCACCTTGTATCACACGACCTCCACATCCTCCCCGCCGACGCGCCGCAAACCTGCGCTCCCAGCGCTGCCCCTACCCCCTCCATTGCCAGCTTTTACGCTGGAATCCTCGCCCATTTGCTTTTGTCACGTGACTACGAATGTGTAAGCGTATGTCCTGTCATTGTCCTCGCCCCTTCCGATCCCTCAGCTCTCAAGCTATCATCAAGCGCTCTAGAAATGGAGATTGGCTATCTCGCATGAGCAGACGATCAAGAGAGCCGCCGCTGGCGGAAAAAGAAGAAGGTTTTTGTATCCGGGCCCATTCTCCCCCTTGAACGCATCCGGGGCAGTCGATGCTGGACGTATGGAATTGTTTTGTATTGGGGACGGTACGAAGCGGAAGCGGCGGGTTGGTGACTGGAAGGAGTACGATTTGATAACGGGACCATTCTTGTTGAGAGCGTGAGGCGGGAATCAAAGAAAGACGTGTCTGAGCGCATCCTTGGCCTTGGTTTGCACGGTGTGTCCGCTCTATAATTATCCTCTTTTTCACTCGACTGAAGTTATCCCTCGCAAAGCATAGAGATGTATAAGCGCCGCGATTATCTGCCAGAACTTAAGTAAGCTACCTCGCGCTGCTGACACGCGATACCCTGCTTCGTCTGTGCGTTCTGGTTTCAATTGTTTGATTATTTACGTCGTTATTTGTGTGATAGGCTTCTTTCAATTCACTGACTCGCTGTTTGTACTGCCTTTCTGCGAAACGGAAGAGAGAATTCGAGCGGTCGATTGCCGACGGTGTCACGGAGGGAGCGCTGGACAAACAGCGAAACCAGGGACTATTTTAAATTCCCGACGGGTCAACAGACGTTCCGCTGGCCATGACTCACTGACACAGCAAGCACACAATGCAACTTAGGCCGCAGTCCGCAGAAGAGCAGCAGAAAACGCGAGAAATTGGAGGCTGTGTCTTGCTTGCCCTCAACGAGCTGGACTACGCCGCAGCAAATCTTCCACCGCAAAACACTGAAAATCCAGGAAAATCTAGAACGATCTGCTCTCGGAACATCGGTCAGTAGCTAATTTAAGCAAGCGACGAATATATTGAAATACTCAATCAATTTGTAGTAATCACTTCGCCGTCTCTATAAATATGAGGTTTCGGAGGTTGTGGCTCTATCCTTCTATTCTCCTTGCTTTCACTTCAATTTTTGCTTCTACGTTCCTTTCTATGGCGCGTTCACTTCTGCCCGTTCTTTGCGTTTTGGCGTTCAGCCCACATGTACTGGGACAAGATACATTTAACTGGAACAAGGTCTGCTTTTCCCCCCCATTTTATCCTTCAAAGCAACGAAGCGTTAACCAACGGATCCCGGGCTCAAGATCAAACCTTCCGAAAATTTGACCTGGACGCCGTGCAATACAAATTTCGAATGCGCGCGTTTAACGGTATGACTGCCTCTTCTCTCGGATGAGCGTGCATTTTCACTAACAAGCCCAATCTCGATATATCCAGGTTCCTTTGGATTATAAAAATCCCTCTGCCCGAACTGCCGCCATTGCACTCATGCGTCTACCCGCTACCGTCCCAACAAACTCTTCCGCATACCGTGGTCCGATCCTGTTCAACCCCGGCGGCCCAGGCGGGTCGGGTGTAGATATGATGCTCGAGTTTGGTGATTCGTTGCGTCAACTTCTTGGTCTTCAGTTCGATTTCGTTGGCTTTGATCCTCGAGGTGCGATCTCTTTCTTTTCTCCTTTTCCTTCACCTGGTGAAAACTCCCTATAGGTGTAAGCCGTTCCACCCCCCGTGCATCCTTCTTTGCTTCTCAAGCCGAACGCGTCCAATTTCCTTCCTCTCAAACCTCGTCGAACGCATCTGAAGACGCATTGGGGCGGACTTATGCTAATTATATCTTGCAAAGCTCACTTGCGGGAGCGCGTGATGACGGCAGTTTGCGATTTGTCAACACCGAGTCGACTGCGCGCGATATGCTGAAGATCGTCCAAGCGCATGGGAGGGAGAAGATTCAATACTGGGGATTTTCGTGAGTTGCTCCCAATCCGCTTGTCCCGTTTCAATAGCTCAATTGGTTATAGATATGGCTCGATCCTCGGAACGACTTTCGCCGAAATGTTTCCTGTACGTCCCGCCAAGTCATTTCACGACTTAGCATACTAACTGCGTGTAGGACAAAGTCGAGCGTTTAATCGTCGACGGTATTGTGGATCCAGAGGATTACTATTCCAGTACGCATATTTTCTCTACCATCTTTCCAAGCCGAAATCTTGACCCTCGTTTTACTAGCCTCCTGGATGAAGAACCTTCAAGACACGGAAAAGACCTGGAATACCTTCCTCACTGGTTGCGTCGCTGCAGGGCCGGATGCTTGTGCGCTCTACGAATCCACTCCCGCCGCGATCCAAGCCAAAGTCGACGCTCTCTCTCAACAAATAAGAACGCGTCCTGTCCCAGCCGTTACGAGCCTCTCCGCATTGACACCATCATACCACGTCGTCGACTACTCACTCCTCCGACAGACAATCTTCAACGCGCTATACAATCCTTACGCGTCATTCCAACAATTGGCATTGGCCTTGCACGATCTTTCTGTCGGAAACGGTTCTGCTCTGTACGAAATGAGCGTCGCAGAAGCGTTATTCTCACCGCCTTACCACTGCCCCGCAAACGCATCGGAGGCGGTCCATGATCAGTTCCTTAACGTGCAAGATGGCCAGTTTGCGATACAATGCAACGACGGAGCAACTGTAAGCGCGGATTATAGCGATGCGAGAGCGAAATATGAGGACCTTTGTGCCTCTTCACCGTGGTGTGATGTTTGGCCGATTCGAATGACTTGCCTGTGAGTACCTTCAGATCTCTTTTTCCCTTGAGATAATTTATTTACGATGTTAGTGGATGGCCTGCATACCTGAAGAATAACAATACCCGTATGTTTGAATTCCATATCCGTTTGTAAAACTAACTTTCATTGATTCAGTCTCCTTCACGGCGAATACCAGCTTCCCGATTCTCGTGATTAGCAACACTGCAGGTACGTCCATATTCTCCGTCACATATATTCGCTCACACCTACCATGCAGATCCGGTCACTCCTCATGCCAAGTAAGGATCTCGAGCTTCCCATCTACAGCTTGATTAATCTTCATTCAGCGGAGTCAAAGTCTCTAATGCATTCACTGGCTCTGTGCTTTTGACTCAGGATAGTCCAGGGGTGCGTACACGCATTGCTGCCTTCTCACCCTTAAACTCAATCAATGGATTCCCCTCTCCACAGCACTGTTCCATTGCTGCACCGTCAACCTGCACTTTCTCTCATGTCGCTGGCTACTTCATCAACGGGACACTCCCTGCTCCAGATACGATTTGTCCCGTCGATGCCGATGCCGAGTTGTTCCCCAGCAATCAAGACGACAAATCGACGCAGAAACCGGCGGTGGTTATTGCGTCGAGGACGCAGGGTACACGCGATGAGGAGCTTGCTGCGGCGGTGCGAAACCTAGCGCAAATTGTGCCCAAGATTTTAAACCGTCCCGGACGCCGTGTTTGAGAACAAGCGACCGCTTAATTTAATTAAACTCAGCTATCTTCCTTGTCTTCACTGCCGCCCTGCCTGAATGAAACAGTCGTTGACTTCACCGCTAACGCAGCACATCGATTGTTCTGGAAAGTTTGTTCAAAATTTGAAATTTCCATTTCTCAACTCGCCCGGGCCGCCCGGCACAAGGCCCGGGTCGTGAGAGACTGCGACATGGCGTGATACACTGTGACTTGCTAGGACTTGCTCTCTCTTTAGATCTCTCTCTCTCTCACATGGATCCTTTTCTTCCGCTCGAGCTTGAGCGCGAGGTGTTTGAGACGGCGGCAACCAAGCACCGCTCAGCTATACCGGCACTTCTCAGGGCCTGCCGTCGAGTACATAGCTGGTTTGTAGCTGGTACATCAGACGTTTCAATCCCCCTCTCTCCAGCGCTACAGTATTCTCATTCGACCTGCAGGGTAGAGCCGCTGCTGTATCGTGTCGTGTTGATTCCATCCTATCATGGATACATCAATTTGCCGTCCTCCTCCCGACTCAATTCCCGTCCCGAATCTGGGGAATCCAAAAACCTGAAGCAAGCAGTACGCCACTTGCTTCTCGGCTACGATTCTGGCTACAACCGGGAATCGCAAATTCCGATTTCCCAGTTTTTTTCCGAGATGCCTGGGTTAGAATCACTTGCGCTCATTGTGGTTGGAAACCGCATTGACTCGGATGAGATCTTCAACGTCATGGACGGCCTGCGCATACTAAAGAGACTGAATTTGTGTGTCCCTTCCCGCCAGCCTAGAGCCTGGGCGCGATCGATTCTCTCTCGTTCGCTCTTCCTCGCCGTCACGCACCTGGAGCTATACTATGAGGCTGGTGTCGAGGCTCCGTCTTGGGTCGATTGGGCTGCACTCGCGTCACTCCCAGCGCTGACGCATCTCTGTTTGGAGTATGAACTGGCCAGACACATTCTTTTGCCGACATCCGACAATTGCAAACAGCTTACGCTCCTAGTTATAGCGTTCTGGAGGGAAAATTTGGCAGCCACCGCTAAGGATTATGCACAGCATCTGCCTATTCAAGACTCTCGTGTAGTCGTGATGGTTATACTGAGATTTCAACATGAGTGGGAGCAAGGTGCACGGTTTGGGAATGATTTCTGGGCACGGGCTGACGCGTTTGTGGCGAGACGGCGGGGCGAGGATGTCAAAAGTCCGTGTTTATTTCTACCCGCTCTCGAGGCTTTTTCTGACGATTCTCTGGTAGGCTTCGTTTACTTTCTGGAAGATTGAGATTATGTGGTCAATGGAAGATGTAGTGTATCTCATAAATACAACCAACGACCTACTTCCGTCGAAAACGTGCTTGTGTTATATCCGTCAAAGTCTTGAGGATGTCATGTCAGACTCCGGACGACGATTGCTCATGTGGTGGTCCTGAAAAATCACTTGGTGGATAGGGCTGGTTAGGAACCCATGATCAATCCTCGTGTGTACACCTTCCGCTCGCCGATATTGAAATCACAGGATGTATCTTGTATATTCGATCGCTAATTCCCATCGACATCTTGTACCTACAATCGTTTATTACATATCTCTTCTCATTTATTCACTACGTCGGGTTTACTGAAATTTCTTGGAACGAGAGTCGGAGTCAATTTTGGATTGGAGCGATTTTACGATCTGGACAACTTCGTCCCGGAGCTCGTTCATCTCGCGACTGATCCTGTCGAACTCGTCCGAAACGGTGCAAATCGAGTGCAGCTCGTCTCCCAGTCCTGCATGGAGGGCGACAGCCTTGGCGATGTCCGATGCGTCATTCTGATTGTCCTTGGGGCAGACGCCGATTGAGGCAGAGTCCTCCTGGAGCTGCTTGGTACGGGTGAATGAATTGGAGCTCGGAATAGAGTCGACACCGAGTCCATGAGCTGCGTCGAAGATGCCGCCGGTGGTCGGCGCCTCCTCAGCCTTGTAAAAAAAGAGAGAGGAAAAATCAGCCTTCGTGTCAAAGGGGATTAAGAATTCAGAAGGAACCCGGGCGCACCTTCGACTCGCTCTGCGAATCCATTTTAACCTTAGCCAGCCGCCTCTTCCTTTCGAAGTGCTCGGGGGTGAGCGGCCCTTTGAAACTATACTCGTTTATGGGCGGTAAGGCCTAGATATCGATCCAATATCGATCAGTGTCTTTGTAGACTTAGAAGTCGAAAGAAGAAACGGACGTACGTTGGGGTTGGGGACCTCGTGGGTTGGGGTGAGGGGCTGGAGGAAGGTGTAGGTGGTGGGGCTCTTGGACTGTGCTCGCATTCTTCGAGAATCGAATCTTTCTCAGTACGAAGCAGCTGTGAGCGGGGATACCGAAAAGAATTACAGGGCAAAATTATAGGCGACCTTGTTTCGTTGTGGATCGTCGAAAGGAATAGTGGAAGGGAGGAGCGAGGCAGAAAATCTGGGAGGCTTTTGAAGGCAGGCTTTCCAACAGACAAGTTACACGATTGCCAATCAGAGACTCAGATTGCGCATGGCCAGTTTTGGACTGTTTCGGGCGGTTGACCGGCGAACTTAATCAGCGCAGGGTCGCTCAGCTAATCCATTTCTTCTTCAGAACCATCCTCATGATTGGTACCGATATTTCGTGGATTGATGGTTCACAACTAGCGTTGACCCTTCGGCGTGGACCCCGCAACGAACCAGTGAATCGGGCTCGTGTTTAGCGTTCAGGGTAAGCACACTTGAAGTTTATATCTTGATCCTCAACTCGACATTCGGTTTCGTGTTTAAAGAAAATCCGTTGCCGTGAGCAATGTCAAGACGGCTGTTTATCCCTTTCCCATCACCATGTTCATGCTTTCCGAGGTCGGAGTCAGTATTATGATCTTTTCATATCCAAGCAGTTAAAATTGATTGTTTTTATTGGCCGCATCTTCGGATCCGCACGGCGACATAGCAGAAGAACCTTCGAGTATCGTGCACACTGTCCATACGAATCGGGGCAGAATTTCGCTGGGGACGTATTCCAGAGAGAGGAGGCGCACAAGGAAGTTATAGCTACGTAGTTAACCATGGGAGAGTCAGACGTCGAACGTCGGATTTATAATCGAAGGCGAACGAGTTGATTACAAAGCAAGAAAGGTAGTCGATTGTCATCGAGAAACTCCTATGACGAGGGTACTGTGAGGACAAAGAAAGTGATTCGGTGAAGAAGCGTGAATCGAACTATAGAGGATGAAGGTGAAGATGTGCAGAGCACTGGGGAACGACACATCAGGCAAACCGCAAACGAATGAATGGAGTAACTCACCTCCTCGGATCCCAAGCGCGCACGTCTTTCCGTCTGTCGACAGTATTGGTATGCGACACCGGAAACGCAGACATCGAGGATGATCGGAAGGCATCGCAAGCTGACATATTAAACTTCCAGAGCCAAGAGGCGAGATACCGCAATGCGAGACGGCGTTCACAGGCTGGTGAAACTAGATGAGCGTCTTGATCCAGGAAGCAGAATGGATGCATTGCGCACCGACGTACTGGAGCTAATCATCCATAGCGAACTTGGTATCTCGTTTGACCTTGCGGCAGAATGCCTTGATCGTAAGAAGCTGCTTCCAGACATCGATGTCGCCGATGTCAAACAGACAGTGTTGTCGCGTGGAGGCTGTGGCTGGTGCTGAAATGTGTGTCTAACGACACGGGAGACCGACGATGATCGGAGAAGATGCAGAGAAGGAGCGCACGTCGAGAATGGAACATGGAGCGTCGATGAACAGACCTAGTGGCGCAATCGAAAAAGCAGAATAGATGTATCGCGCACGCGTACCGGAGTTGTCCACCATAGCGAATTGAACTTTGGGGCAGCGAGCCTATAAAGAATGGGACGGGATAACGCAATGCGGGGCAGCCTTCGTTGGCTGGTGAAAGTAAATCAGCATCACAGCCAGGCAGTTAGAACAGAATCATCGCGCACCGGCAGACTGGAGGTATAGGGTAGTGAGGCTGTGAAGAAAGCTCTCATCGTAAGAAGCTGGGCCGCCATTGACAGTTATTAAATCTCAAACCAACGATGCACCGATTGTATTGAATGCCGTCGAAACAACACCATGGTTGATAGCGGAGATGTCATTGAAGGAAATTGTCCATGTCGAGGTCCGACTCCAGGATAATCAGTCGACGGGCCCTTTGAGGGGGTTGGTGGTGGTGTGAGGGTGCGCCATGGAGTACACACAAGGAACAGAAGCTGCAATGAGAGCGGATTCGAGTCTTGGGGAATTTTCCATCTAGGATCGAGCTCAAGGTGATTTTGCTCAAAGATGCTGTACTTGCGATAGAATCCGTGAAACGGAAAGCGAATCATTGTTTAGCTGTATAGCAGGCGTATCATCAGCTTCGGGCGAGTTCTGAGAACCAGAGAGAACTTGCACCCCCGGGAAGAGCTTTGGAAGGTGAAAGTCGAGAAGAAAAGAGACAGGACCCTAACCCTAGGATGCGTGTGACGTAAGTCTCTGCTCATCGTCTTCCACGACCTTTATGATCAGTTTCCCGTCGTTCGAGGCGGGATCGGGCTCAAGAACCTCAAAACTAGAACTAGCTGGTCTCTATGTTTGCCTTGGGTTTTGTCTCAATCTTCCTGAAAACCTATCTTCATCCACTGGCAGTCACCACAATCTTCGTCATCCGCAGGACCATCCTTTGCAAGAGCTTCCCGGGGCCTTCATCCGCGCTAGCTTTTCAGCTCGACTAACGCCTTTAGAATGCGGTCGCCTACAACGGTAGCGTTAGGCATCGTGGTGAGTATCTAATCTCTCGCAATATCCTCTTCTGCTTCGTCGAATACGAGAGTCAGTCCTCCTCCGCTCAGGCATTAGTATTGTCAATCACCTCCGCTTTCGCCTGTATCACCTCTGCCCACATTTTGCCAGAAAATCTAACGATATTTTAGTGCCGCACATACTAGTGAGATAGGACTGGGATGATCCGGATCCATCCAAGCGCATCGAAGGAGGAATTGTAGTGCGTTGTCGTTTCTCCTTGCCCCTTCCTCACTAACCATTACATAGCCCTCAGTATAGCCGAATTAATTCTGGCCTCCCTTCTATCCCGTCATTTTGACCGACAATTACCGCTCGCCTGCGCCGTCAAACGACGCTATCTGTCTTCCCGCACGCTAACGTCGCCGTATACCACCGGCCTGTTTCCGAGCTCCTCTCTCCAACTCTGCTCCCGTTGTGAGGGCTAGGGTTCAGCAATCTTACGGACGAATTCGACGGGCACCATAGCAAGCTATCAGTGTGTCCTGCTCACCCCTGCTTCCATGCCTAAGAAATGACGAATGTTTTCGAGGTATACCTGAATCTATCCCGCTCTGTCCCGGCTGCTCGCCATCCGTCGTCGCACCGCGTCACCTTCGCGCACCCCTCTTGTCCATTTCTTGAATCGATACTTCCTATATCGCAAGCCTATGGAATGGGCCTTTTCATTCTCGAAAACTATCTGTCAGTTTCTACCATCTAGCCCAAAAATACTCTTACTTATCAACAATCCGTCCCAGCCCCTCGTCTTCAATCGTCTCAGGCATGGGATTTTCTATATCAACGGCGGTGGGCGGTGAGATTCAGTGGTCGAAGCATACTGTTTCGAGGGCGGCATTATATACATAGGTGCGCCGTCTCTTTCCACTCACTTCCGCGTTGTAACCAGCTGTAGGTCAATACTACTGCGCGCGATGCTCGTTCCAAATCAACTGTATCCATACGATCTACAGGACTGTAGTGGTGCGGGAGGTAGGGCTGGGCAAGCTGGTGGTCGATGTGATGTTTGAGCGAAGAAATCGCGCCTCGGATTGATCATCTCTGACCACCGGGGGAAGAACTGGACGAGGGGAGGAAGACGGATGCAGGAGGAGGCACAAATCGAGGTCGAATGCGGCACGGTAAAAAGGGGGCGGGTGGAACGGGTACGGGTACGTCTCATTCGAATGATCTCTCTATCAGTCTCGCAGCTGATCGCTCGTCAGCGTTTGCCGCAGCTCCGCGTGGCTACGACCTCTTACTTCCTCGATTCTGCTCGTCGTCGACATACGCCGGCCGGCCACCCCGCCCGCGTCTAGGATAATGACTCGAATGTCGTCGGGCACACTTTGGCAGCGTCACCGAAGAAACTTCTCCTGCGTACACTTCTCCCCAGACGTGGCTCTCACTCCAGCAGCTACAGCCGCTCTCGTCTTCCTCGCCATCGCGGAACACGCTCGAATTTCCTCTAACTCATCGCCCCGACCTTCTGCGGCGCAGACTCGGTACCAGATCCAGGTCTTTCGTGATGAGAGCTGGCTGGCTTGACCTCCAGCACATGTACATAACATGCACCTCCAGCTGCCACTTTCATCGTTATCGGCTACTAGGAATCGAGACCTCTACCCCTCTACCGCGTCTATCGTTTCCACGGTGCCTTACGCGTCGGTGTGGTGCGTCGTTGTCGACGGACACGTCGCGATCATACCCATGTCAAGGCGGCGAGGAGGACCATGCTGGCGTGGAGAGGATAGAAGAGGGCGGTGCGGGCGAGTGGGGGATACGAGGGATGTGCGGGAGGTCGAGGGGGGGGAGAAGCAGGGAACCGAAACTCACTTTGTTTTCGACGGCAGTCTATGCTGCCACGTCACCATCCCCGCCTTCTACAGATCATACCGAACTTGCTCGACATCCACGGCCCTCGTGCACGTAACCCTCTGCGTACGTACGGACGCCGCTCATCGCCGCAGCTGCTGCCTGGCTGATTCGTCCATCCTCTGGGGTGTCGCCTCCCCGTCGCCCGATTTCGTCCTCACTCCCGGCCTTCGTCCTTCATGCAGCTCTACCTTGTCCCGCCCACATAAGTAACTGCGTCTACCGCCATGGGATGTACAGCAACAGTGACGGAGCCGATCCCCATCCGCATTCGCGTTCGTCCGTTCGCTAGGGATATTCTGCCCCACGGATGTCGTCTTCCAAGACGGTGTCGCATTTGCGGGCTTGTCAGGTCGAGGGGCTGATGCGCGGGGAGGAAGAGGATGGGTATGGGGGTTTGCTTGAAAAGAGTATGGAAGTGGGGAGACCGTTTCCTCTGGGGACGGAGGGATCGGGGAGGGGAAAAGCGGACAAGAGGACGAGGCGACGATGATGGTGAGGACGAAGAGGGATGAGTTATGGCGGGACAGGCGATGGAGAGAGCGGTGGGTAGGCGAGGGTGAGGGCGAGGATGCAGCATGACGGAGAGGCAGGCAGCTTTCGGTCATTATGGTGCGTACTCTTCCTCTCTAGTCCTATCTTTCCGCTCACTCACCTTCGGCTCTTTCCAATCTAGTCACGACCCGCGAGTTTTACTGCTACCAAGCAACTGGAGTCTCGAGGGTATCGACTGTAAACGTTGTCGGGGCTTCGTTGCTCAGCCCCAGGCTGGCCAGGCGCTTTGTGATAGCGAACTCCCCGAGGGGTCTGCCGACATGGTCATCGCGCAAGGCACGCGCGCTTGGTCCCCGCCGACAACACCCTACCTTCCTGAGCTTTGGTGCCTGGTCCCCGTCGACGATCCGGCTTGCGCGTGGGATGTGCATACTTCAGACTCAGCGGTCGCTGATTGAACCCCGTCGTGCCTTTGATATCCACTTCCACAAACAGCAAGCAAGTCTATTCACGGCCGATTGGGATTGGGAGAAGAGGGATCGATTTCCAATATCGGCAGTTTACAATCCTCTACGACTACGCCACGTACCTCAGTGCACATCCCATCTCTGGGGATGAGCTCCTACTTCCTCCTTGACTCTTTGCTCGGATGTACACTGCCGCCTGGGCAGACGATCTTCCCGTTCGCATACGCTTCTTGATGGTGGGAATCTCCCCTATATTGATTCTCCACCTATGATATCTCTCTCCCAACATCGCATACTACCGTTGACTTGATAGTTAGTTGAAGAGCACGAAAATAAATTGCTTCGCAAGGCGGAGGAGAAGAAGCGTGACTGAAAGTCACGGTGTGACTTTTTATTTTCCTTTCTGCCACTGTCATCTCAATCGCCCGAACTCGGGTAGAAGCTGCTACACTTCGTCCAAATTTCGCCACCTCGTGTAAATCCTTCGTGCTATCTTCTCGTTCAGCCATGCTCGTCTCTATGGAATCTGATCGGGTGTTTGTGGCCGAAAAAGACGCCCAGATTCTCGAGCTCGAAAGGCAGATATCGGCTCTACAGAAATCGATTTCCTCTCTGCGCTCGGCAAAGCATATCCCTCAAAAGCGTTTGGACGCTTATAAATACCCAGTCTTGACGTTACCCAACGAAATTATCTCCGAAATTTTCCTCCACTTCTTGCCACCCTATCCAGATTACCCACCATTTATAGGACGCCTCTCACCCTTCCTCCTCACGCATATATGTCACCTATGGCGCGAGATTGCGATTGCCACCCCCAAGCTTTGGCGCACCATTGCTCACACCCAGTGGTACCCCTATGTCAACTTCGTCCCTTTGACGGCATTGTATCTCGAGAGGGCGCGCGGATGTCCTTTATCTGTTCATAGAGCGGAGTCACACGGAGGTTTTCCCTCTCTCATTCCTTACCGCAGTCGATGGGAGCATGTAAAACTCTACCGCGTTTATAATTGGCCGCTCATGTTGGCGGGTCCGATGCCTCGCCTTCGCACTTTGCACATCCTTGACGTTCCCCCAGTACCGCAGCCTTCCCCCATCGTATTCACACTGGAACATGCTCCACTACTGCGCATCCTCGACATGCCTATTCTCGACGCCGCGCACCTTCCGAAGTTGCCGTGGGGGCAGCTAACCTCGCTCACCTTGCAAACCGTGCGCCTGCACCAGCTCGTCTCCATTCTGGAGCAATCCCCCGACTTGATGGAGTTGCGCTGCTTTATCCATTACTGCAGCGATTTTATACTACCGCCCAGTGGTATTCCCTCTCTACATCGCTTGACCCGGCTTTCACTCGATTATCATACACCACCGAAGGATCGTAATTTCCTAAACTCTTTCACAGTTCCCGCGCTCAAGACGCTCGAAGTGCCCCACAGCCTGCTGGGCAAAGAGCCCATAGAATCGATCAAGAGATTCATGGCAAAATCTAGCTGTCAGATTACTGAACTTCGCGTTATAAGGGCGGAACTTCCAGCGTCGTCGTATAAGAAAGAGATACCTTCAATTACAAATATTGTTTGTGAACGGAGACCGCGTTGGTGTGTAGAATTTCGCGCTTTTATGTTGGTATTTCTGACTGCCCATCGACAGAGGGACTGGTTGATGATTGCAGATTTCTTGAAGCAATTTGTGCTCGCGTCCTCCCAGGAAAACATTAGTAACGAAGTTCTGGATTGATTGGGACAATCGAGCGCGATATGAATGTATGTGTATTAGACTCGAACCGAAAAGACCACTTTATTCTCTTCCTCGGTACATCTCAGTCTCCTGACCCAATCATTTCGCCGGTATTCCTTTTCGTATAGTCCTCGACAATCTAAAATATTTGGGCGAGGTTATCGAAGTTATTCTACCCTATACCGCGCTCATAGAAGGGCGTTTGACTGTTCCTCATTAACGAACTGAGGTATCAAATACTCGATTTATTCCGAAACATTTATCACAGTGCTTCCTTGTGATACCCTCCATTCGAATTGACGCGAGTACATGAGTATTCGTACCAGTATCGCTTCGCTATTAAGCAACAAATAAATACGTTGTATGGGACGAGGCTGATGATTCAACAATTTTTCCTGCATGCAACCAAGTCAAAATTCCGATTGCCGAGAAAACCAAGTTATTCCACAGCAGATTTAAATGGACAAAAATTACACTCTCAGCACAAGTGTCCTCGAACCTCTCAGGCTATTATTTCCTCTCAAACCTCTGAATCTAAATTATCAATTGATGGAGATCGAATACGAGTTGGTCGTTAGCGTCGCACTCCCTACAATGACGCCCGAAAAAGAATGACAATGAGTGAAGAAAATCCAGTGCAGAACGACGAGTATAGCCCACCAATGAAGGGCTCCGTCCCAGCTTGGGCTTGAACGAGAAGCTGCGACGAGGGAACGCCTTGGTTCTGCGTCAGGAAGGCTGTAAAGAAAATTCAAACACCGGTCAGTCATCGAGACCTGATGTTTAATACGCGCAGATGACCGAAAGAAGAAAGGGAATTGAAATTGGCAACGCACTGAGGAAAGGCTTCAGGTCTGAATTGAAACTGGTTATTTCGTTTGGCGCGACGAAGGAAAAGATGGTCCATGTCTTTACGGTGCCTTTATAGAGACGCCAGCTGACACCGTTAACGCTGCGTGCGGTGGAATAGGTGGTTAGTATTGATGATTTTGTGGTTCAATTGGTGAGATGAGACGAACTTTGCTGTACCGATTGGAGATCCTGCCGGGGTGGCTCTTCATTTTATCAGACGAAGCCAGCATTGAACAGCAAGCGTAGAAAGGCAAGTAAAACGACGTACCCGTCGCGCGTGCTGAGCCATACCATTCTAGAGTAGAATACCTCACAAATCAGTATGCCGTCGAGATCACGAAAAGGAACAAGGCGTACATCTCGAACGTCGAAGTGGAAGTTGCGCCGGTCGACCCTGCAACAGTCGAGAGCCACAAGTCATAGGAAACATCTGCCACGAGATTGGAAGATGCGGAGCTGTAGGTCCATTTCCAGGTGGTCGGGATGGAGGAGATTGAAGAAATGCTTTTGCCGAGTCCGGTTCGGAGGTCGAGGTTTGCGTCTGGCGCGGGGAGAAAGTTTGTTTAGTTGCAAGAGTGTGGATGGAGTATACAGAAGCCTACAGCTCTTGACTTGGGAATTGCCTGCGATGTACGATTAATGACTCGGCACGTATACAAGAGCAGTCGAAGCTTACCTCCAGTCCAAGTGTATGTCGTATGCCAAGTGACGGAGTTCCCGTTCGTGGCGGTGACCTGCGAGCTCTGGGAGCCTGTAAGATCATTAGACCCTTCAATGTGAGGAGAAGAAAGAAGAATATACCGCTGGTTGCGGCAGATTGACCCCATAGATTATTCTCGAGTACGAAGCGCCTGTTGAATTTGTGGGCAAGATCAAGCTATATGTATGTATCAAAGTAGGAACGATACTCACCCGTTGAGCTGGATGAAAAGTCGTCATCATGAACTCAAACTTTTAAGTTTCAACAAGCAAACGAAACCAACCTCGGATTCGCTGGAGAACTGACCCGTCAAAACGGCACCGCGCTTCACAAGTTCGACTTCGCGTTGGTCATTTCCCGGGACGGGGGTTGCCACGACCCCGAAAATGAATGCGAGAAGTAGCGTCACAAATACTTGCATGCTGTGTTATGGGAAATCAACTAGGTCGAGTGAAAGCTCTGTCGTTCAGGTCAGTGGGCAGACTGAGCGTAGTGTCCCAAACTCACCGCATTTATACCCAATGCGCTTGAATCAGCTGTCTGAGAGGGAGAATCGTCACATGAGGTGCAGCTGCGTGCGTATAATCACGGAGGTGATACTTCAGCTTCCTGGTTGCAAGCACTTTGCGAGGATTGGTTTTTTGAGAGTGAATGACGCCCCGAAGTCCGAATGACAATTCGGTACAACGGTCCGCACTGCGAACGCCACACCATCGTCTGTGGATACTTTCTAACCAGCTGAACGAGTTTGAGATCAATTTCTTGAACCTGGATACGGCGACTCGGATCGGCGTCCCGACTGGTGAAGAGAAGTTGTGAAGCCATCTTGCATATATGATTTTTTTTGTAAGTTGCTAAATGATGGTACTTAGGACGATCTGAGTAAGCAATTTGACCTTGAGAAAAAAATAAGAAGTTACCGAGTACATATGTCAGCCGTGAGTTCGATTGCTTGACGATTATTCGCGGCATAAAAACTTGATGTCAGTCAGACAAATGGGCAACATTTTTCCTTACTTGAATTGAAGAAATAATTCGTTGGATTTGGTTCACGAAGTCTGGGTGAGTGGGGGCAGCCTGAATCGAGAGGCGAATCGAAAGACTATTCCGGTGACTAGTCTCCACGCTTGACACCCCAAAATCAAGCCATACCACGAATTCGAAGACAGAGAGCAGAAATTTCGGAGAATGCCGTAGAACCATGCCAGCGAGTCGCGAAGCGTCTTGGTCTCCAAAAAGTAGTATCCACGGAGTATGTTACAGTTGAATCGTGCTTGTCCGAAAGAAAAGATGTACTGAATGAGCATCGACTAGGCCCCAAGATTTGAAGTTGCCCAATTTGCGCATTTGTGAGGTAGAAGTAGAATGCAGGGAAAGCGAAGATACAAGCAGTGAGTATGTAGTCACAGGGGAATCCGAATTCGACATAATATCAGTTGTGAATCAGTTATTCCACGACAACGAGGTGGTGGGGGTTTGGTGGGAGAAGAGTGTGACAGGCTGTGACGCGCCTGCAGTCACGCCAGTGCACGAATCTACGTCCAAGTAAAAAGTAATGTAGTAGGGTGTCAAATCGTTCAATGTATCGTATCCTTCCGAGATAGGCACCCTCCTTGACAAGTGCGGTGAATCTCCAGCTCTACGTCATACACCTCCCAGACCGCCAGCTACTCCGCGTTCACCATCATCCGACGATAGGCACTTGTAGCTCGATACTATTATCAAGGGAAGCTCAGTTTTATCCCACAGCCTCTTGGGTAGTACTCGAACAAGCAACAGGACACATCCGCATTTGCGGAACGGTCTGTCTGTGGCGATTTGCATCCCAAACGAGGGGGTAATCAGACACTGGGGTAGCAGCGTCGGAAACCAGCGGCGTGAGCTCAGGGGTAGACAGCTCCGGCGCCAATGCCAAGCGAGGATGTCGTGTGACACGGGCTCGTGTCGGGCAACGCCCAGCGTTGACGACGAGCGCCACAATCCTCGGGAGATAGCAAGCGCCGCTGGCGGCCCCAGAGAATACACTGTTCCCGCAGTAGACCCTCGCCGACTTCCCACAAGCGGAGAGCTAGTTGGAGTGACGAGCGTGCTTGCGAACGAAGCTCGACGTCATACGACGAGGCGATCAGCCACGCCGAAGATATTGACGAGCTTCATCGATGAGCAAGTGCTCTGCCGACGATGGTATCATGACTGGCGAGCGGGTCCACAGGCGAGCCGTCGGTGAAAAAGACCTGAAGCCGAGGATTAGCAGCGGGAGTGTCGGAGAGGGAGTACGCGGGGAAGAGGCATGACAAGACATGGGCATAGAGCCGTAGACTCGTCGGGGGCAGCTGATAGACCATGGAACGGCAGCGTGACTCGAGCGGCGTTACAGGCCTTGGAGGCGAGCAACGACGAGAACGAGGAGTGGAATGCTACCCTGCCTAAGTGCATAGCCTAGCACCCCCCTCGCATGCGCGTCGGAATGCGCGGCGTGCGAGAGGCATCCACTACCGATGCGACGGCACGAGTGAAACAACCGCGACAACAAACGCTTCCAGCTCCAGTATGTGGGCTGATGCGCTAAGATCGAGCAGCGTACTGCGTCGCCGCAGCCTGCTTCTTGCTCTATGAGCCGCCTACAAGCACCCGCGACTGCACGATACTGCTCCATTGAGCTTTGAGATGGGGCGGATATCGACACGCACACCATATACACTACCGCACACCAGCCACATGCATGAGCGCCCCGCTTGATATCGCGGGTATATGTCGAAGCGTGAAGTGCTCAGAAGGAAGGGAGCGCGCGCGCAAGCGAGCAATCGTCCGTAGTGAGACTAGACGGTGTGCTCAGCAGGGGCCGTATGCGTCTGCGGGGCCGTCGAGGGGAATAGGGTGCGCGGATGAGCAGCCTAACCTGCCCGTCGCTTATAGCCTTCCCATCGTCACGCATGCACTGGTGTAGGACGGTGGGAGTGCGAGACGAGCATCGACATCGGAGCCCCGGGTCCGCGGGCAAGGATCACAGGTAAGGGTGGGAGGAGGAAGATAGATATTGCTTGCCCTGTCGACCGCACCGGCGTTAGCCTGATGAGTGGATCCTAGTCTGCATGTACGAGAACGGCATACCGACATGATTCACCCTGAATCCACACAATGCTCCTCCGCCCGTCGACGTCCCGATCTACCATGCCAGTGAGGGTACAGGCAGCGTGCTCGAGTTGGGGGCTTGCCGGACGAAGCCTCCATGCCGGTCGTCGTCCGTTGCAAATTCAGGCGTAGGCGAGACTCAGCGCTACGTCTTCACTAGCGTGGTAGGCAGAAGCTCAGCGAGACCAACGGAGCAATATCGTCGAAATTTGAGAACGAGGTTCTCCAGTAAGAACACCTTGAGGTAGCAGACGGGATTGTGGAATGATTTGTCCCGCCGCCAGCAGGCGTGGGATGGAGAAGAAGCGCGCTAAAAGCCTCGTCAGCATGGCAAGGATAGTCAAGCAACGGAGCACGTACCATATGCTTGGAATTTCGCGAGTCAAAGAGAATGTACCGAAAATCCCGGGCGTTTGTATGCATGCTTTGAGTGAGGGCATCGGATGTGTGGTATCGAAGAAATAAAGGGTGAAAAGACCAGTATCTTCTTCGCCAGCACCGCATGCGGTAAGGCCAAAGATAGGTGCTCGTATGCGTCAATGCCTCGAGTCTATGCAAATGATTGGGGGAAAGCAGCCAGACAGAGACAGACAAACTCACTAATTCTGTATGTTTGAGCGTGGGTCCTGAATGCGCTGGCAGATCTTGAATGCTTCCATACGATGCTCAAACGACCGAGCTGGGCGACTTTCTGCTGGTACAAGTAATCAAAATGCTGCTGTGAATGGAAGATGGAATGAGAGCGTACCAGAATCGAGAAACCTTCCTTTTCGTTACTATTAGAAGATCCATAGCAGTAGTCCACACCGCTACCGTCTACCGAAAGGTTTTCGTCTGCTCTGGCGCTGAAGGGCCCCGCTGATTCCCGCAAACAGCCCCGCCGAAATCACGAGTTTTTCGACAACAAACTGCTCAATACCGCCGAGCAAGTGCATCCAGATAGCGGAGGATATAATTGTTTCCTCTTCGAGAGCTCGTTGTACCATCATTTGGGGCAGGAGAACGTTGGGAGAACGAGGTAAAGATGGCTCAGGCTGAGTTGGTAAGCGTGATAGTAACGCATCACGCGGTGACAATCACGCGTCACGTCTTTTGAATCGAACCATCACCCAACCATCACCCTCGAAATTTCGCTAGCTTCTTCTTGACTTCTTCCCATATATGCTAGAGCTGCTATGGATCGGGGAAGGAAAGCAGTCACCTCGAACTCGTTCTACTCTACCCTGCGCCGCAGAAATCCGGATTTTGGGACTTGAAATTCTCAAGTTCTTCAACGGGAGGCCAGCGGGCAGTGTTTGGAAGAACTCCACACTCTTGGTTGGTACTTATACGCAAGCTCTCAAGCATTTCCGCGTCTGAAACGTTTCGACCTTTACTGTCAGCCTGGTAGGAATCCGAAACCCCATCAATCCGTTCTTGCTCGGCCAAATACTCCGACTCCTCGTCGTGGCAATTTCTTTCCCTCCTCAAAGCTTTATCAAGTACGCCTCAGAAAATTCTGTATCCCAGGCGATGCCAGCTCATCCCGCTACATTCTTGCACTGAGCGATCATCATCATCAATCAAGGATAGAAGAGTATGCGCTCCAAAGGCAACAACGAAGTGCGATTTTTGACCTTCTTCATCGGAACTTCCCACACCGCCCTTCTTCTTCATTGAACCCAGAATAACCCTTGGGACACCCGACCACCAATCCAATCGAGACTCTCGGACTTGGTCAGCGTTCGGTGGATAGTTTCACCGCACTAGAAATAGCCGACCTGATAAGCAGCAACCTCCCTTCGCCGACCTGCCAACTAACCAGCCGCCGCCACCACCCGCAATGGACTCCTGCCCTGATTTCGATGTCGGTAACACTTTGGGTTAGTCTAGTCCTGTTTCCCTTCCGTCGATCCATTGAATCTAAAGTCGAGTATGTAGGCGCACTGCTCATCGGCGCAATTATATCGTACACCCTCCTCGGAATAAGTACGATTCAAGTGTACATTTATTACAAACGTTTCCCGCAGGATTCCCTACGAGTCAAGTGCATGGTACGCCGCGCTCCATATTCTCCACTTGCCTAGACTCATCTCGGCCGCCAGGTCGGTGGTGTATGGTTCGCTTACAATCCTCCACTCACCCCCAATCGTCAAAATAACATGATTTCCGCAGGCTAGGCGAAATCGGCCAATCCATCAGCTTTGCCATCTCGCTCTACACCATGCTCATAACCAACTTCGGGCACCCAGAACGCCTCGTCCGCTTCCCCACGTCTCTCATCGTCTCCGCCTTTCTCGCTAGCCTCGTAGCATTCACCGGTGAGCTCATCCACAGCACCGCTTCCTAAATAATCATTCTTGCAAGTGCAATCCTTCTTCGCCTACAGGATCTACACCCTCTCCCGAAGCCTCTACATCCCCGCCCTCTGCTGGGTACTCTCCCTCTTCCGCTTGATTCCCGCCAACGTCATCCTCTTCGGCTGGGGCTTACGCGACCCCGCGCCGGAAATCCTGAGTAGATGGGGTCCGCTGTTTAATGCCATTTGGGCGGTTAGTGCGGTCAATGATATTTTGATTGCGGGGACCATGGTAAGTGATATTTTATCTTATTTCACTAGAAAGATGTCAATTATCGTTGAAGGTGGTTTTGTTGAGGGAGAGACGGGCTAATGTGCTCGAGCGGTGCGTGATCTACTTGCGATTCAACGACAGCCGAAAGCTGATTGAACTTCAATATCATATAGGACCTCAGCCGTCGTGGACAAATTAATCGCTTGGACCATCGAAACCGGTGTGGTTACCAGGTATATACGTGCACTTCCTCCTTCATTGTACGGCAATTGTGACAGTCATTCTCAGCATCTGCAGCATCATAATGCTCGCCGTGGTAAGTAGGCAGCTACGTTGAATACATTCTAATATTGATTTCATCTTCCTCTCTAGTTCCTAACATTACGAACAACGTGTGAGTCTCTTTCCTTCTTCCAGTTTCTTCTCAGCGATTCCCGCTTGGCGACGGTGGCTTATCGCGGTTCTTATCAGTTGTCTGGCTCGCGATATTCGTCTTGATCCCGCGACGTACGCTTATATTTATCCAATTCACTCGTCGAATTGCTCATAAATCGTTGATCAGTGTTCTCGAATTCGTTGTTGGTTAGGTACGATAAATCCATCCCCTCCCATCTTTACATGGTTAACCTTCATTTAGCCTCAACTCACGAACCTTTCTACGATCAGCCATTCAAGGAGGGCTCCCGAGCAGCAGCGGCGGGGTACGTCGTATCATCTACTCCCTTTCCTGTCTTCCCCCTCCCTCCATCTCCTTCTTTCTCTCACACACTGCGCACAGCTGAGTAACCACCTCCACCTCTCCCAACAGCACAACGCAACCATGCCCAGTCGACACCAGCCAGTTCAAATCGCGGTGGAGATGACGAAGGTTATGAGTGATCCATACGATGATTGAGTTCATTCAGATTGTTGGGTTGTTCGTCGTGAATTGTGTACTTATTTGGTTGACTCACTGTATTGAGTTGTAGATTTACTTTGGATTGTACCGATTGTATTCGCTGTATGACGAAGATGTACATCAAAAACCCTTGGCCTTGATGCATTCTTGCCTCAGACTTCGTCCCCTCGAGCCGAAAATCAACCGCTATGTTTGGACTACGTAGCATTCGTCAAGTCGAATGCGGACGCGAAAACTTTAGCCTTCAGGTACTAAATCAGTGCGGCCGCACACTATCGCGTTTGTGTCCGACGTTTGTCTCTGTCATACTGGTGGTATTTCTGGAGACGGTTGTTGATCTTTCCGAGATTCGAGTTCCCCGATCTAAATGGGAGTGGAGGTCGGGAGCGCATATTTTTCTCCGTTTCTCTGGACGTGCTCTGCACAAATTCAAGATGAGTAAGTAGGTGGGTACGTGACATAAATTCAAGCCTGTGTGCTGACAGTGTTCAATTGAATTTATTGCAGAGCATCGGACCGACCTTCCGCACATGGCAGGCTTCCGACAGAGATAGACGCGCTCCGTGTGCAGTGGCGCCGTCTTTTCCGTCTGGAGGGGATCCCTGGAGCGGTTGCGCGGTCAGAGCGGAATGGTTACTTATATCAGCCCTTTCCCCTCTTGCTTTTCTTCCGCCCCCCTCCACCATGCCTGGGCTTTCAGACATTGTTCGACTCCTTCTACCTCACTGGTGGAATGTAAGCAGGACATAGATTATCTGCGTGGTATTTGAATTCACGACTAATCATTCCGTCCACAACCTTAGCTCCCTTTGTATGCCTCCGCTGCTTATCTGGCTCTCTCGCGCGGGCTTCCAAGCTTTTATGTGATTCTCCCTCGATGGTGGAACGTATGTTCAGTCTCAGCGGTCCTGCAGCATTCGCATTCATTGAACTGACACTCTCCTCTCCAGCTCCCTCTCTACCTCGCGTTGATATACCTCGGTGCAACGCGGGACCATCTATCTGAACACAATTTATACGACACGTATCTTCCCGGAGAACGTCCTGATATTACCTGTGCGGGTATTAATACCGGTGAGCCATACAAGCCGAGCATCGCGGACTGAATTGATTTCGCTTTCAAAGCCGCTCGGACTTTGAGCGGAATATGCAACTCTCTGGATATTCCCGACATGGGCGCAGCGGGAACTCGATTCGCTCGATTTGTCCCTCTGAATTTAACTTACGGCGAGACGGATTCCCTTTTTATTCCCAATCCACGGACCATCAGTCAAGAGCTGTTCAAACGCAAAGAATTCAAACCCGCGACGAGCATCAACAACCTTGCTTCTGCATGGATTCAATTTCAGACTCACGATTGGTGCGATAAAAAATTTGTTTGACGCCGTAGCTCTTCAGCTGAAATTTGATTTCAGGTTCAGTCACGGACCAACAAACGATCCCGACCATATCATGACTTTCCCTCTGCCAGAAAACGATCCACTCCGAACTACTGGTCAAACCGAGATGTCGGTGCGGCGAACGCTGAAGGAAGCACATCCTTCCCGCCCGGCTACTTATACTAATATTAATACACACTGGTGGGACCTCAGTCAGGTCTACGGTTACACCGAAGAAAGGCACGCGACCCTTCGCTCCTTTGTGGATGGAAAGATGAAGGTCGCGGATGATGGCTTGCTTCCCGTTGGCCCTGATGGCCTGGATATCGCTGGGTATAATGACAATTGGTGGGCGGGACTTTCGCTGCTCCACAATATTTGGGTTAAGGAGCACAATTTGGTGTGTGATATGTTGAAAGCGAGGTCAGTTCTTCCTTCCGTTGCTATGTTATTCCTGCGCATTTACAGTTTACTGAATGTCTCAAACTTTGAAGCTACCCAACCTGGAACGATACACAATTGTTCGACCATGCACGGCTCGTTACCACCGCTCTCAACGCTAAAATTCACACCGTCGAATGGACACCTGCGCTTCTTCAGGATAAAATTCTTCAAGTTGGGATGCAAACAAACTGGAACGGCCTCGCTCCCAAATGGCTCCGCTTCATCCCACCGATATTCAGTCAACACGTCTCAGAAGCATTTTACGGAATCATGGGCGGGAAACCAGATTTCGCTGGGGTTCCTTTCGCACATAGCGAAGAATTTATCAGCATTTACCGTTTCCACTCGCTCCTTCGGGACAATATCACCATCCGAAGTCATGTCGACAACTCAGAGAATGGGAACTCGTACGATATTCCGCAATATACTTTCCGGGGAGCGCAGGATGTTATTCGGGGCAATAAATTTAGTGATGTTGTTTATACCTTTGGAACTGACAATCCTGGAGCATTGGTAAGTTTTCTCTTGCTTTCACAAATACGTTTGATTTATTTCCCCGAAGGTGCTCGGAAACTACCCAGCAGCCATGACGCATTTGGATAAACCTGGCGCGCCATCCATTCTAGACATGGGCGTGATTGATACTCTACGCGATCGAGAGCGAGGCGTTCCTCGCTACAACGAATTCCGCCGCCTTTTTTCGCTCATACCTGCCAAAACGATGGACGATATTTCGGACGATAAAGAAGCCGTTGCGGCGCTCCGAACCATATATGGCGAGGATGTCGAATCCGTTGACCTCCTAGCTGGCACCCTCGCAGAAAGCCCTCGCGCCACAGGATTCGCGTTCAGCAACACGCAGTTCCAGGTCTTCATTTTGGCAGCATCGCGTCGTTTGATGACAGATCGGTTCTTCACGACAGATTATCATCCCGATGTGGTATTTAATTTCCCTCACTGATTTTCGTGTGTTTTAGCTGATCTTTCCCTTTCGCAGTACACCCAAGAGGGCATGGATTGGATCGAAAATTCCGACTTTCGTTCCGTCATTGGGCGAACGGTCCCAGAGCTCAACGTGTCGGTTCATTCCGTCGACAACGCATTCAAACCGTGGATCATCGCCGAACAATGAAACATTTGTGTAGTCACGAGACCGCGTTTCAATTCCGATCACTTACGTTCCGCGGTGACGGCGGGTCACACTGCAGCGGATCAAAATATGTCGGCACCCCGACGCGCAAATTCCGGACATGTGGCGGGATAATAATCTCCGGTTTCGATTTCTCCCTAAGCTCTTGAAAGTTGCGTTGGTGGTAAGAACTTGTGGGGGATTCTGACTCCCCTCTGTGGCATTCGAGTTATGCATTATTTTCGTTCAACCAATCAAGCCGCTGAATTGTGTAATATTCTCTCATTCGACGCCACAACAGCCTTTGAATGAATTGTTCGAAACAATCCGAGTTCCACACAACTGCCAGCTGTCAATTCGCGAGCGGCGACCATGCCTCAGATCTAAGATCTCTCTGAATTTTCTGAGCCAACTAGGTATTTTCGACCTTTATAATTACTCTACACCAATCCCTGCAAACTTCTTAGTCAAGAAGTTATTATGAGTCACAGTTTGAGTTCGAATCCATCCAATGTACACACCTACATCACTTGGTTTTTGAACCCAAGATCAAGTCAAACATCTTGACCATACGGAGATCTTGATGTTGCATCACTGCCATCGATCGCGCCCGTAAGTAAGAGCGGGCCGAGGAGTGCGATGCAGAGCTTGCCTTCGCCTCCATCTTCGCCCGTCATGGCCTCAAGCCCAGGGCCTGTTCCTCTGCCCCCCAACATTGGAACGATGTTCGCTGCTTCCTCCTACCTTTCCTCCTTTCCCTTCGATTCATGATCTGCGATAGAACGAGCGCCCAGCTGATAGGCACGCTGCTCAATTTCTTTCTCTTTGGGACCCTTTTTATTCAAGTCTGTGCGTGGTCTACGCTTACAGGCTGAGTTCTCGCCTAACAAGATCATTGCAGATGTATATAGTCTCTGCTTTCCAAAGGACATGCTCGCCGTGAAGTCTCTCGGTGCGTTCCCCATCGGCGTCGGTGTAGCTTCAATACCGATCCTCAATTTCCTTTTCATCGACAGTTTACTTTGTCTTTGGTACGATGGCGGTCTGTACGTGTCTCAACGCGGCGGATGCACACTACTGGTTCGCCTCTGGTTTCGGTGACCTGGCAAAATTCGGCCAGGCTCGTTTTTCTCCATTCTACACTCCCCTCATGGGGAGTATCATCGGCCTCGCGGTGCAGCTTTTCTTTTGCTATCGTATAAGCGTCTTCCGGGCGCGGGCAATGTGGTGGAGCGGGTTTATTGCTGTGGTGTGTATTCCTGCCAGATCATCTTCATCTCCCTCGACAGATTATGACTCGTTGCATGCAGATTTCTTTCTTACAAGCTGCGGGTGGGATCGGCGGCGGTGTGAAGGCGTTTATCACCGGAAATGAGGAACACGACCATGTGCGAACAGTTCTCGTCTACGTGCGTACATCATCCCGCATCTTTAACGTGCTACTTCTGTTGATGGGTGCTGCATTCAGCTGTGGCTCGTCGGCGCCGCGGTCGCTGATATCTTGATAGCCATTTCCATGACCTACCTCGTAAGCCTTCTCTTCTTTCTTTTATTCGCGAGATTTACTTATTTTCTGTCGTCCAGCTGAAGAAAGCCTCGGAACCCGAGACTCGAGACGTCGTTCATGGAGTTGTTCGTTTGATTATTGAGACCAATACATTTTCTGGTGCGTTGTGGCTTTGCGTCGACTCTCGTCTTGCGCCAACCATGACTGTTTCAGCATCGGTCGCGATTATTGGACTTGCGTTATTCGCTGGGATGCCGGTGCGTCGTTTCATCGAGTTCTCTGCCCCAAAGAAAGCGTATCTCAAACTCGAACGAATTTAAGAATTCCGATTACTTCGTGTGCCCGTACGTTCACTTCGAATTCCTCCCTATTCATCACTGTCTCACAGAGTCTACTTTACCTCACAATTCCAGAACCATGATCCTCCCAGGCATATACGCCAACACCCTTCTGGTCCTGCTCAACAACCGCGCGGCCCCTTCTCGTACACGCATGATCGCTTCCGACGGCGATCCAGAAGCCAATCTCCAATCAGGATTTAACAACATTCAAAGCAACAACGAGTATGTATTCAACAGTCGTGGGACGAGTACCATCAACGGGGCTTCTCCGTTTCCCTGGAAGAGGAAGAACCTCTCCCCGCCTCCGGTTTCACCGCCGCTGAAGTACGATGATTCAACATATCCAAGACGCAATTACTCGGAAGATATTGCGATTGGTCCTCTTGGCGGCGGACGACAGTCAAACGAGAATCATAATGCGCCGAGGAGAGGGACGCCGACGAGTCGTAAGCCTGTGCCAATGAGCGGGTGGGACGATGTAGATGATAGGAAGAGTTTTGATTTGACGGATGTTGAGGTGCGGTTTAATTGCTTTACGTTCATCTAAGTTGTGAGTTAACCTGGGTTGATATTGTCGGTTTGCAGAGTCATCCATACGGCAATGGAGGGACCTATGTATCGTGGGCGCGGTAGCCTCGCATTTCATCGCATTCTGACTGTATCACTCACTGTTTCCTTGATACCGGTGTATCTATCTGATGTACCCTGTTGTAATCGCAGATTCGCAGTCCATGAGTTTGATTGAGTTGTATGTGAAGTCGGATGCGGGATCTCACGTCTCAAGGAATTTATTCAAGTTGTGTATTTTTCCTGGGAATAAACTGTATCGAGGTGAATAATCATTCGAGGCGGCCATTGCATTGAAGAATAGGAGAGAATAAGCAGAGTTCAACGACCTTGAGACGGGGAGGCTTGACGATACCGGGAATATTGTTTACTCGGTTGAATATCCAATGGAAGTGAACAGTCTGTTCGATTTTTCGAGAATCGGGAAGGTGTTCTACATTATGTGTTTCCGCTCTGTGGCTACTTCCTCAACAACGACTAAATTGCGATTCTGGTAGTATCTTCCGGTGAGAAACTTCCGAAAATCTTGAATGAGGCTTTGCTGTATTTCTACTTGATTTCTACGTATTTGAACTTTGAAGATACGTATTTCAATCTGATCCATTTGTTCTTTTGACTTGGAAGCTGCTGTCAATAAGGAAAGAGCTTAAACTCCGCCAACCCTCCTCCTAATAACTGCATCGAGTGCATTTTGGACGCAAATGCTCACGTGATCGCGATTGGAACTCCGCTCCCGTTCGGCTTTCGGCTTTGTTCGGAATCTGCGGTCGTCTGCCACAACCGACACACTGACAACCGTCTTTTTTGTCTTCATTCTTTGTCTAGTGAAACCCAATCGCAAGGGCGACTCGGACGCATAATGCGACCCATATCCGACGCTCTCCCCAGTCGTCTATCGGTTCACCGTCCTTCACTGTCTCGACGCTTGCGCAGTCTGAATCCACGGCTCAGTCAATTCCGAGCGAACTGAAAGCTGCTACGACGCGGGCATCTCTTTCCACATCCATGCTGGGACTTCTGCTTGTTAGTTGAGAAGTCTGAGACATTCTGCTCGGGCCTGCCCTTCCGAAGAACAAGACATACAACAGACCAAGAACTTCGATCGTATACTAGTAGACCGTTTCGCGTGAGCGTTGAAGACCCCAAACGGAAGCAATATGAAATCAGCTCTTTGTGCAGCACACCATAGTCTTACTGTAAGTTTACCTCGTTGCTGTCCTCTGCTCTTTTCCTTATTCTTGCCCAGCGCTCGTCGAGACCTGGATGTTCTCGCAGCATGACCGGTCGCTTGCCTCCTCCGAAGACCTGTCATTGACCCTGACCTCTCGGTAGGCTGTCTGCTACCCGCATCGCCATTGTTCTTTCTTCTGGCCATGGGATTGTCTTTAATTAGCGCTTTGGCCACCATATCTGCTCCAAGCACAATCGCTTAAAAACAATGATTTCATTCCATGCAATCTCTCCCTTGCCACCGACCACATTCCTTTCTACTTCAAAGGCCCAGCATCTACGATTATGCCCTCCGTCCCAGCTTACCGTACCTTCACCGGAAGACAATCCCGCCCCGCTCTCCGCATCGTCACCGACGCCTCGAATCCACCAGCAGGTCTGGCAGACAAGGAAGTCTTTACTTCGTGAGTGGCATCCATCCATGCATTGTCTGCTCTACATTCCTGACAAACAACGCCTCTTAGCCCAACCCCATCCGACTATCTCCCTCTGCCACCCATAGACACTCTATTCTCGCCTCCGCCTCATCGTAAATCTTTCAACAACAAGTCAGTGGCATCCCATCGTTGTTTCTCTGGCGTTGAGCCTTACTCGTCTTCCTGCAGCACAACCGACGCGACCCTCCCGCCACTCAATCAAGTCTTCCACGACGCACTCAATCGTCCGATCACCGAGGCCCCGCGACCGCACGTATTCGCGCCTTTACGCGTCCCGCCTGTCTCCCCAACCGTCGGACACGCCGATACATCCTTAGACGACTACCGCATCCCTTCGCGCTCGATGCTGCCTCCCCCCGCCACTTCCACTTCCACCACCTCCACATCCAGCAATGCTACCACGAGCGACCCGACCACAACTGCATGGAACACCCCCCTCCCGCTCTCCGCCGTCCCGCGCGTGCGCGCCGTCGAGCCGCCGGGGGAGCCGTTTTACGTGCATTCGTTTCGGTTCCCGAAAGCGTCGAGGGCGGCGGGGGAGGGGGTCGGGTTGGGTGGTGGGGTAAGAGGGGCGGGACGAGGAGGAGGGGAAAACAGGGAAGGAAGAGGACGGGGAGACGACAGGGAAGGAAGAGGAGGAGGAGCAAATGTAGGACGAGGACGAGGAGAAAGCGGGGAAGGAAACAGAGGAAGAGGGCGCGGGAGAGGACGACCATGGGGACGAGGTATTGAAGCGGGAGGAGTCAACGGCAGTGGCAGAACAGTCGACGCATACGACCACATGCGTTTCCCGCAACCGCGGCCGATGGGGCTGGCGAGGTGGTTTCCTTGGGGACATGGGAGGAGGGCGGATGAGGTGCCTGTTGTTGGTGAGGGTGGTGGTGGGGGAGGAGGATTGGGGGAAACGGGTGAGGGAATCGGGGAGACTGTCTGGGGCTGGGATCGCGAGATGGAGCGGTTAAGAGAGGAGGAGGAGAGGGATCGGCAAAGGGAGCGGGAGGTGGAGGTGGAGGCGCAGAAAGCGAAAGCGAAAGCGAGGCAGGAAGAGGAGGAGCGGGAGCGGTTGCGGGAGATAGAGAAGCAGAAAGCGAAAGCGAGGCAGGAAGAGGAGGAGCGGGAGCGGGAGCGGTTGCGGGAGATAGAGAAGCAGAAAGCGAAAGCGAGGCAGGACGAGGAGGAGCAGAGGTGGTGGAGGGAACTACAGACAGCTCAAGCCATCGAGATGGAGAGGCGGAGGCGGAGGGAGCGGGAGTTGGAGGAGTGGGAGAAAGCGAAGAGGTTCTCTCGGATGTGGCCACATCCGATTCCGCCCCCGCCCGCCCAGCATCAAGGAGAAGCGAGGACGGAGGTTCTCATTCCCACTCCCGAAGTCCGTGTCGAGTCTTCTGAATCTGACAGCTCCAACTCCAACCTCAATCGTACTGCAAGCCCAAGCCCCGCCGCCGCTGCAGAGCGCGTGGCAACCTTATCGCCTTTGGCGCTCATCCAGCACCTCGCAGGGCAGCGCGCGTCTTCGAGTTCGCCTCCTGCGCTGAATCCCAAAAGTGGAGGCAACGGCGAAGGCGAGGGTGGGGGTGGAGGGAAAGCCGTATCCGCAAGTAAGGCTTCCGTGACAGTAACCCTATAAAGTTTGTTAAACATTTCCTGTCTCAACATGTAATCGTGTTTAATCATTCCTTGATTAATCAGACAGGTTGGCGCGGTATATTGGCGGAAGCGAAACATTTTCGACCGTGTTTGTGAACTACTATAAGTCAACCCTTGAACACTGATAATCTCCGATTAACAGATCAAGTTGAACCGATAAACAGAGGAGCACATTGCATTCGAGCCGAGGTACTCCAAAAAATACGGGTTCGAGAATCCCGATTAATCACTGATTAACAAAACAAAGTGTATGATAGTTGCGAAGATGAAACAGAAACAAAATAAATTCTCTTTTTCAAGGCTTGCATGATTCACATTTGTTCAACTGTCAAATCTGGGATTAACCATGATTAACAAATCAGAACAGAACAGAAATGTTGCCCGGATCGCTCACAGTATTTCAATTCTTAGGCTTCATTGCCATCGGAATCGACCTCTACCCAGCCCTTTGGAAGCTTCGATCTCAACAGAAGATCAAATACCAAGAGCAACGATAATTACTAGCAATCTTACGTTCCATTCACGGCTCCCTTCATTTGTTTCTTCCCCGCTTTTGAACGGTTGTCCGCTGTAGTTTTGCTTGCCTTTCTCTTCGATTTTCGAGTTGCAGGAGGATCAATAGCAGAGTCCCCAGATTTTCTGAATATGATAATCAGCGGACTTCAATAAAACAGTACACTTGAAATGCATTTAACTTGCTGGCTCGTTTCTTCTTCTGTGGTGGGCTTTCATCGACATCAGAGAGGTCAGATAAGCCTTCAAAGTCCCTGGTGCATTGGAATGAGCCCGGAAATCGCAAGGTAAAATCTGCATTACAACTTGCCTCTCGTCAAGCTTTCGTTTATCAACAGACTTAGGCTTTTCTTGCTCATTGAACGGAGATGGTGACTTTGGACTAGGAGGCGGCACCGGTGACTTTGGACCGGGTGTGGGTGACTTCTGACGTGAGATCGGTTTCGGCGTGGACGGCAGCTCAGAATCCGGGGGAAGAGGGGTCTCGGATTCTCGAAACCGGAACGGGTTTGGGCTATCAATCACAGAGAATTTCAGTAGCTGGGATGTGAGGGTATGAACTTGATCAGTTGAAAGGTTTTGGGGATGATTCAATTTGATAGGGAAAGCGTCAGTGTCATAAAACTTCTCGGGATGCGAAGCAATGTCCTCCCAGGGTACCATGGTTACTGTGTTGTCAAGCACCCGAACAACTAGGATCGGACAAGGATCGGATCAGCTTTTGTTTTATTCTGGGATTGATCGCACTCACCCCAGCAATGCTCGAAGTACTCAACAAGAAGCATACGGATATCGGCAGTCGGAGTTGCTTCTAGACTAATACTGGGGAAAACGGGATGACCAGCAGTATTTCGAGGGATCAAGGGACTGTCTTTGATGGAATGCGGAAGTACCCTGTCATTGAATGCCCACCAAGCTTGTTCATATTCCGTTTGCAAAACATCTTGATCGACTCCAAACTGCTTGTCATTATGCTTGGAATGAGCATGAATGCTTTCATTAGTTAGTAGTGTATTCCTGCTACGATTCAGAAAAACATTCTTACCTTCCTGATATCAACTCGTGATTCTGGCTATCGCGGAATCCGTAGAAAAGAACAATCTCCGCGTCCCCAAGTAAACCGCCTTGGCATAGATCCTGAAGAGCTAGACTGATAGTCTCAGGGAATTCTTGCTGATTCCTTTCCAATTTGACATCAGGGGCGCATCATGCTATGGATGGTTTAGAGTCAGCTTACTGTTGAATATTTCCTGCCTCGGCCTCCGCTCGGGCATTCCATCCTTCTTTATCATCGTCCGTGAGGGAGTCCCATTTGGTCTTTAGTAGAGTTTGGTACACTGCGGCGGGACTTTTATTATTCGTATCTTGCATGCGCTGTACCACTGCTGCGTTCAACGATTTGGAGTTCTCCCTTGCATAAAGTTGCCGGCCGCTAACAATGGAGGAAAACTTCATCATTGGATTCGCCTTCTTGGCCGAGAGGGCAGTCTTTTCAGTCGCAGGTTTATTCTTCAGGTAAACTTGGTTTCTATAGTTTGTAAACTTCCTGACGATCATCTACTGACATTGTTAATACCCCTTGGCTGAAACGAGACCTCGCACCTCAAACCAAGTTTTCCTGTTGTACTTTGTAGTATCCAGGTCTTTGAAAGCCTCGTGATCCAGAAGATCTGAAGCGGTTCCTTGTTTCCATGTAGTGAGCTGAGATCCAGTAATTCCTTCATCCAGTTTCTTGACGAATACCGGGAAGAAAGATTCAATCAGGTCGTCTTGAGCTCGGGTGAAAGGGCTCTTTGGCATTGGTAGAGTCAGGGAATCGGAAAAAGGTGGAGAGGGAGCGTGACCAATTTGAGACGGTTATTTAGTTTACAGCGGCAATATTGAGTTTCATAATTGACCCCTTGTTTCAGATGTGAAACAGATGGTAGAAAAACCGCCGACCCTGAACCAGGCAACAGGGTTTCGGATTAATTTTACCACACAAATAAATCCACTACATACTTGCTATCAGCATGGAATGAGTTGATTTTTCTGCCAGACAAAGAATGTTGAACAAAACTTAAATGGATCTGTGAGAATCAGTATTTGTATACTGCACAAAATTTATCTTAGGCGATAGGTATAGGCCGTGAAATGTCTTCGAATAAGATTTGAACTGACCGGCAGCACTGCGGCATCTGTGCCGACAATTGATGAAGATCAAGTCAGGTCAAACAGGGTCATACAATCACACGCTTTGCCGTGAGCGCTTGTGCTCAAATCTTCTAGGGCTATTTCTGCTCCTCAAAATCAACCCATTCCAAGGTCCCCGCTTCTCACACTATCCAGCAAAGTGATGCCCGAAGCCATGCGCGAAAATCCCGGGCAATATCCCACGTCTGAATCATTCCGCCTTTCATTGCTTGACATTCACCATTGGTTCGGGGCACCGCCGACGTTAAACAAGGTTTTAGACTTGACTGCAAAATAGGAAATTGTGTGGTGCAACGGCGTTCGTTCCATTCTTCTCCTTGCTTCCGATGACCCGACCCTGCTCAATGTCGTCAAAATCCAGACTTCTGACCCTGTTTGAAGTTTATCCCTAGTCGGAACCACTGGTCACCCTGAGCAGTACCTACGCGGTCAAGCTGAGTTTCGGCATGCGATCCTTCATTAAATACCTCACAATTTATTGACGAATGAGCCCACATACCCTCTTTCCTTGCTTTCCTTCCTTCAATGCGCTTCAAGTTTCCTTTCTCTGACACCCTTGGATTCACTGGAGGAAAAGTCCAAAGACGTCGCGACATCAATCAGGCCCTCCGCCAATTACTCTCTTTTCTCAATCCTCTCCCTTACAATGCAGTTCTCTCTCGCGATCACCTTGGCCATGCTCTTGCTGGCGCTCGACAGAATGTAGGACACCAGGGATTGGACCACTTTGCGGGCTGGTTTCACTATGTATGTGGCTTGGCGCTTTATTCATGTCCCTAAATTGATTCACCCCTAATCCAGTGCGACGAAACTGTGCATGTAGATTGCAAGGAGCCATACCAAGCCATTACCCCAGCCCGACACGATCTTCTGCATCACCCAGAAGTGAAGAATCTTCTTCACGCTCGAGCTGAGGTCGCGCCAACCCCTAGAAAACCTGCATCCTACCCCAACTCGGTCCGCATCCGCTCTCGGTCTTCTCCCACCCCCTTGGGACGCAGAACTCGGTTTCAAAAACCCGTCTCTTCTATTGCTGGTTCTTCCCAACCTCGTTCCCATCCCCACACTCGCATTCGCAAAACTCGGTTTGGCCAGCCTCTTAATTCTGATGGAGGGGAGACGGTGTGTTCAATTGCATCTCTGTTCGCAACAGTCACTGACTTTTTTTCAAGTCTCAGACAGCTTCTTGGCCTCCCCTCTCTCGCCCTCCTATCTCCCCCATTGATTATAATCCCGGTACTATTTTCATTACCTGTTACTGTCTCAGATACTGACAGCGCTTGCAGTATCAAACACGATTGCGTCCTCATCCAATCTTACACCTAAAGGAGCGAATAGCACAGGTAAGTAACAAGTTATTCTCTTTCTATCTCCCATTGACTCACCGGACTCTTGCAGTCAAGTCTTCCCCGATCAATCCGGTTGACCCCGAATTTCTCAAATACCGTGTGTATCCCTTGTCACCATTTCCTTCTGCTATAACTCAAACCTATTTCAGTTGCCGCATACGCATTTGGAAACACTACTACAACTCCAACCCGCGCCATCCAAACCGTTTCGAAACCGATTACCCCTACCTCTGCTAGTTCAAAGGCTCCTCATTATTCCCCGGACGGCTTCATTCTTAGACAGTTATCTCAAGCTAACTCTGAAAACCCATTTGGTAAGCCTTTTTCATTGTGCCTGACAATAGCTTATTGCTCTATTGAAGACAACGGACCGACTGCGAACTCTACAACATCATCTGCTTCCAACGTTATTGAATCTCCTCTCACAAAGCCACTCTGTACGTACTTTGACCTATATCAACACGAGTCTGCTAAACTTTCACAGGTAACGCGAACAGTCCCATTTCAATTTCTTCCGGATCCTCGTCGCCACTCAACTTGAGCTCTGATACTGATCTCGAGCTAGGCTACCCTCCCGAGGTTGTCAAGGCAGACATGACGGTCAGACTGGCAATATTTCACCCCGTGAGTTCATCTTAACTTTGTCTTTTATTCAATATTGATATTGTTTCAGGAATATGTGCTCCCCCATCGATTCACATTATGCCCACGCCGCCTCGAACCTCGCGACGAAGACGAAGCCATCCATGGGCTGTGGTTGGCTGACCATTCAAGCCTACTTCAAAAGCAAGCTGGATTCAACGTTGAAGCACCGTTCGAGTGGTTTGACCTGTTTCGAGGTCAATGGCTTGAGAAGAAGGGAAGCGAACCTTTTCCCATTCCTTACAATAACTACATTCTCTTCATTCGCCCCGCCGGAGTCATTGCGAACGTTGACGCCTTCTTGAACCAAATTTTCCAGTAAATTCACCTCCCTTTCGTCTGCTGCTCTACTGCTCACCTACATATCTCCACCCTTTAATGCTTGTTTAATACCTATACCCAGCACCCTCTACCATTCATTCCATCTCAACACTATTTTTACAGAGCCAGCTAATGTTTGATGAGGCGAATCTTTGTTACGAAGCCGAGTTATCTTTTGTTTAGATACTAGTAGAATACAAATTGAACCTGATAGACCTTTTGATTTAATAGCTTGCTTGCCTTAATTCCTGAGGGCAATCTTTCAGGCTTGATTGAACCCTCTGCGATGGTAGAGGGAATGTGCTCGTACTTTGTTGTCGAGTTGAGATGGGATCACAGTGGCGGTGCTCAGTGGCTTGTGCCAGTCTCGGATGAATTTGTTCCGACGGATTTCGGCCGAAACGCGTCAACGGAACGTTGATTATTTGGCACGTGATGAGAAAGAGCCAAATAACGGCCAACAACACGTCCTGTTGATCATCTCCCACCACCATCTCCTTTGCCACCGTCTCATTCATCCTCGATGTATACACCGAAGAACGACTTACTACGCTCAGTCGTTCTCACCACTACTGCCGCTGCCATGCCCAGCGTTTCATGCGTTGGCGACGCGAGTGAAGCTGCTCAAAGCGCGCTCGCGTCGCCTGCTCTGTGTAGCGCTGGGCAGCTGGGAGCCGGTTATTACGATGATTTAACAACTACAATTGCTGGGCCTGCAAACCACCACCCCTCACCGAATTCTACAGCCCTTAGCATTTCCAATGCTACTTCACCGACTCTTTCTCCGGCTATCGAGGTGCCGGCTGGCACCGGCGAATTAAGCGATGCCAACGCCTATGGGCCTTTCATTGCGTCGCTTGTCAACGATTGGGACGAGGCTTATGCTGAGGGGTTGGAAAATGTAGAGGGGATGAAAGCGGAGCTCGGAGACTTGACCCAGGTGCGATGCCACTCTATTGACGCCTCCCCGGCTGCTTACATTCTTTTGCAGGGAGACTTTATAACGGTCGACTTTCTGGACGCGTCCACCCTGCTTGGATCTTACCTCGAAGCTCGCCATGCTCTTGCCGGCGATGATCCCATGCGCGATCTAGAGTCGATGCACCCTCGCTATTATATTCGCCGTTCCAGACGTCTCCGAGCACAGCAGGAACAGAAGCTGGCCGCTATCTCTTTATCTTCTCATGCTTCCACGTCGCCCACGCCAGCCAATCTGTCCTCAGGATCCCGGGACTCGTCTTCTTCAGAAATTCTGCCGCATCCCACTTCACGCCGCTCTAAAGCCTCGAGAAAAAAACGCCAACCCCTTTCTCCTTCCATTCCATCACCGTCTGTTTCGGTGGCTCCAAATGATACACCGCTATCCGATACCCAGGACTCGGGATTTCGGGCAGGGAGCAAGCGCACTCGCGAGGCAGCCGAGGCCTCGCTCATCCCGCCACCGGCGAAGCGCGCCAAGACAACAAAGAGCTCTTCTTCGGCATCTACTCGGTTAGCTAAATGGATGAGCGGTGGTGTCCTTGTTCCTCAACACCGGGAGTGGGGGTAAGGAGCTCTCATTCTTGTCATGTTCTTCGCATTGACAGTCTTTTCAGAGTCTTAGCCAACCCTGACCTTAATTCCTTGCTAGACCCATCTCAACTTCCCGTTCAGTCTGCTCCCACACCACTGAACGGCGTATCCACCACGAAGCATACCTCTGACCGGGACTCCAACGCGGGCACCCAGTCCGAACCCGAGCGCCCGTTGCCTAAATCGAAAACTCGGCGTGGTCGGCGGCCGCCGAATCATCAGCTTCGCCGCCTCCTACAGCGTCTCGAAATCATTACCTCTGTCGATTTTGACTTCAAGCGTCACTCTTCGTTTAGCTCCACGGGGTGGAACGGAATTCAGCCCCCGTTGCTGGCGCGCGACGAGATTCGTCGCTTGTTCCGGCTGTACCCAGACGCGCGCGGTCTGTATGAGTATCTTCAGCGGTTTTTTCCTGTTCCTTATATCAGGAACGAAGAGTACGCTCTTTAGTTTCTTTCCTTTGAGTTCCTGCTCAACCATCCTTTTATTCAGTATCAAAACCGAACGTGCGACCTTTCTGGTTGACAAGCATGGCCAAATATTTTTCTTCCGATCTTTCCGAGCCGAATGGCTCATGGCGAAATCATCGGAAGTCACCGAAGCCATCAACGTTTTGGTCGGCGAGGACGCAACGGATCCGCAAATCAAAATCAATAATGCCGAAGGTGTGCGCGGGCCTCATTGGCCCATTATTATTGGCCACCACCGTCAGTCCGCAAAGGTAAATTTCATCTAGCTCATTGTTGACTGTGGTCTCAATTCGTTTTTAGAAGCCTTCTCTTGCTGACTGGCACAAACACAACAGCCGTCGTGTCGACGCGTTCATGAAGCTTGAAATTGTTCAGCGAATAATGTGAGAGATTTTTTTAAACCCCCTCTCCGCTGTAACCGCCCTCCTGATTTGCTTTGAAGCTCTTGGGTCTCGAGCGTCGTTGAAATCGTTTTTCCGGGTGTTGCCGAGCGATTCCGGGCCGATGCTGCCTGGCACAAACAGCGCCATGGCATTGAGCCCATGTTCGGTCTGTTCTGGAATTTCTGCTTGAACGTTGTGCTTCCAGGCCAGCGACGAATTCACTGCGATCCTCACGCGGATATGAAGAATCAAATAGGCGTCTGCGTACTTCTGATTTATTTATTGGAAGGTTTTGGTGCGTATTTGAATTGAAATCTCTGTTCCGTGTCCTGATTCCTGGCTTCGCAGTGTTCGACGACGATTTATATACATGGCTTGTCATTTGGGAAGCCGGTGTTGCCGTTCAGTTACCTCCTTGGACCCTTGCAATGTACCCTTCAGCTCTCTTCTACCACTTTAATCTCGATGTCCACAGTAAGTAATTTGTCTTGATATAATTGCGCTGTATGCTAATTCTACTTCTCAGTGATCAAGTTTGTCACTGTGGCGGGGAAAGAGCGTCCTACTCGTCAAAATTCACGGCCGCTTGGGGGAACTAATGAAGGACGCGGAAGTATGGTCTTTTTTAATCAGTCTACGATGCGTCAGTCGGCGGCGTTGGGATTTGACACCGTGCAGGAAGCCAAACAAGCCGGTTTGACTGGAACTGTAGATTTCGGAACCGAAGCCAACGCAGCGTTCAACCGCTTCGTTACTTTCCAGCCGGCTTCGGCTACAGACTTTGAGTAGAATTAGAATCTGTGTTCGTTTCGATGTAATGTAGCAGTATTGTGGAAACGAAACATAACTCGAACCTTGATATGGCATTGCAGGATGCTTTGAGCAATGTGTTTTGCGTTTTGTGTACCAGGCGGATGTGGCATTACAATATCCCACAACTTGCCGCTGTCTATTTTTGAAATGGTTGCCTTTTTTGCTTCCTGCTTGCTCCGTGCACTCAGGGTCGGATATTGGGTAATTTGATTGGAATTTATCTGGCTGGCAACCATCACAGCGTGAAACACCAGGATGCATTAAAAGACTGCCCATGACGAAAAATCCCCGCCTTTCCACCATGAGCACGCACCACACAACTAAAAAACGAAAACTACCGGGTGCAAATACTACCTCTCATGTCTCTATCCGCCCGTGCAATTCGAAACAGGTGCATTATACTGTGACCTCGGCTTCCGCTAGTTCTACCCAGACTCGGACTCTGGCTAAATTGCCATCACCAACAAAATCAAGAGGCTCCGAACCGGCGGAAATACAAGAACCCAACATAGAGGTTGAGCTACTACCTGTCAAGAAGCCGCGTACTCAGGTTAGACTGAAATTCTAACTTCCGGAGTCTTGATAACTTCTGATACCTCTGCAGAACGGGCAACTACTGGACGACTTCGAAAATCATTTTGAGGAGCTAGGATGGCTCCTTTTTGAGCGAGAGGCAGACCCAGCTACAAATACCTCGTGCGAATGTGGATCGGGAAAGAAAAGAACTACTAAATGCTTTGACTGCCTGGAATATTCGCCTGTCTGCACCGACTGTTTCGTTCGCACTCACATCAACAATCCAACACACTGGGCTGAGGTATGGGATCAAAATGCTGGCTTCTTTATCCGACATGACATTTCGACCCTCGATCACACAATCCAACTTGGCCACCAAGGAGGGAAGTGTGATTCTCCTACTCCCACTCGCACCTTCACTATTGTGGATGTTAATGGGGTTCATACCACGAAAGTCGCCTTTTGTAGCTGCCGTGAACAACCCCCCAATAAAGTTCGCCAATTGATGAGGGCTGGTCTATTTCCTGCCACAGCCAAAGACCCGCATACAGCCTTTACAATCAACATGCTCAAAGACTTCCAGCTGCATAACTTTGAGTCAAAGAAAGCGGCTTACGATTATCTGGGAGCAATACGGAGGTTGACGGACAACTCTTTCACGGCAGACATTCCGGTATGAATTTTGTTATAGAAGTTGAATTTGTTGACTTATTTACAATTTCCAGAATCCTTATGCCGCTTTTCTTCGTGTAGTCAGAGTGTTCAACTACCTTACTCTGGTCAAACGATCCGGTCAGCTTCATGGAATTGACAGAATCTTATCACATCGGCCGGCCGGCAATCTCCTTGTCTGGTGTCCGGCATGCCCGGAACCCGGCTTCAATTCAGATCTCAACTGCCCAAAAACTCCCTCACATCTCAGGTAGTAGGATCCACAAGTTCGTTTTGTCACAATTCTGATTTTATATTCTCAGACATCTCAATCAAAGCCAACGGACACTGGACGGAAATCACCAGTGTAACCAATTCAGCAAAAATAACGATCCGGATGATGTATCACTGTGCAATGGAAAGGGGTACTTCCCATTGGATTCCGAATACCAGGAGTACTTGAAGAAAGTCCCCGCGACGGCAGAGGTAATACTTCAATCTCTTCATGGATGCATAAATTCACATCAAACAGAAATCAACTTGTAACTATCTCAAGGTCGTGAACAAGCAAGATAAGAAAAAATTCAAGAATATGGCAATAACGGGCACCGTGAACTGTCAATGCAGCCATGTGTTCATTCTATCTTCAGTCGATCTACCTCATGCCGAGCGGTGAGGTATTTTTATGATTTAGCGGATTGAATCTGACCGTGATGCGGTGATTTTTAGGTTTGCGAATGCGGACTATGCATTTGCTATGGCGTTGCGAAATCACCGACCGAATGACAAGTTTGAATTCAAGTTACAAATTGAAGTCAAAGATGTCGACGAAGTTGCTACTTATGACATAGCATGCGAATATATAATCAACCTCCCTTCCCGCTTCGAACAGCAATTTCCGGATCTCTACGAAACTGTGAAGAAGATACGCTGGGGAGTGCCTGCGCTACATGTGCAGGGGCATCAAGATTCATGCACATACTTATTTGGAACCGCCTTCATGGAGTGTGTAGCCCACTTTCACGGCGAAACGGCCGAGCATTACTGGCCTGAGTCCAATCAGCTCGGGCCGCATACTCGTCAAATGAATCTCGGTCACCGGCAAGACACATTGATTGCTCATCACGGAGATTGGAACCATAAAAAGACCTCGAAAATTGGTGTGCTGTATCCGCTGTGAACAGTTCACTGTCATTTAGCTAACAACTTTTTCTAGCCTTTGATCTCGCCGAGGACATCGAGGAGGCAAAGACAAAATACACTGAAAAACGGAACCATTTCATTGCGTTGAGCATCTCTTACAGCGAAAATGTTCCACAATGGCAAGGCCTTTCACGTACCCCGTCAAAACTTGGAAAAGAGGCCGTTAGCGTATACAAGCATGATACAACCAAAGGTAAGGTTGAATTTGAATTGCTGTGTTGTCTCTCTCATTGAGAATTCCGCAGTGCCCTCTCAGAAAGCAATTTATGAAAAAATGCTCAATGACCAAGAGAATTTCAAATCCAGCATGGTTCCGAAAAGCAAGATTGCTCGCTTTCTGGACTCCGCAATAAAAATCCAAGAAAATCAGTAAGCATTTGTTTTGAGAAGCATATATCTATCTCACCATGAGTTGCTCAGACGGAAACTAGCCAATCTGATCAAGGATACCTCCGAACACGAACTTCAATCCCGAAAAACCGAGGTTGAAAAACTTACCACCAAACTGCGCACACAAATTGTAGAGTTCCGAAAAGTTCAAACACAAATCATGCCAAAGGTTGGAGATAGAGTTGCAGCTCAGGCCTTGAAACCGCCAGCGCTTCAGCTTGAATGTCTGTATATTCCGTCGGATTTCGATGCGGCTGCTAGAAAAAAGCTCGCACTTGATGAACTTGCGGCCGAAGAGGCAATCTGGAGGGAGGGGCAGCTCTATGATATTCTTCGCGCCCTTCAGAATATCGTCAAGGCTGTCTCTGCCTTGCGGGGTAGGAAAAAGAAAAATGACCGTCAACAGAAACAGAATACACGCACCGGAGAATATATCAGCGACACTCTCAAGAAGCAGGGTCACCACATCGAATCTTACGCCGCTGTTCGTCAAAAAATTGTGATACTAAATGGCTCCTGCTCTTTACCGACTCTCACGGAGCAAGATCTGTTCATGAAATCAGTTCAACAGAAAAGGCATGTAGGAGATTCGAAAAGGACCGACGGCTTGCTATTCCGAGCCGCTGCTCTGAGTGCTGTAGGCTCCTATGATGTAGATGGAGATGCTACTATGACGGACGCCCATTCTGGAGAGGAAGGAAAGGGACCTGGGGGGACCGGTAAGTTCTCAACTAGACTTCTCTGTCGCCCCTAATTAAAATACGACACAGTGCCTACAATCGTCGGCACTCAAATGAATAATCGAAGAAAGCCTCGTAAGGAATCTCATTTTGTTCATATCTATATCCTCTTCATTGAGATTCAGAGAGAAAACTCAAAGCGAAGACTTCGGAGGATGAAACAAAGAAAAAGGGTCCTGAAGCTGCTGACGGTTGGATTTGGAACCTGGGCAAGTACACCAGAATGACAGACCAGGAGATGGATGCTTGGGCAAGTGAAGGTATGTCGCGATCAACCTTCTAAGTTCATGAGAGCTTACAAAGAAATTCCAGGCGATCGTGTGCAATGGTTCCGTGCGGAGGCAGACATGCAACGCTGGCAAGAGCAGATTGAGCAAAAGCTCGCTGAGTTGTTGCGTACGCGCCGAAGCTTTTTGAAAATGGAATCGGTTTGGCTGGAATTGGCCCCATTACAACCGCTGGATCGCCCCGGGGCTGCTGCATATGCTCGTCAAAAGGCTGCAATGTATCAGAGGCGAGCATCTGAGGCCTATACAAAGCTCAAAGAGCTTGGGTATGAGAGTCTGCTCCGCCGAGATGCAAATCTATTGGAGTTCGTGGAGCAGGAGCGGAAAAAGCAAGCTGATTTTATCCGTTCAAGCGTAGCAGCCCTTGAGTAATTCCAGACATGTAGAGCTTGAAATAACAAAATTATACATTCTGAAATCCCGAATGGACTATGGGCTGGACATGGTGAAAGTAGCTTGAAGTATTAGTGGATTTTCTAGTAATTTCTACTAGTAATCAACTTGTTGGAAACAAACTAGTCTCCCCAAACCTGAACTGCTTACCCAACTTCATGAGAGTCGGTATGCATACCCACGCCGGTCTCAACCAGCAGCATTGGATTCTCCGATGGTGGCGGTAACCTTGCTCTGGAGGAAGGTACGTAAATGCTCGTGACCGTGTTGCGTTGACCAACGCACCACGTGATGAGAAATGTCAAGCACGTCACAACAACGCCTCTTGACACTGTACCACCACCATCTCCCATCCACTCGCACTACGCTGCCGTTGTTACTTCAACGTCTCACCCTCATGCACGGCTCTTCAGTACCCTAGGTCAGCATCAATGCACCTCCACCTCTACGACAGGGTCATTGCATCACCCACCCTGGCTGGCGAAGGATTCAAGCTGGACGAGATGACGATGCGAGTGGCACACCCGTAAGTGGCAACTATTCTTTGTGATTCTCTGCCACTATTCCTTCCTCATGTACGGCTGCCCCCCTCATTCTACCCTTTGTTCCTCGTATCGCTGGGACCGACCAAGGGCCCTACGTATGAGGCTCGATGCCTTTTATCTTTCCTACCTCATTGCGCCAATCTTAAGCTTTGTTCCTCGCATCGCTGGGCCCGACCAAGGGCCCTACGTATGAGATTCAATGCCTTTTCATCGTTTCCCCCTCTCCCGACTATTCATCGCTGTTATCTTCTTGCATTCAAGCCCACTAACTTACGACTGACTTCCTTGGTCAACGTAGATTATAAGTCACAAGGTCAAGATTTCTTCTTCGCACAAATTGGATGTTGACTGACTGACGGTGGACACAGATGTCGACGCACCTCTTCAAAACGCGCAAACACAGAGGCCACGTCTCCGCCGGCCACGGTCGTGTCGGCAAGCACCGCAAACACCTAGGAGGTCGTGGTCTTGCCGGCGGTCAGCACCACCACAGGTCCGTCTCCTGTTTTTTTCATCCCGCGTCTTCTTTCGTTCACCCGCAACACACAATGACGGCCCATCATCGACGTCGACAAGCTATGGAGTCTCAATCGCATCGGAAGGTGTGTCCGCTACACTCTCTCCTCTCTGTACTCAATACTAACTGCGCTTCTTTCTCCTCCACTTCCCACAGCGAACGCCATCTATACGCCACATCCATACTCTTGCACCACGCCTCCCGCCCGCCAACTCTCTTCCGCATCCACCCCTTCCGACTTTTCCTCGACGCCCTCACTCCGCTCACCACCTTGCCACCCACCGTCGGCTGCCATGTCATCTACGTCGACGACATCCGCTCTCCAACGCCGCCGAATTGCTACCGCGGACGCCACGTACTACGCGCACTACGCCGCCGCCTTCCTTCAAGTACCCCAACCACCAACGATGTTATCTGGTGCGTCACTCGCTCCCTTCACTTTATCCCACTTTGTTCTCGATTTCCTCCCTATATACCCTTGCATCGTGTTTGCTGATTTGTTAAACTGATGCCCACTGTGTTTAACGCTGTTCAACTCACTGAGGGTCGGGTTTATCTTCAACTGACCCTGCTGTTTTGTTCAACAAGGGGATTAACAGTGATTGCGCATTGTCTTCTTAGTTGATCTGTTCTGGTTAACCCGGATTTTGTAGTGTTGTCAATAGATTCGCATTTATTTCTCTCCACTGATTGATTGAAGTGTTGTGTTAAACAGTGATTAATCACTGTTGAACGAAGGTGAGGAGGGTGCGTGAGACTAGCACGGGTTCGCAGGATTTGCGCCCGCCAAGCGGGGAGGGTGTTTAACAGAGGAATGATTAAACATGATTTTATGTTGAGACAGGCATTGATTAATCAAACTTCATATAGGTTCTTTCCGTGACGGATTATCGATACGCACCGTACGATAAATTCAAATCCAAAGCCAAATCCACCGCTGCTCGACACGAAAAGACTCGTCAGACAGACAGGTCTCCGCCTCCGCCTCCGCTTGATGCCGCTACGTCAAGCTCACATTACAGGCCCGCTGTCTTTGCGTATCCTGAGCTTACTTTCGACGCTGTGAACGTCCCGTCAAATTCACATGACAGAGATTCCGCCTCGCCTACGCTTGGCGCTGCGAACGTCCCGTCGACTTCGCATTCTGGAGCCTCCGCCTCCGCCTCGCCTTCGCCTTCGCCTACACTTAGCGCTGCGAGCGTCACAACAACAACTAGACGTCGCTCGTCGCTCGTGCCGAGTGGGGCTCCGCCGACGTCGGTAGCGGTGCATCCGTATCTTCCTCCGGCTGGATCTCCTGCGCTCGATGTCAATGCTGTCCTGACGTCCTCGACCAGAGCCGAGGCGATTTCGCATGGGGATCCGACTTTGCTGGATGGTGCTGTGTCGGCGGCATATGTTGCCCATGCGCATCCCGCTCAAGCCGATGTTCCTTCCGTTACCCCGACCGATACGCTGCCTTGCGAATCTTGCTACGATCCACATGAAGTGAGGCCATCGCTCGATGTTGCGTCGTCGCCGGACTCTGCCTATGCGTATCCCGCTCCAGCCGCCGTTTCCTCCGCTGCACCGTCCAATGTATTGCCGTACGCACCGTCCAGATCCCAGTCGATTCCGCATGCACCAAGGCCATCGTTCGACGTCGGTGCTTCCTCGCCAGCGGCTCCGCATCGACCTAAGCCCTCTCTTGACGTTGTCGCTTCCCTACCGTACGCTGCCTCTCCTTCGCCTACGCCGAGTGTTGCTCACGGTAGACGGCGCTCGTCGCTCGTACCGCCTGATGCTCCCCCAACGAGCGCCGCGGGACATCCATACGTCACTCATGCGCCGCCGCTGGACGTTGTCGCTTGCACGACCCCGTCCAGACCCCAATCGGTTCCGCGTGCACGCAAGTCCTCGCTGGATCGCGTCGCGTCGTCTCCTATCTCCGCAGCTTCTTCACCCAGCCCAGGACCTTCGACCGTCAGTCACGGTAGGCGGCGGTCATCGCTCGTACCGAGCGACGCTCCTCCGATCAGTGCTGCGGCGCATCCATATCTCACACCATCCCCCGTTCTCTCTGCTGCTGCTGCGGCTCCTACTGCTGTGCTGCCCGGCGTGTACGAGGATGTCAGTGGTCAAGGAGAGCGACTCTTTGCGCGTCTACCGAAACGCGCGCGTCGGAAGTCGAAGGCGAAGGAAGAAGACGCGACGAACGAGCAAGGGGATTTGATGTCCCGATGCATTTCTCCGACTCGCGCTAGCTCCACCTCTTCAAAGGCATCTGACGATGTGAAGCCGCGGGGGAAGAAACGTCTCGGGGACGAGTTCATCCGCGTCTGGGACTCCAAGGTGTATGTCAATGCTAGCCAGGCCTCAAGTACTAGCGCTCTTCTTCACGACCCGACGCCCAGTACGACAGACAAGAGGAGAAAGCGGCGTAAGCACCGACATTCTCCTCCAATTTCCCCCTCCTTTGAGGAGGAGAATGCTGTTTTGGAGTGGCGTCAGAAAGTAGGAGCGACGCCGTATTTCGGGCCGCCGAAGATGCGTCCGCAATTCGAGTCTGAGCCGTCGGAGCCTGTATCGTATCAGTTGCGGCCGTGTTTCTCATGGGATTCCTGAGTTTTCCGTCGTTTACATGTCTTCCGAAGTCGCGGCGGAAGAACCAGTACTAGCTAGTAAGGTACTATAGAGCGCTGGTGAAGTTTGAGTGGAGGAGATTGGTTAAGTAGCTGTTAGATTAGTTAGCTGTTAGATGGCATTATACCAATTTACGACCATACCCAATTCAATCTTCCTCTGGCTTTCGGCTAGGGTCATATTCTGGTCGACGGAAAAACGGTGACGGTGGTCTGACCCTAACCCAAGTGGCCGAATAAATCAGCCAACAAACGCACAGCTTTTTGCTTCTTCATTCCTACTCTCATCTACAGAGTCCAGATTCAATATGCGACTGCATTACACTGCGGTAGCTCTGTTCATTATCTCTCTTGTGTACTCTGTGGCTTTCTCTAACTTCCAAAATATTCAAATCAATATGACCGGTAGCGCAGGAAGTGGAACTCCCGAACTTCCAGGAAACCGAAATTCCCGCTTAGTCTCAGGCTCTCAGGCTCGCTCACTAGGTCCTTCAACCTACTTCGCCAAGGCTCTGCTCTGTGCTAACATAAACTGCTCGTCACATGTTTTCCGAATAGCTGCTGTTCGATCGATAACATCGTGGATCTGTGTCCAACAAAACGTGGAAACCGCTCTGCATTGCCCTCCTCGATAGACCTGAAGGGGTAATTTTCTTTTTAGAGACATGGCGTACCTCGATCTATTCTCAAAGATCCCGCAGTCCACTAGCCTGTAACTCAGGGGATCTTGAAACAAGATTCAAATTGTCGATTTAACTATCTGCAGGCGTTCTGGCCTCACTCTATCTACGTGTCTGGTATCATTCTGCTTTTTGGACTCCTCGCCTCTGTATATCCTTGCTCTCTATCTCTCTGTCCACACTCCAATTCATGCAGACGAACAGGAACTCATTACTGTAACTGAAATTGATCGTGATTCGCGCCGCTTCCCCTCACCGCACTTTCGGCCCCGAAATCTCTCTAACATTTGAGGAATGCGGGGTAATCAGCGCTTGGCGCCTTCCTGGCATCTGCCTCAAGGCTACAAGAGGCTACACCGAACATCTCAGCCAATTTGGAGCATCGGTGCGATGGGCCCACACCTGGGAATTCGATGCCCGAAGCCCGCAACACGCTAGCCATTTTTTGGTCTCTCTCGACCGCAAGAGCGTTTCTCGAACCGCCTTATCTTTTTATCAAACACGTTCGTAGAGAACTAACCAGCTATCTTCCTCCCTTCCGATGTCCTGCCGGTCGTCGTCTTTTCCTCCTGCGACATCTTCCACCTCTCGACAGCCGAAGGGTACTGCCTGATTCTCTTTCTGACTCCCTCCCACGAGAATTCAGTGAAAGCAAAGAAGCGCACCAAATATAGACCTTCTACCTCTTTTCTCTGGCACAATCAAGATCAGTGACATCGGCTGGTGTCTCCTCTTCAAGTCTTCGAGGAACGAGAAGCATATCTACTAACCTCACTGGCGCACCGATCTGGAAAGGGAAGCACTCTACGACAGGCCACGCTGTTTCCTGCCATCGAGGGCGAAGGGTTAGTTTGGGAATGTACTAACTATGGGTATTTCAATTCGTTCACGTCGTTCGTATTCAGAGAAGAAAGCATGCGATATTCGGGACTCAGCGAAATTAACAGAAGGAATGTGGGTCCTAGCCCCGGTGATGGCAAGTTCGTCTGAGGTTTGAGGAGTCTAGACCCTCGCGTCATGGAAAGGATATACCGTGAATGTCAATTGCCAATATAAGCAAGCGCAAATCAACCCGTCCAAAATCAAGAACCCCGTTCGTCGATGTCAATATTAGAGCATATTAGCAACTGATGAAAAACGGTTTTTTTCGAACTTGTATCACATCGGCTTGGGCTTGTGGAGCCGTCCAAAATTTTGCTCTGATGCTCTGGTTCCCATACAGACCTGCTTGTATTGACCCAGCAAATGGTCAGATTAGCAGGGGGAAAGCCAGAGCGTACCGCTTGCTCAGCTCCCTTGCTCTATGAGATGTTACACTGTCGGACAAAGCAGACAGTAGAGCATATTAGCAAGTGATGTAAAATTTTGAACCGATGATTTTTATTTCCAAAATGCGATCAAATTCGCGGAAACTTGATTCAAAATCGCTGAAGCATGTTGCAAAAAATGGACGTACTGTCTGCTTTGTCCGACAGTGTAACATCTCATAGAGCAAGGGAGCTGAGCAAGCGGTACGCTCTGGCTTTCCCCCTGCTAATCTGACCATTTGCTGGGTCAATACAAGCAGGTCTGTATGGGAACCAGAGCATCAGAGCAAAATTTTGGACGGCTCCACAAGCCCAAGCCGATGTGATACAAGTTCGAAAAAAACCGTTTTTCATCAGTTGCTAATATGCTCTAGTACGTCCATTTTTTGCAACATGCTTCAGCGATTTTGAATCAAGTTTCCGCGAATTTGATCGCATTTTGGAAATAAAAATCATCGGTTCAAAATTTTACATCACTTGCTAATATGCTCTATTCTATTTGTAATTCTTGACTGATTTTCTGTCAAAGGCACGCCAGACCGTCTCGGTAGCTTCGCTGTGGAAAGTGTGAACTTACATCTTCAAGTAATTCGCACTTTGTCCATTTTACAATATCAAGAGTTCAAACTAACCGGATGGAACACTACGGCAATAGCGAGATTTACGTTCAATATTCATGGTCTCGCATCTTCGACAATGTAAACACTCGGCTCATTCAAAAACCCAGTATCGGTGACATTCCCTCTTGAACTTGGCGTCGGTATGTTGTCGGGATATCCCACGAAAGTGAGTGCGAGCATTTATTCTGTCAGTCATAATCAATTAGTGACTCCCACCGCGAATAATAATACTTCTTTTCCTGGAGGACTTCGAGAATGGTTTGGGCAAAGCGAAAGTTCCGAGACGATAAGATGAAATCTAGAATTTGGCTGCGAGGAATGCTCTAGTCGTGATTTACCCAGCTTGAATCACAGCTTAGAAACTATTCCTGCCTTGCCATTGCCCATTATCTGACTCGCAACATCATTTGGGAGCATGGGACGGAGAAAGCGATGTTCAACTTGAATTGAACAGGAGGAATATTCCGTGTTCAAGATTCGTCGGAAATCGTAATTCAAGCTGACATTTTATCCACCGCCTGGAGCTTGCAAATACTAGAACTTGGTAATACTGTACACTTCAGATATGATTTACAAAAAGCAATTGCCAGTGGCTCAAATCAAGCTAACGACATCCGCCGCAAAACAGTTACTGTCGATGTGAAGACCGAGATGGTCTCTTGCGTCTCCGATGACCTGCTTGATGTGGTCGTGGCCTAGTATCTAAGTCAAAAAGGAGTAATTAATTAGAGAGGCTATTGCGGCCGGATGCTCGAAGCACGAACCTCTTGCAGGGATTCAATAGTCTGTAGGCGTGAAGTAATCACCGACGGACTCTCGATTCATCTTGAACTAGGTATCAACTGACCTCGCACTCGAGCATAAGAACGACCACCCGCTCTGCTTGAGGGAAATTCCAGACCTTGATCTCATCGGTGAAGTCGTCGTTTTGAATCCACTACAGTAGACACACATCTGTTAGTTGAATTCGAATTTCATCGTATCATACCCTCTAACCTTGGAATGTTTAATCAGATGTTTCTTCGTTACATCCGCCGCCAGAAGCGCCTCGATCATGGAGTTGATCTTGGCGTGGAATGTTTCGTCGGTGAGATGGTCGGGGACTTTGAAGATTAAGATTCCGTGTGGGCGAGTAGCGTCGCGCTTGTCTGATTCGGCGGCCTTGTCGACTTGGACTTCGAGGTCTGCGGTGAAGGCGCATGCGCCTGCCTGGAGACCGAAATGGTCGGAGTCGTGGACGAGTTGGACTATGGAGGGATCACGCAGGTACTGAAACCCTGTGTTTGAGGAGCCCACAGTTGAATATAATATATGTTCGCATACCTTGACCATATCGTCTCGGGTCTAATCAAACATTTGATCGGTATGTATTCAGGTAAGGAAGGTGAGATGAACAGTCTGGAATTTACCTCGGCACCGTGGGTGACCAACGCTGTAGCGGGAGGGGAAGGCAGTCCCAATTGCTGGACATGTTCATGGAGGTCGTCGGTTTGGTAAATCTGTCAATCATGAGTCATGATGTAGGAAAATATCTGCAAAAAACGAATTGGGAACGCTCTACTCACCACATTGAGATCACGGAGATTCTTGACGGCAGGGAGGCGTGCAGCTCCTTCCATGAGCTTCGTCATGTGTCCGTTGAATTCGTTTCGCGAGACACCCGTAGGGGCTGTGTAAATTCCGATGAAGGCGTGACGATGCTTTGCTGGTGTTGCGGACATATCGTGGTTTCTGGGTGCAGAATGGCCGGTCGCATTCCGGTTTTTATAGCTGTCAAAATTGTCGAACGCGAATAAATCGGAAGGCGATGGAACGCTTACCCTTGCTGCACGTCATATTGGTGCAAGCATCGTGTTAATCCGAATTCCGCACGACAGGCGGATTATTGACTGAAAGTCCGAACAAAATCAGTGCCCAAACACGCATTGTGAGGAGCCATGGAGGGCTAAGTTGACACAGAAATAAACCCACTAGTCGTTCGCTGCTCGCATCGTGTTTGATGTTTTAGGTATTGGGGCGAAGTGAGTGAGTACTCCAAGACCGATGCCACTGGTAGGCTAACTGTTGTTGATACTAAACCGATAGTGAGCCTAGGATAGGGACCAGAGATCGTTATTTCGGTGCCGAAGTAGAGCTTCCCCGCGTCAGGCGAGACGGAATCAGGATTGGGATGAGGGTCAGCTCCAGAGATAAAAGCAATCAAAAGTCGAAGGGGTCACAGACGACAGGATAAGGAAAAAAGGTATAGTACGATATCGCGTGGCAGTCCAGTCTCTAGTGTATAGGATTGGGGACAGAATACATCATCATCTTGCTCATCGGGATAGATTGTCCACCGGTATCGCGGTAACGCTTTGTACTGTCCTCAGGGCGAGCTTGAATCGATGGCGATACGGGGACTCCATGCCCGACCGAATCCGTTAATACACATGCCAACGCCGGCCCAACTAGCCATCGCGAGCGTAGGGTGGATGCTAGACGCTACTGCGAATGAGCACAGTACAGGCATGGAATGCAGCTACCGCCGCCGCCACTGTGGTTAGCACCTGCGGATCCACACGGCTTACTCGCCCCCGATCACTTGAGTCTGACTGAGGAGCAGCTCAAGGCGCCATCCGCCAGACGCCCGCGACACTAGTACTCGCCACAGTCTCGACGAGGAGCTCGCAGCTGTCATTGGCACATAAGGTCCTCTTCCAGCCGTCGACGCTTCCTCTGACAACGAGGAAGAGTCGCTCGGCACTCCCACCCCACTGGCTGAGGCTTGAGCCGGAACGTCGAGGACGGACGGTGACGCCGCTCGTGGGGGGTGTATAAACGGTCAATAGCTGCGAAGGCGTAATCTAAGAGGGTGTCGTGGGTGCACGCAGCGACCTCCAGGAGCGGCGTGGATGATGTGGAAGCTCGGCGGCGGAAGGGATGACGCGGTCGGGACAGTGAGGGGCGGGACGATGGCGCAAAAACACACCCGCGGGAGGATGAAGAGAGAACCTTCAACGAGGACGAAGATGGATGCGAGGATGCGAGGATGCGATGACGAGCGACACCCCCCGTCCCTCGTCGAAGGCCTCCCACTCTGATGGAGGACCATAGAAGGTTTATAGGGTCCATGGTTATCCGCTCCGCCGCCGACATCCCCGTTCGCCCAAGACCGAGATACCGAATGACGAACGAAGATGGTCTGCTGGAAGACATGGCGCAAGGCTCCCCCATCCGACAGCAGCCTCCTCTACCTCCCCATGCCCCAACGCTGCGCCACCACCGAGACCGGATGTACACTCGCTCATGAGCCTCGCCTGGATCTGCATCGACCGCAAGCCTTCCCCCGCTCGTCATGGGGGCAGTGGCATTACACCGCGTACTTCTGGAAGACTCAAAGTTAGCGTTTGCACCAAGGGGCCGAAACGGATGACCTACATACCTTCATTCGTGTTACTACCCGCATCCGCAGCACCACCAGATTCTCCGCTGAAAGTCCTCTGACGAGCTCGTATCGAGGAGAGAGAATGGAGTCTCAAGGTATGTGACGTGACCCAACAGCAGTCTCAACGGCGGTGGACGAGCTAGGGGTAGACGATATGAGCAGCGGGAGTTTATGAGGGGGGCAGCCAGTGCTGGTAAACGATATCCTCTTTGCCACACGCATCCGTCCTTCCCGATGAAGGCTGTGAGCTCCTCACCCGGGAAGCCCAAACCCAAGCACAAACAACCAAAGGACTCGACAGCACATCGTCTACCTTCATGAACCAACACATCCACCATTCTGATCAGCATTTCCCCTGCCGACTTTGACAGAGGGCCCCTCTACCCCATGCAGCGCACCCTCCTCTCCCTCGACTATCAAATCCCGGCGTGGGATGAGGACCATCATCGAGCTGCGCAGACATCAGTATGCAGCTGCGAGAAGAACGGCCGTACTGACATCGACATCGTTGGCGAACGCGCCTAGTGTTCCCCACCGCAGGCCGCTAGTGCGACCAACGCACACAATGAGGGTACGATACAATCAAGGCGAGGGCGGTGGTATGATGACGTAGGGATCGGATGAGCGACTCGTAGCTTAGAAGACGTAAAGAGAAGAGCCCGCCGTTAGCGCAGAGGAGACGGACATGATCCACGTAGATGCGATCTCGGGTCCCATCTGAGAAGCTAGCTGGATCGGTCGTCAAAGAACGCTCTGGACTGGACAGACTGACATACTGACCCGCGGAAGATCCAGACGGAGAGTACGAAGTATCGCGTGGATCTCCAGACAGTCCCGCACGCTGTAAGTAGTAGGGTCAGTCAGTATACGAAGCAGGGGAAAGAGGTATCAAGAAAGAAGAGCGCCGTATTCGTCCAGCGATGACGCAGCGTAGAGAAGAACGGAATTTGAAAGGAAGAAAGTGAGGAGCTCACCACAGTACAGCACTTCATCCCCAAACTATACGCTCGTCCGTCCCCTTCCCCATGTCGGTCCTACGAGCTGGATGTCGAAGGTCGTTATGACGAAACATCGGTGTCGGTGAATGTCACAAAGCCAGAGCCGTAACGGGTGGTGAGGTCGGGAACGCTGGTTGGCGTTGTGTATACAGCAGTATGTTTGCAAACGGTTGTTGCGGCACCCAAGGTACGAGGATCGCCCTATCCACAGGTGGTGAGGTCGATGAGGCACTATGGAAGAAAAAAACAAGTTAGCGAGGGCAGGGACGACAGAGTAAGCGAACGGCGGGTAGGAGCAATCTAATGAGGAATATGCGCTTCGTATTCTTGGACGTGGAAAAGTCGAAGTGTGGTGGAGAGAGACTCGGCGATGAGCCGCATTGCACTCAAAATCGCGAAAGATGGAGCAGAATCTTCTTACCTACGCAAGTCTCTCGCCAACGCCGCATTAGACTTGGCTGATAGAGGGTCCAACCCTACCCTACCGTACCGCAGCTTCGTGAGCAAACACTGAGACCATAAGAAAGAAAATTACACGCACCGTCGCCTCGAGGATTGGCTGAAAGACGCCAATCCTCGTAGACGAGTGGGGCGGCGAGGAGGCTCGTAGTATAACACATCCCGGAGCTCCTATAACCGCAGCTTCCAAGCAGCAAGCCTTCAGACTGAAAATTCTGAAAGAAAGTTTTCGCGACGAGAAAAAACTTTGAAAGGAGATTCTGAAAGCTCGAGTGGCAGCTCATGCCTTCGAGATATCGCAGGAGCAAGAGATCAAAAGATTCCAAATATCCAAGACCATCGAGGTTGGTTCACAGCACGCCCGCCACTTCAAAGCTCGAGCTCGTTGTGGTGGGCAGCGACAAGGAAGATGTGACAGGTCACGTCACTGTCACACACTCTCGACTCGACCACCATCTTGTTTTTTTGTACGGGAATCTTCAGGGCAATACTCTTCAAGCTAATTTGTTGAATCTTGGTGGAAATCTGGCTGGATGACACACATAGCCCGGAATCCTTGCTTTACCGCCTTTTTCGATGCAAGTTTCAAACTCAGTTCAGTTCTTCTGACTTCAGAACTTCTTCGCCGAATCGACTCGGATAATTCCAGTTCAATGCTCGACGTGCCTCCAGTTCTTCCTTAATCTTGCTGAAGTCGCATGTTTCCTCTTCACACCCTGCTTCCACTGGCACTCCGCTTACAAATCTGGACAACTTAGACAAGTCGACCACTCGGGCTGGATTCTATTCGTGATTTCAGCTCTTCAATTGGACACCCTACACCTTGTCTCCCTCGTTGAATTCACAACTCACGCTACTACAATTCGACTCAACGTTCAAATTTCTGACTACTGAATCGCTTATTTCATCGATAACGTCGTAGATATCTGAATATCTTCCTCACAAAAAACGTGTAAAGTGGGTGCTCGCTTGCTCATCGATAAATGACTGATGACCTTGAAGGGGAAATTTTCCTTTCAGAGGTTTAACGTACTCCCATCTACTCTTCTTCCCCGCAGATTCCAATTGAAATTCAAGATTAGGGAGGTCCGAGCTAGATTCAAGGCATCGGTTAGTGTGTGCATATCTGTGACTTTCTACGTCGCACGGTTACGCCTCGTTCCCTCTGCGTGTCTGCGGCACCGTCTCGTTTCTTGGATTTCTCAAACGGCTTTCTCTCAGTCTCGCCATGTCTATATCTCGTTTCTTCACCTCCAACGCCGCAATTTTAATCGATTGCGATCGGTTGTCTGTTGCTTCCCCACATCGCACCGCAACTTCCGGCTCCGAACCCTCTTGACACGCCTGAGAAATGCGGGGTAATCAGTGCTTGGCGCCGCCCTTCCCTAAGTTTCCTTCACAGCAACTTCTGCCTCAAGGCTCCTGACTCCGAACATCACAGCGAATTGGGAGTATGGGTGGTGCTCCTGTAAACAGCCTTGCTTATAGCAAAACACGCTGCCACGCACAATTCAAAACACTCCCTCCCATGACGCAGCACTAACCGATATTTAGGCTATCTCGACCTCAACAACGCTCCTCGAATCACATTCGACCCCTCCTTGCTTATCATACACGTTCGTATTCACCAATCGCACATTCCTCCCTTCTCTAAATCATTCCTATCCTCCGATATCCTGCCTACGCTGCCGTGTCCGATACACGCATATCTCCCACCACCACAGCTACCTCATTTCCACGCTCCCCGAGAACACAGTGGTGGAACTCGAAGAACCGTCCCAAATATAGCCCTTCTTCCTCTATTCTCTGGCTCAATGACATCGGCGTATGTCTCCGTGTCTGCTTCTTCTTCGAGAAGCCTGTCCGTCTCCCTCCAACCGCCTTAGCCGCTATACGACAGGCCACGCTGTTTCCTGCTGCTTTCTTTCGAGGGAGAAGGGTCATATCGCCATTCGCTGACGTCGTCTAACAGTCCTATTCAAAGGCGCGAAGGCACACAACGATACCGGGAACGCGCGAAATGAAAAGATAGAAGATGTGTAGGTCCATTGTTTGGGATCGGGAGACCGTATCGTTGAATTCGGCATCTAGACCCCTGGCGTCGTGCAAGGAATATGCCGATAACGTCGATTGCCATTATGAGCAGAAAAGAGCTGCAGATTCCGAGGGATGTGTCCCGGCAAGAGTCGGGTCGAGGCAGTCGTTCGTTCGTCGGTCTCAATATTCGATCATTTATTCGTAGCTGAATTTCTTTGCTTCAGGAACTTCGGACCGCTGAAATATGTCAACAAGAATCGCTGTCAAACCCGTACAAGCTGGTAAATTACTTTTAATCTACTTTGTTATCTTCAAACCGTTGCAACGAATTTGCAGATACAAAGACTGGGATACAAGACCCCGGCTGTAAGTTACCTTCAGCTTTCATCGACATACGAATCTCTCATTTATTCAATCTCCTTGCATACCTCAGGCACTCAGGACACTCTGGAATACCGCCGGCCTTTCCAAGTACCCCAGAAACCGATAAATCCCTACCATCATTGTTGAAACAATGAGCGTTGGAACGTTAAAACCAGTTTAACCACTGATTGATTCAAAGTGGTTTAAACGGGGAGGGTTGTTTAAACCGCGGCAATTTCAAAAAGCAATGCCAGCAGCAAGACTCGAACCGCTGACTCGCAAACCATCAAGAAAGCTATGGGACAGAGGATAACCACTACACCAAGAGAGCTTATAAAGGTCTGAATTTGAGATGCCTATGTAGTGTCACCTTCTTTGTTTTCGTAGTGACAACCTGCCACTTGTTCATTCCCCAACTAATCATCAACCCGGCCCTAAAGAGCGCTCCTGCTTTTCAAGGATACACTTATCATCGAAATTTCGTCAGTGAAGTTCAGCTTCCTGCTATGCATTAGAAAGCTGATCAAGCCCAATTGTATAAAATTTGAAGGAGAGAAACAAAAACATAAAGACAATTGTTTAATCATAGTTTAAACACGGATTAAACAAGTGAGCTTAAACACCTGTTTAATCCTCTTAGTGTTTACTGAATCTGACAAACACACCCGCTAACTTGAACCAGTGATTATGGCAACAACCTTGGAATAAGTAGGCTACTTGAAACCCTGGTACTATGCAAATGTATAAAGTCCATGGTGCATCTGCTTCACAAACTCCCACTTCTCACCCCAATCTCACTGAGTTGAATGACTTAACTGTTAAAATAAGGTCTTCTTGGTCTGATTGCAGCCGTGCCCAGACAGCACAGTTTCATGCCAGATCAAGGTTGTCTGGTGCAGTGGCATGGACTGTGTACACTAGTACCATTTGTGTTGTGCATTGCTGTGTTCGAGTCCCGGTCTCACACTTTTGTGTTTTGCTTCAGGTTTGAACACCCCTCAAAATGTTTAAACACCCCCCTCACCTTACCTTGCTCTGTACGCAGCTATGCTAAAATCAAACAGTAGTTAAACATGATTAATCGTTCCAACGTGGATTGTTTAAACAATGATGGTAGGGTTACTGGAAACCGGACGCATCCAACGTTCCTCAAATACGATACTTTCACTCGCAGTAGGCAACGAAACTCGGCGTCGGTTGTTTGTCGGGTATATCTCACGAGAGTGAGTGAGAGAATTTACTCTGTCTGTCATGGTTAGTGACTCCGAGTGCGAATGAAAGCAGGATATCTCTTACAGTGAGAGAATCATTATGATGAGGGTCGCGTCGTCGCCGAGATCTAGACAGAGGAAAGGAATTTCTGCGGAATAAGAGGTATAGAGCGACGTGGTTCGGTAAACCTGATGAATACGAGGGTATGCGACCCGTGACATCCTCGTTCGAATGCAATGGAGGGCCACTCCGGTTCTCGCACGATCGACATAGCGACGAGTCAATCGTACTTCGGGGCAAATATAAATTCCGAGTTAAAGCAGAAGAAAAAACTCACTACTGTACTTCCAGCGCATCCCGAACTAACCATAGGTTGTGAACCTTTGCTGGCGTAGCAACTTAGGTTGCGGAAATTCAGTCCAAGTTCAACGTATGAACTTGGTTCAACCGTGCAACTCGGAGCATCCATTTGGAAGTCCTTCATGTTGTAAAAATCACAGTAGGCACTTGTTCTTGAAGCCACCAATTGACAAGGCATTGAGTTGAGACGGACACTTGTCATTGGTTCATCCATTTCTCGTTGACCTCGCGATTCGATATCGCTCCAAGAGACGAGAGTCTGGTGGCAGTCAGACAGTCTACTGAACCAAGAAATTTCTATTAGTACTTAGACTACTCCACTCGGAATCCAATCACTGGGATCGAAGTACTTGCCCTTGTACTTACCCCTTGACGTCCGGAGCAGGAATGACACAGGTGGCTGGAAGAAATCTTGAGGTGTTTGTTTGCGGTCTGGCAATTTGAGGTATACCGCGTCCTCCAGACACGGTGAGTACAATTTCAGAAGACGGTCATGGGTAATAGTGTAGTTGGTTATCGCGCCCGCTTCGCATATTACGTGCCTATCACGTGATGTCTTTGCGGGAGGTGCTGGGTTCAATTCCCAGTTTATCCATGCCGTTTTGGTCCATTCTTTTGTCCTTGCCTTTTATTTCCCCCGTTTTTTTTCAATCTCCTTAGCATTTTTCCCTACCCTTGTCTGCCACGGATGCCGCCACTCCTCAGATCTGTTCGCCCGCCTGAGCCTCACTTACGGCTTCCCATCACATTGCACATGCTTGATGTCAAGTCATCAGATGCCATACACTCCTTTTTTCACCCACCAAGTTGCTGGGCTTGCGGACCGCCCACGTTAGATCACTCTAGTATGCGCCGCGTATCGCCATCCTCTTCATGCTCCCACATACTTACTCCCTGAATACTCATCGCTGACTCATTCCCGCACAGTGATTTGCAATTGGCGTTAGCTGGAGTTTGCATTTTCTTCCCCACACCGCTCAAGATTCGACGCTTCTGCGAGTCAGCCAAAGAATGAGGGACTTATGAACCCCATGGTTGGACTCATACGCTAATTTAAATAATACTCCTCTGTCCACATTGACAAGCCAGTAACCCTATAAAGTTTGTTAAACATTTCCTGTCTCAACATGTAATCGTGTTTAATCATTCCTTGATTAATCAGACAGGTTGGCGCGGTATATTGGCGGAAGCGAAACATTTTCGACCGTGTTTGTGAACTACTATAAGTCAACCCTTGAACACTGATAATCTCCGATTAACAGATCAAGTTGAACCGATAAACAGAGGAGCACATTGCATTCGAGCCGAGGTACTCCAAAAAATACGGGTTCGAGAATCCCGATTAATCACTGATTAACAAAACAAAGTGTATGATAGTTGCGAAGATGAAACAGAAACAAAATAAATTCTCTTTTTCAAGGCTTGCATGATTCACATTTGTTCAACTGTCAAATCTGGGATTAACCATGATTAACAAATCAGAACAGAACAGAAATGTTGCCCGGATCGCTCACAGTATTTCAATTCTTAGGCTTCATTGCCATCGGAATCGACCTCTACCCAGCCCTTTGGAAGCTTCGATCTCAACAGAAGATCAAATACCAAGAGCAACGATAATTACTAGCAATCTTACGTTCCATTCACGGCTCCCTTCATTTGTTTCTTCCCCGCTTTTGAACGGTTGTCCGCTGTAGTTTTGCTTGCCTTTCTCTTCGATTTTCGAGTTGCAGGAGGATCAATAGCAGAGTCCCCAGATTTTCTGAATATGATAATCAGCGGACTTCAATAAAACAGTACACTTGAAATGCATTTAACTGCTGGCTCGTTTCTTCTTCTGTGGTGGGCTTTCATCGACATCAGAGAGGTCAGATAAGCCTTCAAAGTCCCTGGTGCATTGGAATGAGCCCGGAAATCGCAAGGTAAAATCTGCATTACAACTTGCCTCTCGTCAAGCTTTCGTTTATCAACAGACTTAGGCTTTTCTTGCTCATTGACGGAGATGGTGACTTTGGACTAGGAGGCGGCACCGGTGACTTTGGACCGGGTGTGGGTGACTTCTGACGTGAGATCGGTTTCGGCGTGGACGGCAGCTCAGAATCCGGGGGAAGAGGGGTCTCGGATTCTCGAAACCGGAACGGGTTTGGGCTATCAATCACAGAGAATTTCAGTAGCTGGGATGTGAGGGTATGAACTTGATCAGTTGAAAGGTTTTGGGGATGATTCAATTTGATAGGGAAAGCGTCAGTGTCATAAAACTTCTCGGGATGCGAAGCAATGTCCTCCCAGGGTACCATGGTTACTGTGTTGTCAAGCACCCGAACAACTAGGATCGGACAAGGATCGGATCAGCTTTTGTTTTATTCTGGGATTGATCGCACTCACCCCAGCAATGCTCGAAGTACTCAACAAGAAGCATACGGATATCGGCAGTCGGAGTTGCTTCTAGACTAATACTGGGGAAAACGGGATGACCAGCAGTATTTCGAGGGATCAAGGGACTGTCTTTGATGGAATGCGGAAGTACCCTGTCATTGAATGCCCACCAAGCTTGTTCATATTCCGTTTGCAAACATCTTGATCGACTCCAAACTGCTTGTCATTATGCTTGGAATGAGCATGAATGCTTTCATTAGTTAGTAGTGTATTCCTGCTACGATTCAGAAAAACATTCTTACCTTCCTGATATCAACTCGTGATTCTGGCTATCGCGGAATCCGTAGAAAAGAACAATCTCCGCGTCCCCAAGTAAACCGCCTTGGCATAGATCCTGAAGAGCTAGACTGATAGTCTCAGGGAATTCTTGCTGATTCCTTTCCAATTTGACATCAGGGGCGCATCATGCTATGGATGGTTTAGAGTCAGCTTACTGTTGAATATTTCCTGCCTCGGCCTCCGCTCGGGCATTCCATCCTTCTTTATCATCGTCCGTGAGGGAGTCCCATTTGGTCTTTAGTAGAGTTTGGTACACTGCGGCGGGACTTTTATTATTCGTATCTTGCATGCGCTGTACCACTGCTGCGTTCAACGATTTGGAGTTCTCCCTTGCATAAAGTTGCCGGCCGCTAACAATGGAGGAAAACTTCATCATTGGATTCGCCTTCTTGGCCGAGAGGGCAGTCTTTTCAGTCGCAGGTTTATTCTTCAGGTAAACTTGGTTTCTATAGTTTGTAAACTTCCTGACGATCATCTACTGACATTGTTAATACCCCTTGGCTGAAACGAGACCTCGCACCTCAAACCAAGTTTTCCTGTTGTACTTTGTAGTATCCAGGTCTTTGAAAGCCTCGTGATCCAGAAGATCTGAAGCGGTTCCTTGTTTCCATGTAGTGAGCTGAGATCCAGTAATTCCTTCATCCAGTTTCTTGACGAATACCGGGAAGAAAGATTCAATCAGGTCGTCTTGAGCTCGGGTGAAAGGGCTCTTTGGCATTGGTAGAGTCAGGGAATCGGAAAAAGGTGGAGAGGGAGCGTGACCAATTTGAGACGGTTATTTAGTTTACAGCGGCAATATTGAGTTTCATAATTGACCCCTTGTTTCAGATGTGAAACAGATGGTAGAAAAACCGCCGACCCTGAACCAGGCAACAGGGTTTCGGATTAATTTTACCACACAAATAAATCCACTACATACTTGCTATCAGCATGGAATGAGTTGATTTTTCTGCCAGACAAAGAATGTTGAACAAAACTTAAATGGATCTGTGAGAATCAGTATTTGTATACTGCACAAAATTATCTTAGGCGATAGGTATAGGCCGTGAAATGTCTTCGAATAAGATTTGAACTGACCGGCAGCACTGCGGCATCTGTGCCGACAATTGATGAAGATCAAGTCAGGTCAAACAGGGTCATACAATCACACGCTTTGCCGTGAGCGCTTGTGCTCAAATCTTCTAGGGCTATTTCTGCTCCTCAAAATCAACCCATTCCAAGGTCCCCGCTTCTCACACTATCCAGCAAAGTGATGCCCGAAGCCATGCGCGAAAATCCCGGGCAATATCCCACGTCTGAATCATTCCGCCTTTCATTGCTTGACATTCACCATTGGTTCGGGGCACCGCCGACGTTAAACAAGGTTTTAGACTTGACTGCAAAATAGGAAATTGTGTGGTGCAACGGCGTTCGTTCCATTCTTCTCCTTGCTTCCGATGACCCGACCCTGCTCAATGTCGTCAAAATCCAGACTTCTGACCCTGTTTGAAGTTTATCCCTAGTCGGAACCACTGGTCACCCTGAGCAGTACCTACGCGGTCAAGCTGAGTTTCGGCATGCGATCCTTCATTAAATACCTCACAATTTATTGACGAATGAGCCCACATACCCTCTTTCCTTGCTTTCCTTCCTTCAATGCGCTTCAAGTTTCCTTTCTCTGACACCCTTGGATTCACTGGAGGAAAAGTCCAAAGACGTCGCGACATCAATCAGGCCCTCCGCCAATTACTCTCTTTTCTCAATCCTCTCCCTTACAATGCAGTTCTCTCTCGCGATCACCTTGGCCATGCTCTTGCTGGCGCTCGACAGAATGTAGGACACCAGGGATTGGACCACTTTGCGGGCTGGTTTCACTATGTATGTGGCTTGGCGCTTTATTCATGTCCCTAAATTGATTCACCCCTAATCCAGTGCGACGAAACTGTGCATGTAGATTGCAAGGAGCCATACCAAGCCATTACCCCAGCCCGACACGATCTTCTGCATCACCCAGAAGTGAAGAATCTTCTTCACGCTCGAGCTGAGGTCGCGCCAACCCCTAGAAAACCTGCATCCTACCCCAACTCGGTCCGCATCCGCTCTCGGTCTTCTCCCACCCCCTTGGGACGCAGAACTCGGTTTCAAAAACCCGTCTCTTCTATTGCTGGTTCTTCCCAACCTCGTTCCCATCCCCACACTCGCATTCGCAAAACTCGGTTTGGCCAGCCTCTTAATTCTGATGGAGGGGAGACGGTGTGTTCAATTGCATCTCTGTTCGCAACAGTCACTGACTTTTTTTCAAGTCTCAGACAGCTTCTTGGCCTCCCCTCTCTCGCCCTCCTATCTCCCCCATTGATTATAATCCCGGTACTATTTTCATACCTGTTACTGTCTCAGATACTGACAGCGCTTGCAGTATCAAACACGATTGCGTCCTCATCCAATCTTACACCTAAAGGAGCGAATAGCACAGGTAAGTAACAAGTTATTCTCTTTCTATCTCCCATTGACTCACCGGACTCTTGCAGTCAAGTCTTCCCCGATCAATCCGGTTGACCCCGAATTTCTCAAATACCGTGTGTATCCCTTGTCACCATTTCCTTCTGCTATAACTCAAACCTATTTCAGTTGCCGCATACGCATTTGGAAACACTACTACAACTCCAACCCGCGCCATCCAAACCGTTTCGAAACCGATTACCCCTACCTCTGCTAGTTCAAAGGCTCCTCATTATTCCCCGGACGGCTTCATTCTTAGACAGTTATCTCAAGCTAACTCTGAAAACCCATTTGGTAAGCCTTTTTCATTGTGCCTGACAATAGCTTATTGCTCTATTGAAGACAACGGACCGACTGCGAACTCTACAACATCATCTGCTTCCAACGTTATTGAATCTCCTCTCACAAAGCCACTCTGTACGTACTTTGACCTATATCAACACGAGTCTGCTAAACTTTCACAGGTAACGCGAACAGTCCCATTTCAATTTCTTCCGGATCCTCGTCGCCACTCAACTTGAGCTCTGATACTGATCTCGAGCTAGGCTACCCTCCCGAGGTTGTCAAGGCAGACATGACGGTCAGACTGGCAATATTTCACCCCGTGAGTTCATCTTAACTTTGTCTTTTATTCAATATTGATATTGTTTCAGGAATATGTGCTCCCCCATCGATTCACATTATGCCCACGCCGCCCTCGAACCTCGCGACGAAGACGAAGCCATCCATGGGCTGTGGTTGGCTGACCATTCAAGCCTACTTCAAAAGCAAGCTGGATTCAACGTTGAAGCACCGTTCGAGTGGTTTGACCTGTTTCGAGGTCAATGGCTTGAGAAGAAGGGAAGCGAACCTTTTCCCATTCCTTACAATAACTACATTCTCTTCATTCGCCCCGCCGGAGTCATTGCGAACGTTGACGCCTTCTTGAACCAAATTTTCCAGTAAATTCACCTCCCTTTCGTCTGCTGCTCTACTGCTCACCTACATATCTCCACCCTTTAATGCTTGTTTAATACCTATACCCAGCACCCTCTACCATTCATTCCATCTCAACACTATTTTTACAGAGCCAGCTAATGTTTGATGAGGCGAATCTTTGTTACGAAGCCGAGTTATCTTTTGTTTAGATACTAGTAGAATACAAATTGAACCTGATAGACCCTTTTGATTTAATAGCTTGCTTGCCTTAATTCCTGAGGGCAATCTTTCAGGCTTGATTGAACCCTCTGCGAATGTAGAGGGGATGTGCTCGTACTTTGTTGTCGAGTTGAGATGGGATCACAGTGGCGGTGCTCAGTGGCTTGTGCCAGTCTCGGATGAATTTGTTCCGACGGATTTCGGCCGAAACGCGTCAACGGAACGTTGATTATTTGGCACGTGATGAGAAAGAGCCAAATAACGGCCACAACACGTCCTGTTGATCATCTCCCACCACCATCTCCTTTGCCACCGTCTCATTCATCCTCGATGTATACACCGAAGAACGACTTACTACGCTCAGTCGTTCTCACCACTACTGCCGCTGCCATGCCCAGCGTTTCATGCGTTGGCGACGCGAGTGAAGCTGCTCAAAGCGCGCTCGCGTCGCCCTGCTCTGTGTAGCGCTGGGCAGCTGGGAGCCGGTTATTACGATGATTTAACAACTACAATTGCTGGGCCTGCAAACCACCACCCCTCACCGAATTCTACAGCCCTTAGCATTTCCAATGCTACTTCACCGACTCTTTCTCCGGCTATCGAGGTGCCGGCTGGCACCGGCGAATTAAGCGATGCCAACGCCTATGGGCCTTTCATTGCGTCGCTTGTCAACGATTGGGACGAGGCTTATGCTGAGGGGTTGGAAAATGTAGAGGGGATGAAAGCGGAGCTCGGAGACTTGACCCCAGGTGCGATGCCACTCTATTGACGCCTCCCCGGCTGCTTACATTCTTTTGCAGGGAGACTTTATAACGGTCGACTTTCTGGACGCGTCCACCCTGCTTGGATCTTACCCTCGAAGCTCGCCATGCTCTTGCCCGGCGATGATCCCATGCGCGATCTAGAGTCGATGCACCCTCGCTATATATTCGCCGTTCCAGACGTCTCCGAGCACAGCAGGAACAGAAGCTGGCCGCTATCTCTTTATCTTCTCATGCTTCCACGTCGCCCACGCCAGCCAATCTGTCCTCAGGATCCCGGGACTCGTCTTCTTCAGAAATTCTGCCGCATCCCACTTCACGCCGCTCTAAAGCCTCGAGAAAAAAACGCCAACCCCTTTCTCCTTCCATTCCATCACCGTCTCTTTCGGTGGCTCCAAATGATACACCGCTATCCGATACCCAGGACTCGGGATTTCGGGCAGGGAGCAAGCGCACTCGCGAGCAGCCGAGGCCTCGCTCATCCCGCCACCGGCGAAGCGCGCCAAGACAACAAAGAGCTCTTCTTCGGCATCTACTCGGTTAGCTAAATGGATGAGCGGTGGTGTCCTTGTTCCTCAACACCGGGAGTGGGGGTAAGGAGCTCTCATTCTTGTCATGTTCTTCGCATTGACAGTCTTTTCAGAGTCTTAGCCACCCTGACCTTAATTCCTTGCTAGACCCATCTCAACTTCCCGTTCAGTCTGCTCCCACACCACTGAACGGCGTATCCACCACGAAGCATACCTCTGACCGGGACTCCAACGCGGGGCACCCAGTCCGAACCCGAGCGCCCGTTGCCTAAATCGAAAACTCGGCGTGGTCGGCGGCCGCCGAATCATCAGCTTCGCCGCCTCCTACAGCGTCTCGAAATCATTACCTCTGTCGATTTTGACTTCAAGCGTCACTCTTCGTTTAGCTCCACGGGGTGGAACGGAATTCAGCCCCCGTTGCTGGCGCGCGACGAGATTCGTCGCTTGTTCCGGCTGTACCCAGACGCGCGCGGTCTGTATGAGTATCTTCAGCGGTTTTTTCCTGTTCCTTATATCAGGAACGAAGAGTACGCTCTTTAGTTTCTTTCCTTTGAGTTCCTGCTCAACCCATCCTTTTATTCAGTATCAAAACCGAACGTGCGACCTTTCTGGTTGACAAGCATGGCCAAATATTTTTCTTCGATCTTTCCGAGCCGAATGGCTCATGGCGAAATCATCGGAAGTCACCGAAGCCATCAACGTTTTGGTCGGCGAGGACGCAAACGGATCCGCAAATCAAAATCAATAATGCCGAAGGTGTGCGCGGGCCTCATTGGCCCATTATTATTGGCCACCACCGTCAGTCCGCAAAGGTAAATTTCATCTAGCTCATTGTTGACTGTGGTCTCAATTCGTTTTTAGAAGCTTCTCTTGCTGACTGGCACAAACACAACAGCCGTCGTGTCGACGCGTTCATGAAGCTTGAAATTGTTCAGCGAATAATGTGAGAGATTTTTTTAAACCCCCCTCTCCCGCTGTAACCGCCTCCTGATTTGCTTTGAAGCTCTTGGGTCTCGAGCGTCGTTTGAAATCGTTTTTTCCGGGTGTTGGCCGAGCGATTCCGGGCCGATGCTGCCTGGCACAAACAGCGCCATGGCATTGAGCCCATGTTCGGTCTGTTCTGGAATTTCTGCTTGAACGTTGTGCTTCCAGGCCAGCGACGAATTCACTGCGATCCTCACGCGGATATGAAGAATCAAATAGGCGTCTGCGTACTTCTGATTTATTTATTGGAAGGTTTTGGTGCGTATTTGAATTGAAATCTCTGTTCCGTGTCCTGATTCCTGGCTTCGCAGTGTTCGACGACGATTTATATACATGGCTTGTCATTTGGGAAGCCGGTGTTGCCGTTCAGTTACCTCCTTGGACCCTTGCAATGTACCCTTCAGCTCCTTCTACCACTTTAATCTCGATGTCCACAGTAAGTAATTTGTCTTGATATAATTGCGCCTGTATGCTAATTCTACTTCTCAGTGATCAAGTTTGTCACTGTGGCGGGGAAAGAGCGTCCTACTCGTCAAAATTCACGGCCGCGTTGGGGGAACTAATGAAGGAGCGGAAGTATGGTCTTTTTTAATCAGTCTACGATGCGTCAGTCGGCGGCGTTGGGATTGACACCGTGCAGGAAGCCAAACAAGCCGGTTTGACTGGAACTGTAGATTTCGGAACCGAAGCCAACGCAGCGTTCAACCGCTTCGTTACTTTCCAGCCGGCTTCGGCTACAGACTTTGAGTAGAATTAGAATCTGTGTTCGTTTCGATGTAATGTAGCAGTATTGTGGAAACGAAACATAACTCGAACCTTGATATGGCATTGCAGGATGCTTTGAGCAATGTGTTTTGCGTTTTGTGTACCAGGCGGATGTGGCATTACAATATCCCACAACTTGCCGCTGTCTATTTTTGAAATGGTTGCCTTTTTTGCTTCCTGCTTGCTCCGTGCACTCAGGGTCGGATATTGGGTAATTTGATTGGAATTTATCTGGCTGGCAACCATCACAGCGTGAAACACCAGGATGCATTAAAAGACTGCCCATGACGAAAAATCCCCGCCTTTCCACCATGAGCACGCACCACACAACTAAAAAAACGAAAACTACCGGGTGCAAATACTACCTCTCATGTCTCTATCCGCCCGTGCAATTCGAAACAGGTGCATTATACTGTGACCTCGGCTTCCGCTAGTTCTACCCAGACTCGGACTCTGGCTAAATTGCCATCACCAACAAAATCAAGAGGCTCCGAACCGGGCGGAAATACAAGAACCCAACATAGAGGTTGAGCTACTACCTGTCAAGAAGCCGCGTACTCAGGTTAGACTGAAATTCTAACTTCCGGAGTCTTGATAACTTCTGATACCTCTGCAGAACGGGCAACTACTGGACGACTTCGAAAATCATTTTGAGGAGCTAGGATGGCTCCTTTTTGAGCGAGAGGCAGACCCAGCTACAAATACCTCGTGCGAATGTGGATCGGGAAAGAAAAGAACTACTAAATGCTTTGACTGCCTGGAATATTCGCCTGTCTGCACCGACTGTTTCGTTCGCACTCACATCAACAATCCAACACACTGGGCTGAGGTATGGGATCAAAATGCTGGCTTCTTATCCGACATGACATTTCGACCCTCGATCACACAATCCAACTTGGGCCACCAAGGAGGGAAGTGTGATTCTCCTACTCCCACTCGCACCTTCACTATTGTGGATGTTAATGGGGGTTCATACCACGAAAGTCGCCTTTTGTAGCTGCCGTGAACAACCCCCCAATAAAGTTCGCCAATTGATGAGGGCTGGTCTATTTCCTGCCACAGCCAAAGACCCGCATACAGCTTTACAATCAACATGCTCAAAGACTTCCAGCTGCATAACTTTGAGTCAAAGAAAGCGGCTTACGATTATCTGGAGCAATACGGAGGTTGACGGACAACTCTTTCACGGCAGACATTCCGGTATGAATTTGTTATAGAAGTTGAATTTGTTGACTTATTTACAATTTCCAGAATCCTTATGCCGCTTTTCTTCGTGTAGTCAGAGTGTTCAACTACCTTACTCTGGTCAAAACGATCCGGTCAGCTTCATGGAATTGACAGATCTTATCACATCGGCCGGCCGGCAATCTCCTTGTCTGGTGTCCGGCATGCCCGGAACCCGGCTTCAATTCAGATCTCAACTGCCCAAAAACTCCCTCACATCTCAGGTAGTAGGATCCACAAGTTCGTTTTGTCACAATTCTGATTTTATATTCTCAGACATCTCAATCAAAGCCAACGGACACTGGACGGAAATCACCAGTGTAACCAATTCAGCAAAAATAACGATCCGGATGATGTATCACTGTGCAATGGAAAGGGTACTTCCCATTGGATTCCGAATACCAGGAGGTACTTGAAGAAAGTCCCCGCGACGGCAGAGGTAATACTTCAATCTCTTCATGGATGCATAAATTCACATCAAACAGAAATCAACTTGTAACTATCTCAAGGTCGTGAACAAGCAAGATAAGAAAAAATTCAAGAATATGGCAATAACGGCACCGTGAACTGTCAATGCAGCCATGTGTTCATTCTATCTTCAGTCGATCTACCTCATGCCGAGCGGTGAGTATTTTTATGATTTAGCGGATTGAATCTGACCGTTGATGCGGTGATTTTTAGGTTTGCGAATGCGGACTATGCATTTGCTATGGCGTTGCGAAATCACCGACCGAATGACAAGTTTGAATTCAAGTTACAAATTGAAGTCAAAGATGTCGACGAAGTTGCTACTTATGACATAGCATGCGAATATATAATCAACCTCCCTTCCCGCTATCGAACAGCAATTTCCGGATCTCTACGAAACTGTGAAGAAGATACGCTGGGGAGTGCCTGCGCTACATGTGCAGGGGCATCAAGATTCATGCACATACTTATTTGGAACCGCCTTCATGGAGTGTGTAGCCCACTTTCACGGCGAAACGGCCGAGCATTACTGGCCTGAGTCCAATCAGCTCGGGCCGCATACTCCGTCAAATGAATCTCGGTCACCGGCAAGACACATTGATTGCTCATCACGGAGATTGGAACCATAAAAAGACCTCGAAAATTGGTGTGCTGTATCCGCTGTGAAAGTTCACTGTCATTTAGCTAACAACTTTTTCTAGCCTTTGATCTCGCCGAGGACATCGAGGAGGCAAAGACAAAATACACTGAAAAACGGAACCATTTCATTGCGTTGAGCATCTCTTACAGCGAAAATGTTCCACAATGGCAAGGGCCTTTCACGTACCCCGTCAAAACTTGGAAAAGAGGCCGTTAGCGTATACAAGCATGATACAACCAAAGGTAAGGTTGAATTTGAATTGCTGTGTTGTCTCTCTCATTGAGAATTCCGCAGTGCCCTCTCAGAAAGCAATTTATGAAAAATGCTCAATGACCAAGAGAATTTCAAATCCAGCATGTTCCGAAAAGCAAGATTGCTCGCTTTCTGGACTCCGCAATAAAAAATCCAAGAAAATCAGTAAGCATTGTTTTGAGAAGCATATATCTATCTCACCATGAGTTGCTCAGACGGAAACTAGCCAATCTGATCAAGGATACCTCCGAACACGAACTTCAATCCCGAAAAACCGAGGTTGAAAAACTTACCACCAAACTGCGCACACAAATTGTAGAGGTTCCGAAAAGTTCAAACACAAATCATGCCAAAGGTTGGAGATAGAGTTTGCAGCTCAGGCCTTGAAACCGCCAGCGCTTCAGCTTGAATGTCTGTATATTCCGTCGGATTTCGATGCGGCTGCTAGAAAAAAGCTCGCACTTGATGAACTTGCGGCCGAAGAGGCAATCTGGAGGGAGGGGCAGCTCTATGATATTCTTCGCGCCCTTCAGAATATCGTCAAGGCTGTCTCTGCCTTGCGGGGGTAGGAAAAAGAAAAATGACCGTCAACAGAAACAGAATACACGCACCGGAGAATATATCAGCGACACTCTCAAGAAGCAGGGTCACCACATCGAATCTTACGCCGCTGTTCGTCAAAAAATTGTGATACTAAATGGCTCCTGCTCTTACCCGACTCTCACGGAGCAAGATCTGTTCATGAAATCAGTTCAACAGAAAAGGCATGTAGGAGATTCGAAAAGGACCGACGGCTTGCTATTCCGAGCCGCTGCTCTGAGTGCTGTAGGCTCCTATGATGTAGATGGAGATGCTACTATGACGGACGCCCATTCTGGAGAGGAAGGAAAGGGACCTGGGGGGACCGGTAAGTTCTCAACTAGACTTCTCTGTCCGCCCCTAATTAAAATACGACACAGTGCCTACAATCGTCGGCACTCAAATGAATAATCGAAGAAAGCCTCGTAAGGAATCTCATTTTGTTCATATCTATATCCTCTTCATTGAGATTCAGAGAGAAAACTCAAAGCGAAGACTTCGGAGGATGAAACAAAGAAAAAGGGTCCTGAAGCTGCTGACGGTTGGATTTGGAACCTGGGCAAGTACACCAGAATGACAGACCAGGAGATGGATGCTTGGGCAAGTGAAGGTATGTCGCGATCAACCTTCTAAGTTCATGAGAGCTTACAAAAGAAATTCCAGGCGATCGTGTGCAATGGTTCCGTGCGGAGGCAGACATGCAACGCTGGCAAGAGCAGATTGAGCAAAAGCTCGCTGAGTTGTTGCGTACGCGCCGAAGCTTTTTGAAAAATGGAATCGGTTTGGCTGGAATTGGCCCCATTACAACCGCTGGATCGCCCCGGGGGCTGCTGCATATGCTCGTCAAAAGGCTGCAATGTATCAGAGGCGAGCATCTGAGGCCTATACAAAGCTCAAAGAGCTTGGGTATGAGAGTCTGCTCCGCCGAGATGCAAATCTATTGGAGTTCGTGGAGCAGGAGCGGAAAAAGCAAGCTGATTTTATCCGTTCAAGCGTAGCAGCCCCTTGAGTAATTCCAGACATGTAGAGCTTGAAATAACAAATATTATACATTCTGAAATCCCGAATGGACTATGGGCTGGACATGGTGAAAGTAGCTTGAAGTATTAGTGGATTTTCTAGTAATTTCTACTAGTAATCAACTTGTTGGAAACAAACTAGTCTCCCCAAACCTGAACTGCTTACCCAACTTCATGAGAGTCGGTATGCATACCCACGCCGGTCTCAACCAGCAGCATTGGATTCTCCGATGGTGGCGGTAACCTTGCTCTGGAGGAAGGTACGTAAATGCTCGTGACCGTGTTGCGTTGACCAACGCACCACGTGATGAGAAATGTCAAGCACGTCACAACAACGCCTCTTGACACTGTACCACCACCAACTCTCCATCCACTCGCACTAACGCTGCCGTTGTTACTTCAACGTCTCACCCTCATGCACGGCTCTTCAGTACCCTAGGTCAGCATCAATGCACCTCCACCTCTACGACAGGGTCATTGCATCACCCCACCCTGGCTGGCGAAGGATTCAAGCTGGACGAGATGACGATGCGAGTGGCACACCCGTAAGTGGCAACTATTCTTTGTGATTCTCTGCCACTATTCCTTCCTCATGTACGCTGCCCCCTCATTCTACCCTTTGTTCCTCGTATCGCTGGGACCGACCAAGGGCCCTACGTATGAGGCTCGATGCCCTTTTATCTTTCCTACCTCATTGCGCCAATCTTAAGCTTTGTTCCTCGGCATCGCTGGGGCCCGACCAAGGGCCCTACGTATGAGATTCAATGCCTTTTCATCGTTTCCCCCTCTCCCGGACTATTCATCGCTGTTTATCTTCTTGCATTCAAGCCCACTAACTTACGACTGACTTCCTTGGTCAACGTAGATTATAAGTCACAAGGTCAAGATTTCTTCTTCGCACAAATTGGATGTTGACTGACTGACGGTGGACACAGATGTCGACGCACCTCTTCAAAACGCGCAAACACAGAGGCCACGTCTCCGCCGGCCACGGTCGTGTCGGCAAGCACCGCAAACACCTAGGAGGTCGTGGTCTTGCCGGCGGTCAGCACCACCACAGGTCCCGTCTCCTGTTTTTTCCATCCCGCGTCTTCTTTCGTTCACCCGCAACACACAATGACGGCCCCATCATCGACGTCGACAAGCTATGGAGTCTCAATCGCATCGGAAGGTGTGTCCGCTACACTCTCTCCTCTCTGTACTCAATACTAACTGCGCTTCTTTCTCCTCCACTTCCCACAGCGAACGCCATCTATACGCCACATCCATACTCTTGCACCACGCCTCCCGCCGCCAACTCTCTTCCGCATCCACCCCTTCCGACTTTTCCTCGACGCCCTCACTCCGCTCACCACCTTGCCACCCACCGTCGGCTGCCATGTCATCTACGTCGACGACATCCGCTCTCCAACGCCGCCGAATTGCTACCGCGGACGCCACGTACTACGCGCACTACGCCGCCGCCTTCCTTCAAGTACCCCAACCACCAACGATGTTATCTGGTGCGTCACTCGCTCCCTTCACTTTATCCCACTTTGTTCTCGATTTCCTCCCTATATACCCTTGCATCGTGTTTGCTGATTTGTTAAACTGATGCCCACTGTGTTTAACGCTGTTCAACTCACTGAGGGGTCGGGTTTATCTTCAACTGACCCTGCTGTTTTGTTCAACAAGGGGATTAACAGTGATTGCGCATTGTCTTCTTAGTTGATCTGTTCTGGTTACCCCGGATTTTGTAGTGTTGTCAATAGATTCGCATTTATTTCTCTCCACTGATTGATTGAAGTGTTGTGTTAAACAGTGATTAATCACTGTTGAACGAAGGTGAGGAGGGTGCGTGAGACTAGCACGGGTTCGCAGGATTTGCGCCCGCCAAGCGGGGAGGGTGTTTAACAGAGGAATGATTAAACATGATTTTATGTTGAGACAGGCATTGATTAATCAAACTTCATATAGGTTCTTTCCGTGACGGATTATCGATACGCACCGTACGATAAATTCAAATCCAAAGCAAATCCACCGCTGCTCGACACGAAAAGACTCGTCAGACAGACAGGTCTCCGCCCTCCGCCTCCGCTTGATGCCGCTACGTCAAGCTCACATTACAGGCCGCTGTCTTTGCGTATCCTGAGCTTACTTTCGACGCTGTGAACGTCCCGTCAAATTCACATGACAGAGATTCCGCCTCGCCTACGCTTGGCGCTGCGAACGTCCCGTCGACTTCGCATTCTGGAGCCTCCGCCTCCGCCTCGCCTTCGCCTTCGCCTACACTTAGCGCTGCGAGCGTCACAACAACAACTAGACGTCGCTCGTCGCTCGTGCCGAGTGGGGCTCCGCCGACGTCGGTAGCGGTGCATCCGTATCTTCCTCCGCTGGATCTCCTGCGCTCGATGTCAATGCTGTCCTGACGTCCTCGACCAGAGCGAGGCGATTTCGCATGGGGATCCGACTTTGCTGGATGGTGCTGTGTCGGCGGCATATGTTGCCCATGCGCATCCCGCTCAAGCCGATGTTCCTTCGTTACCCCGACCGATACGCTGCCTTGCGAATCTTGCTACGATCCACATGAAGTGAGGCCATCGCTCGATGTTGCGTCGTCGCCGGACTCTGCCTATGCGTATCCCGCTCCAGCCGCCGTTTCCTCCGCTGCACCGTCCAATGTATTGCCGTACGCCACCGTCCAGATCCCAGTCGACTCTCCGCATGCACCAAGGCCATCGTTCGACGTCGGTGCTTCCTCGCAGCGGCTCCGCATCGACCTAAGCCCTCTCTTGACGTTGTCGCTTCCCTACCGTACGCTGCCTCTCCTTCGCCTACGCCGAGTGTTGCTCACGGTAGGACGGCGCTCGTCGCTCGTACCGCCTGATGCTCCCCCAACGAGCGCCGCGGGACATCCATACGTCACTCATGCGCCGCCGCTGGACGTTGTCGCTTGCACGACCCCGTCCAGACCCCAATCGGTTCCGCGTGCACGCAAGTCCTCGCTGGATCGCGTCGCGTCGTCTCCTATCTCCGCAGCTTCTTCACCCAGCCAGGACCTTCGACCGTCAGTCACGGTAGGCGGCGGTCATCGCTCGTACCGAGCGACGCTCCTCCGATCAGTGCTGCGGCGCATCCATATCTCACACCATCCCCCGTTCTCTCTGCTGCTGCTGCGGCTCCTACTGCTGTGCTGCCCGCGTGTACGAGGATGTCAGTGGGTCAAGGAGAGCGACTCTTTGCGCGTCTACCGAAACGCGCGCGTCGGAAGTCGAAGGCGAAGGAAGAAGACGCGACGAAACGAGCAAGGGGATTTGATGTCCCGATGCATTTCTCCGACTCGCGCTAGCTCCCACCTCTTCAAAGGCATCTGACGATGTGAAGCCGCGGGGGAAGAAACGTCCTCGGGGACGAGTTCATCCGCGTCTGGGACTCCAAGGTGTATGTCAATGCTAGCCAGGCCTCAAGTACTAGCGCTCTTCTTCACGACCCGACGCCCAGTACGACAGACAAGAGGAGAAAGCGGCGTAAGCACCGACATTCTCCTCCAATTTCCCCCTCCTTTGAGGAGGAGAATGCTGTTTTGGAGTGGCGTCAGAAAGTAGGAGCGACGCCGTATTTCGGGCCGCCGAAGAATGCGTCCGCAATTCGAGTCTGAGGCCGTCGGAGCCTGTATCGTATCAGTTGCGGCCCGTGTTTCTCATGGGATTCCTGAGTTTTCCGTCGTTTACCATGTCTTCCGAAGTCGCGGCGGAAGAACCAGTACTAGCTAGTAAGGTACTATAGAGCGCTGGTGAAGTTTGAGTGGAGGAGATTGGTTAAGTAGCTGTTAGATTAGTTAGCTGTTAGATGGCATTATACCAATTTACGACCATACCCCAATTCAATCTTCCTCTGGCTTTCGGCTAGGGTCATATTCTGGTCGACGGAAAAACGGTGACGGTGGTCTGACCCTAACCCAAGTGGCCGAATAAATCAGCCAACAAACGCACAGCTTTTTGCTTCTTCATTCCTACTCTCATCTACAGAGTCCAGATTCAATATGCGACTGCATTACACTGCGGTATGCTCTGTTCATTATCTCTCTTGTGTACTCTGTGGCTTTCTCTAACTTCCAAAATATTCAAATCAATATGACCGGTAGCGCAGGAAGTGGAACTCCCGAACTTCCAGGAAACCGAAATTCCCGCTTAGTCTCAGGCTCTCAGGCTCGCTCACTAGGTCCTTCACCCTACTTCGCCAAGGCTCATGCTCTGTGCTAACATAAACTGCTCGTCACATGTTTTCCGAATAGCTGCTGTTCGAATCGATAACATCGTGGATCTGTGTCAACAAAACGTGGAAACCGCTCTGCATTGCCCTCCTCGATAGACCTGAAGGGGGTAATTTTCTTTTTAGAGACATGGCGTACCTCGATCTATTCTCAAAGATCCCGCAGTCCACTAGCCTGTAACTCAGGGGATCTTGAAACAAGATTCAAATTGTCGATTTAACTATCTGCAGGCGTTCTGGCCTCACTCTATCTACGTGTCTGGTATCATTCTGCTTTTTGGACTCCTCGCCTCTGTATATCCTTGCTCTCTATCTCTCTGTCCACACTCCAATTCATGCAGACGAACAGGAACTCATTACTGTAACTGAAATTGATCGTGATTCGCGCCGCTTCCCCTCACCGCACTTTCGGCCCCGAAATCTCTCTAACATTGAGGAATGCGGGGTAATCAGCGCTTGGCGCCTTCCTGGCATCTGCCTCAAGGCTACAAGAGGCTACACCGAACATCTCAGCCAATTTGGAGCATCGGTGCGATGGGCCCACACCTGGAATTCGATGCCCGAAGCCCGCAACACGCTAGCCATTTTTTGGTCTCTCTCGACCGCAAGAGCGTTTCTCGAACCGCCTTATCTTTTTATCAAACACGTTCGTAGAGAACTAACCAGCTATCTTCCTCCCTTCCGATGTCCTGCCGGTCGTCGTCTTTTCCTCCTGCGACATCTTCCACCTCTCGACAGCCGAAGGGTACTGCCTGATTCTCTTTCTGACTCCCTCCCACGAGAATTCAGTGAAAGCAAAGAAGCGCACCAAATATAGACCTTCTACCTCTTTTCTCTGGCACAATCAAGATCAGTGACATCGGCTGGTGTCTCCTCTTCAAGTCTTCGAGGAACGAGAAGCATATCTACTAACCTCACTGGGCGCACCGATCTGGAAAGGGAAGCACTCTACGACAGGCCACGCTGTTTCCTGCCATCGAGGGCGAAGGGTTAGTTTGGGCAATGACTAACTATGGGTATTTCAATTCGTCACGTCGTTCGTATTCAGAGAAGAAAGCATGCGATATTCGGGACTCAGCGAAATTAACAGAAGGAATGTGGGGTCCTAGCCCCGGGTGATGGCAAGTTCGTCTGAGGTTTGAGGAGTCTAGACCCTCGCGTCATGGAAAGGATATACCGTGAATGTCAATTGCCAATATAAGCAAGCGCAAATCAACCCGTCCAAAATCAAGAACCCGTTCGTCGATGTCAATATTAGAGCATATTAGCAACTGATGAAAAACGGTTTTTTTTCGAACTTGTATCACATCGCTTGGGCTTGTGGAGCCGTCCAAAATTTTGCTCTGATGCTCTGGTTCCCCATACAGACCTGCTTGTATTGACCCAGCAAATGGTCAGATTAGCAGGGGAAAGCCAGAGCGTACCGCTTGCTCAGCTCCCTTGCTCTATGAGATGTTACACTGTCGGACAAAGCAGACAGTAGAGCATATTAGCAAGTGATGTAAAATTTTGAACCGATGATTTTTATTTCCAAAATGCGATCAAATTCGCGGAAACTTGATTCAAAATCGCTGAAGCATGTTGCAAAAAATGGACGTACTGTCTGCTTTGTCCGACAGTGTAACATCTCATAGAGCAAGGGAGCTGAGCAAGCGTACGCTCTGGCTTTCCCCCTGCTAATCTGACCATTTGCTGGGTCAATACAAGCAGGTCTGTATGGGAACCAGAGCATCAGAGCAAAATTTTGGACGGCTCACAAGCCCAAGCCGATGTGAGTACAAGTTCGAAAAAAACCGTTTTTCATCAGTTGCTAATATGCTCTAGTACGTCCATTTTTTGCAACATGCTTCAGCGATTTTGAATCAAGTTTCCCGCGAATTTGATCGCATTTGGAAATAAAAATCATCGGTTCAAAATTTTACATCACTTGCTAATATGCTCTATTCTATTTGTAATTCTTGACTGATTTTCTGTCAAAGGCACGCCAGACCGTCTCGGTAGCTTCGCTGTGGAAAGTGTGAACTTACATCTTCAAGTAATTCGCACTTTGTCCATTTTACAATATCAAGAGTTCAAACTAACCGGATGGAACACTACGCGCAATAGCGAGATTTACGTTCAATATTCATGGTCTCGCATCTTCGACAATGTAAACACTCGCTCATTCAAAAACCCAGTATCGGTGACATTCCCTCTTGAACTTGGCGTCGGTATGTTGTCGGGATATCCCACGAAAGTGAGTGCGAGCAATTATTCTGTCAGTCATAATCAATTAGTGACTCCCACCGCGAATAATAATACTTCTTTTCCTGGAGGACTTCGAGAATGGTTTGGGCAAAGCGAAAGTTCCGAGACGATAAGATGAAATCTAGAATTTGGCTGCGAGGAATGCTCTAGTCGTGATTTACCCAGCTTGAATCACAGCTTAGAAACTATTCCTGCCTTGCCATTGCCCATTATCTGACTCGCAACATCATTTGGGAGCATGGGACGGAGAAAGCGATGTTCAACTTGAATTGAACAGGAGGAATATTCCGTGTTCAAGATTCGTCGGAAATCGTAATTCAAGCTGACATTTTATCCACCGCCTGGAGCTTGCAAATACTAGAACTTGGTAATACTGTACACTTCAGATATGATTTACAAAAAGCAATTGCCAGTGGCTCAAATCAAGCTAACGACATCCGCCGCAAAACAGTTACTGTCGATGTGAAGACCGAGATGGTCTCTTGCGTCTCCGATGACCTGCTTGATGTGGTCGTGGCCTAGTATCTAAGTCAAAAAGGAGTAATTAATTAGAGAGGCTATTGCGGCCGGATGCTCGAAGCACGAACCTCTTGCAGGGATTCAATAGTCTGTAGGCGTGAAGTAATCACCGACGGACTCTCGATTCATCTTGAACTAGGTATCAACTGACCTCGCACTCGAGCATAAGAACGACCACCCCGCTCTGCTTGAGGGAAATTCCAGACCTTGATCTCATCGGTGAAGTCGTCGTTTTGAATCCACTACAGTAGACACACATCTGTTAGTTGAATTCGAATTTCATCGTATCATACCCTCTAACCTTGGAATGTTTAATCAGATGTTTCTTCGTTACATCCGCCGCCAGAAGCGCCTCGATCATGGAGTTGATCTTGGCGTGGAATGTTTCGTCGGTGAGATGGTCGGGGACTTTGAAGATTAAGATTCCGTGTGGGCGAGTAGCGTCGCGCTTGTCTGATTCGGCGGCCTTGTCGACTTGGACTTCGAGGTCTGCGGTGAAGGCGCATGCGCCTGCCTGGAGACCGAAATGGTCGGAGTCGTGGACGAGTTGGACTATGGAGGGATCACGCAGGTACTGAAACCCTGTGTTTGAGGAGCCCACAGTTGAATATAATATATGTTCGCATACCTTGACCATATCGTCTCGGGTCTAATCAAACATTTGATCGGTATGTATTCAGGTAAGGAAGGTGAGATGAACAGTCTGGAATTTACCTCGGCACCGTGGGTGACCAACGCTGTAGCGGGAGGGGAAGGCAGTCCCAATTGCTGGACATGTTCATGGAGGTCGTCGGTTTGGTAAATCTGTCAATCATGAGTCATGATGTAGGAAAATATCTGCAAAAAACGAATTGGGAACGCTCTACTCACCACATTGAGATCACGGAGATTCTTGACGGCAGGGAGGCGTGCAGCTCCTTCCATGAGCTTCGTCATGTGTCCGTTGAATTCGTTTCGCGAGACACCCGTAGGGGCTGTGTAAATTCCGATGAAGGCGTGACGATGCTTTGCTGGTGTTGCGGACATATCGTGGTTTCTGGGTGCAGAATGGCCGGTCGCATTCCGGTTTTTATAGCTGTCAAAATTGTCGAACGCGAATAAATCGGAAGGCGATGGAACGCTTACCCTTGCTGCACGTCATATTGGTGCAAGCATCGTGTTAATCCGAATTCCGCACGACAGGCGGATTATTGACTGAAAGTCCGAACAAAATCAGTGCCCAAACACGCATTGTGAGGAGCCATGGAGGGCTAAGTTGACACAGAAATAAACCCACTAGTCGTTCGCTGCTCGCATCGTGTTTGATGTTTTAGGTATTGGGGCGAAGTGAGTGAGTACTCCAAGACCGATGCCACTGGTAGGCTAACTGTTGTTGATACTAAACCGATAGTGAGCCTAGGATAGGGACCAGAGATCGTTATTTCGGTGCCGAAGTAGAGCTTCCCCGCGTCAGGCGAGACGGAATCAGGATTGGGATGAGGGTCAGCTCCAGAGATAAAAGCAATCAAAAGTCGAAGGGGTCACAGACGACAGGATAAGGAAAAAAGGTATAGTACGATATCGCGTGGCAGTCCAGTCTCTAGTGTATAGGATTGGGGACAGAATACATCATCATCTTGCTCATCGGGATAGATTGTCCACCGGTATCGCGGTAACGCTTTGTACTGTCCTCAGGGCGAGCTTGAATCGATGGCGATACGGGGACTCCATGCCCGACCGAATCCGTTAATACACATGCCAACGCCGGCCCAACTAGCCATCGCGAGCGTAGGGTGGATGCTAGACGCTACTGCGAATGAGCACAGTACAGGCATGGAATGCAGCTACCGCCGCCGCCACTGTGGTTAGCACCTGCGGATCCACACGGCTTACTCGCCCCCGATCACTTGAGTCTGACTGAGGAGCAGCTCAAGGCGCCATCCGCCAGACGCCCGCGACACTAGTACTCGCCACAGTCTCGACGAGGAGCTCGCAGCTGTCATTGGCACATAAGGTCCTCTTCCAGCCGTCGACGCTTCCTCTGACAACGAGGAAGAGTCGCTCGGCACTCCCACCCCACTGGCTGAGGCTTGAGCCGGAACGTCGAGGACGGACGGTGACGCCGCTCGTGGGGGGTGTATAAACGGTCAATAGCTGCGAAGGCGTAATCTAAGAGGGTGTCGTGGGTGCACGCAGCGACCTCCAGGAGCGGCGTGGATGATGTGGAAGCTCGGCGGCGGAAGGGATGACGCGGTCGGGACAGTGAGGGGCGGGACGATGGCGCAAAAACACACCCGCGGGAGGATGAAGAGAGAACCTTCAACGAGGACGAAGATGGATGCGAGGATGCGAGGATGCGATGACGAGCGACACCCCCCGTCCCTCGTCGAAGGCCTCCCACTCTGATGGAGGACCATAGAAGGTTTATAGGGTCCATGGTTATCCGCTCCGCCGCCGACATCCCCGTTCGCCCAAGACCGAGATACCGAATGACGAACGAAGATGGTCTGCTGGAAGACATGGCGCAAGGCTCCCCCATCCGACAGCAGCCTCCTCTACCTCCCCATGCCCCAACGCTGCGCCACCACCGAGACCGGATGTACACTCGCTCATGAGCCTCGCCTGGATCTGCATCGACCGCAAGCCTTCCCCGCTCGTCATGGGGGCAGTGGCATTACACCGCGTACTTCTGGAAGACTCAAAGTTAGCGTTTGCACCAAGGGGCCGAAACGGATGACCTACATACCTTCATTCGTGTTACTACCCGCATCCGCAGCACCACCAGATTCTCCGCTGAAAGTCCTCTGACGAGCTCGTATCGAGGAGAGAGAATGGAGTCTCAAGGTATGTGACGTGACCCAACAGCAGTCTCAACGGCGGTGGACGAGCTAGGGGTAGACGATATGAGCAGCGGGAGTTTATGAGGGGGGCAGCCAGTGCTGGTAAACGATATCCTCTTTGCCACACGCATCCGTCCTTCCCGATGAAGGCTGTGAGCTCCTCACCCGGGAAGCCCAAACCCAAGCACAAACAACCAAAGGACTCGACAGCACATCGTCTACCTTCATGAACCAACACATCCACCATTCTGATCAGCATTTCCCCTGCCGACTTTGACAGAGGGCCCCTCTACCCCATGCAGCGCACCCTCCTCTCCCTCGACTATCAAATCCCGGCGTGGGATGAGGACCATCATCGAGCTGCGCAGACATCAGTATGCAGCTGCGAGAAGAACGGCCGTACTGACATCGACATCGTTGGCGAACGCGCCTAGTGTTCCCCACCGCAGGCCGCTAGTGCGACCAACGCACACAATGAGGGTACGATACAATCAAGGCGAGGGCGGTGGTATGATGACGTAGGGATCGGATGAGCGACTCGTAGCTTAGAAGACGTAAAGAGAAGAGCCCGCCGTTAGCGCAGAGGAGACGGACATGATCCACGTAGATGCGATCTCGGGTCCCATCTGAGAAGCTAGCTGGATCGGTCGTCAAAGAACGCTCTGGACTGGACAGACTGACATACTGACCCGCGGAAGATCCAGACGGAGAGTACGAAGTATCGCGTGGATCTCCAGACAGTCCCGCACGCTGTAAGTAGTAGGGGTCAGTCAGTATACGAAGCAGGGGAAAGAGGTATCAAGAAAGAAGAGCGCCGTATTCGTCCAGCGATGACGCAGCGTAGAGAAGAACGGAATTTGAAAGGAAGAAAGTGAGGAGCTCACCACAGTACAGCACTTCATCCCCAAACTATACGCTCGTCCGTCCCCTTCCCCATGTCGGTCCTACGAGCTGGATGTCGAAGGTCGTTATGACGAAACATCGGTGTCGGTGAATGTCACAAAGCCAGAGCCGTAACGGGTGGTGAGGTCGGGAACGCTGGTTGGCGTTGTGTATACAGCAGTATGTTTGCAAACGGTTGTTGCGGCACCCAAGGTACGAGGATCGCCCTATCCACAGGTGGTGAGGTCGATGAGGCACTATGGAAGAAAAAAACAAGTTAGCGAGGGCAGGGACGACAGAGTAAGCGAACGGCGGGTAGGAGCAATCTAATGAGGAATATGCGCTTCGTATTCTTGGACGTGGAAAAGTCGAAGTGTGGTGGAGAGAGACTCGGCGATGAGCCGCATTGCACTCAAAATCGCGAAAGATGGAGCAGAATCTTCTTACCTACGCAAGTCTCTCGCCAACGCCGCATTAGACTTGGCTGATAGAGGGTCCAACCCTACCCTACCGTACCGCAGCTTCGTGAGCAAACACTGAGACCATAAGAAAGAAAATTACACGCACCGTCGCCTCGAGGATTGGCTGAAAGACGCCAATCCTCGTAGACGAGTGGGGCGGCGAGGAGGCTCGTAGTATAACACATCCCGGAGCTCCTATAACCGCAGCTTCCAAGCAGCAAGCCTTCAGACTGAAAATTCTGAAAGAAAGTTTTCGCGACGAGAAAAAACTTTGAAAGGAGATTCTGAAAGCTCGAGTGGCAGCTCATGCCTTCGAGATATCGCAGGAGCAAGAGATCAAAAGATTCCAAATATCCAAGACCATCGAGGTTGGTTCACAGCACGCCCGCCACTTCAAAGCTCGAGCTCGTTGTGGTGGGCAGCGACAAGGAAGATGTGACAGGTCACGTCACTGTCACACACTCTCGACTCGACCACCATCTTGTTTTTTTGTACGGGAATCTTCAGGGCAATACTCTTCAAGCTAATTTGTTGAATCTTGGTGGAAATCTGGCTGGATGACACACATAGCCCGGAATCCTTGCTTTACCGCCTTTTTCGATGCAAGTTTCAAACTCAGTTCAGTTCTTCTGACTTCAGAACTTCTTCGCCGAATCGACTCGGATAATTCCAGTTCAATGCTCGACGTGCCTCCAGTTCTTCCTTAATCTTGCTGAAGTCGCATGTTTCCTCTTCACACCCTGCTTCCACTGGCACTCCGCTTACAAATCTGGACAACTTAGACAAGTCGACCACTCGGGCTGGATTCTATTCGTGATTTCAGCTCTTCAATTGGACACCCTACACCTTGTCTCCCTCGTTGAATTCACAACTCACGCTACTACAATTCGACTCAACGTTCAAATTTCTGACTACTGAATCGCTTATTTCATCGATAACGTCGTAGATATCTGAATATCTTCCTCACAAAAAAACGTGTAAAGTGGTGCTCGCTTGCTCATCGATAAATGACTGATGACCTTGAAGGGGAAATTTTCCTTTCAGAGGTTTAACGTACTCCCATCTACTCTTCTTCCCCGCAGATTCCAATTGAAATTCAAGATTAGGGAGGTCCGAGCTAGATTCAAGGCATCGGTTAGTGTGTGCATATCTGTGACTTTCTACGTCGCACGGTTACGCCTCGTTCCCTCTGCGTGTCTGCGGCACCGTCTCGTTTCTTGGATTTCTCAAACGGCTTTCTCTCAGTCTCGCCATGTCTATATCTCGTTTCTTCACCTCCAACGCCGCAATTTTAATCGATTGCGATCGGTTGTCTGTTGCTTCCCCACATCGCACCGCAACTTCCGGCTCCGAACCCTCTTGACACGCCTGAGAAATGCGGGGTAATCAGTGCTTGGCGCCGCCCTTCCCTAAGTTTCCTTCACAGCAACTTCTGCCTCAAGGCTCCTGACTCCGAACATCACAGCGAATTGGGAGTATGGGTGGTGCTCCTGTAAACAGCCTTGCTTATAGCAAAACACGCTGCCACGCACAATTCAAAACACTCCCTCCCATGACGCAGCACTAACCGATATTTAGGCTATCTCGACCTCAACAACGCTCCTCGAATCACATTCGACCCCTCCTTGCTTATCATACACGTTCGTATTCACCAATCGCACATTCCTCCCTTCTCTAAATCATTCCTATCCTCCGATATCCTGCCTACGCTGCCGTGTCCGATACACGCATATCTCCCACCACCACAGCTACCTCATTTCCACGCTCCCCGAGAACACAGTGGTGGAACTCGAAGAACCGTCCCAAATATAGCCCTTCTTCCTCTATTCTCTGGCTCAATGACATCGGCGTATGTCTCCGTGTCTGCTTCTTCTTCGAGAAGCCTGTCCGTCTCCCTCCAACCGCCTTAGCCGCTATACGACAGGCCACGCTGTTTCCTGCTGCTTTCTTTCGAGGGAGAAGGGTCATATCGCCATTCGCTGACGTCGTCTAACAGTCCTATTCAAAGGCGCGAAGGCACACAACGATACCGGGAACGCGCGAAATGAAAAGATAGAAGATGTGTAGGTCCATTGTTTGGGATCGGGAGACCGTATCGTTGAATTCGGCATCTAGACCCCTGGCGTCGTGCAAGGAATATGCCGATAACGTCGATTGCCATTATGAGCAGAAAAGAGCTGCAGATTCCGAGGGATGTGTCCCGGCAAGAGTCGGGTCGAGGCAGTCGTTCGTTCGTCGGTCTCAATATTCGATCATTTATTCGTAGCTGAATTTCTTTGCTTCAGGAACTTCGGACCGCTGAAATATGTCAACAAGAATCGCTGTCAAACCCGTACAAGCTGGTAAATTACTTTTAATCTACTTTGTTATCTTCAAACCGTTGCAACGAATTTGCAGATACAAAGACTGGGATACAAGACCCCGGCTGTAAGTTACCTTCAGCTTTCATCGACATACGAATCTCTCATTTATTCAATCTCCTTGCATACCTCAGGCACTCAGGACACTCTGGAATACCGCCGGCCTTTCCAAGTACCCCAGAAACCGATAAATCCCTACCATCATTGTTGAAACAATGAGCGTTGGAACGTTAAAACCAGTTTAACCACTGATTGATTCAAAGTGGTTTAAACGGGGAGGGTTGTTTAAAACCGCGGCAATTTCAAAAAGCAATGCCAGCAGCAAGACTCGAACCGCTGACTCGCAAACCATCAAGAAAGCTATGGGACAGAGGATAACCACTACACCAAGAGAGCTTATAAAGGTCTGAATTTGAGATGCCTATGTAGTGTCACCTTCTTTGTTTTCGTAGTGACAACCTGCCACTTGTTCATTCCCCAACTAATCATCAACCCGGCCCTAAAGAGCGCTCCTGCTTTTCAAGGATACACTTATCATCGAAATTTCGTCAGTGAAGTTCAGCTTCCTGCTATGCATTAGAAAGCTGATCAAGCCCAATTGTATAAAATTTGAAGGAGAGAAACAAAAACATAAAGACAATTGTTTAATCATAGTTTAAACACGGATTAAACAAGTGAGCTTAAACACCTGTTTAATCCTCTTAGTGTTTACTGAATCTGACAAACACACCCGCTAACTTGAACCAGTGATTATGGCAACAACCTTGGAATAAGTAGGCTACTTGAAACCCTGGTACTATGCAAATGTATAAAGTCCATGGTGCATCTGCTTCACAAACTCCCACTTCTCACCCCAATCTCACTGAGTTGAATGACTTAACTGTTAAAATAAGGTCTTCTTGGTCTGATTGCAGCCGTGCCCAGACAGCACAGTTTCATGCCAGATCAAGGTTGTCTGGTGCAGTGGCATGGACTGTGTACACTAGTACCATTTGTGTTGTGCATTGCTGTGTTCGAGTCCCGGTCTCACACTTTTGTGTTTTGCTTCAGGTTTGAACACCCCTCAAAATGTTTAAACACCCCCCTCACCTTACCTTGCTCTGTACGCAGCTATGCTAAAATCAAACAGTAGTTAAACATGATTAATCGTTCCAACGTGGATTGTTTAAACAATGATGGTAGGGTTACTGGAAACCGGACGCATCCAACGTTCCTCAAATACGATACTTTCACTCGCAGTAGGCAACGAAACTCGGCGTCGGTTGTTTGTCGGGTATATCTCACGAGAGTGAGTGAGAGAATTTACTCTGTCTGTCATGGTTAGTGACTCCGAGTGCGAATGAAAGCAGGATATCTCTTACAGTGAGAGAATCATTATGATGAGGGTCGCGTCGTCGCCGAGATCTAGACAGAGGAAAGGAATTTCTGCGGAATAAGAGGTATAGAGCGACGTGGTTCGGTAAACCTGATGAATACGAGGGTATGCGACCCGTGACATCCTCGTTCGAATGCAATGGAGGGCCACTCCGGTTCTCGCACGATCGACATAGCGACGAGTCAATCGTACTTCGGGGCAAATATAAATTCCGAGTTAAAGCAGAAGAAAAAACTCACTACTGTACTTCCAGCGCATCCCGAACTAACCATAGGTTGTGAACCTTTGCTGGCGTAGCAACTTAGGTTGCGGAAATTCAGTCCAAGTTCAACGTATGAACTTGGTTCAACCGTGCAACTCGGAGCATCCATTTGGAAGTCCTTCATGTTGTAAAAATCACAGTAGGCACTTGTTCTTGAAGCCACCAATTGACAAGGCATTGAGTTGAGACGGACACTTGTCATTGGTTCATCCATTTCTCGTTGACCTCGCGATTCGATATCGCTCCAAGAGACGAGAGTCTGGTGGCAGTCAGACAGTCTACTGAACCAAGAAATTTCTATTAGTACTTAGACTACTCCACTCGGAATCCAATCACTGGGATCGAAGTACTTGCCCTTGTACTTACCCCTTGACGTCCGGAGCAGGAATGACACAGGTGGCTGGAAGAAATCTTGAGGTGTTTGTTTGCGGTCTGGCAATTTGAGGTATACCGCGTCCTCCAGACACGGTGAGTACAATTTCAGAAGACGGTCATGGGTAAATAGTGTAGTTGGTTATCGCGCCCGCTTCGCATATTACGTGCCTATCACGTGATGTCTTTGCGGGAGGTGCTGGGTTCAATTCCCAGTTTATCCATGCCGTTTTGGTCCATTCTTTTGTCCTTGCCTTTTATTTCCCCCGTTTTTTTTCAATCTCCTTAGCATTTTTCCCTACCCTTGTCTGCCACGGATGCCGCCACTCCTCAGATCTGTTCGCCCGCCTGAGCCTCACTTACGGCTTCCCATCACATTGCACATGCTTGATGTCAAGTCATCAGATGCCATACACTCCTTTTTTCACCCACCAAGTTGCTGGGCTTGCGGACCGCCCACGTTAGATCACTCTAGTATGCGCCGCGTATCGCCATCCTCTTCATGCTCCCACATACTTACTCCCTGAATACTCATCGCTGACTCATTCCCGCACAGTGATTTGCAATTGGCGTTAGCTGGAGTTTGCATTTTCTTCCCCACACCGCTCAAGATTCGACGCTTCTGCGAGTCAGCCAAAGAATGAGGGACTTATGAACCCCATGGTTGGACTCATACGCTAATTTAAATAATACTCCTCTGTCCACATTGACAAGCACCCTCTTTGAGTCTTCTTCGGTTTGCCTTTGTCTCTCTGCTCTCAACAGATTCCAGCCATGATGTTCTTCCTGAATTGTGTTGTATTCTGGTCCTCACATACCGCCCCAGAAGATGCGAGTCGTATCCCAAGGTCCTGATTGGCCTCGGTACCGCGGTGAGACTCAAAAGATTAGGTCAAGTATGCCGCTGGAAATTCTCGGTATGTCTCCTCGCTCCCGTGGTGTGACTGAATTGCGAGTTACCGTTTCAATTCTGTGGCTCGTTATTGACGATATATGATTCAGCCCTGCGGAAATCATCCCCGGTCAGCACTCGTGTGTATCCTTACATTTCCGCAGTTAATGAATGTTGATAACCGTTCAGCGATCCAGAGTTCAGCTCAGTGGCGTATACCACGGTACACCGCGCCTGATTATCCGTCAACTTTCCATTCCATTCCTTGCCGCTCGAGTGTTGTTCGGATTCAAGAGTCTGCGTGTCACAGCACCAGGGAAACTTATTTACAGATTAAGTACAGAACGGTGCGTGCTGAATATGGAATGCCTTCTGAACCCTCTAACTTGTTGAACTTGGGTTTTTGCAAGGAATCTAAACACATCGGTATGCAGCACTGGCTGAACGCATAACTTCTTACCATGGAATCTCATGTTCGTTCGCAAAACGGTGATATTGGTTCCCCATTTCGCGCATCTCAATTTTTCGAAAGTGAGGAGACGGTGTGTGCTTCGCGCGCGAATCGACTGTAAGTGTTGATTTTTAGGTCCCGCCGTTGCCTCGCTCTGTTCATCAATGTTTAGGTTGGAGTTCGTTGGACTATTTCAACTCGGTCAGCGAGCCAAGTTTCAGTTAGGTATGTATATCATTTTACTATCAATCTGGATTAGTCTGAATCTCTTTCCTATTTCGTCGCTTGTAGCTGAAAATTTGCGCGTATAGCTCAATCACAATGTCCAACTTCGACGTCACGCTTTGGTCACGCTCGCCCTCCAGTGTCCACAAGTTCACGAATTTGGTCAGCCTCCTTGCTCCTCCTTAGCTGTTTCTCCTAGCTACTGATTGAAGAAGTGGAAGAGAAACTTCGACTCGAATAACTCAAGTCAGCGTTCCAGTTGTGCATTCATATACATATTATATTTCTGCGCGCCTAAATTTCTACCAAGCGCTAAAACGGCCCGGAAACGGCAGAAGCTCCGCACCTTCGAGGATTTGCGATGAGCACGCCATCGCAGCGGAGGCATATTTCGCTTGTCAATGTTCCTTGCGCACCAGGTGATTATTGCCCTCGGGTCGTCGGGACGATGACCGGCTACTTTATTTTCTTTCTCTCGGTCCCCTTGTGATTTTTCTCGGGCATTTCGTACACGATTTGAAGACCGACGACGCCGCCGTTGACAGCGCCAGCAGCCGCCACCTTCCAAGTGTGCCTTCGCTTTTCTCTCTCTCTTCGAGTTAGGGGGAGCTTGTACCCGGCTGCAGTCACTGCCTTTGTTTTCGTTGGGGTTTGGGGAAGAAAGAAGCTTGCTGGCCAGCAAGTCCCGAAGGATGGCCCATGGAGAAGAGCTGCTACTAGTGCATTCATTTTAGCGCAAACGCAGCGCATATATCAGCAATGTGATGGACGTTCCATGCGTGTGGATGTTGCGGTCCGGCGGCTTCGCGCCGAGGTGGATGTAGGTCCGTCCTGTTCAACGCCTTTCTATACGGTATTGAATGGCTTGTAGACTTCGCTCTGTTCTTTTCTCTTGATTTCCGTCCTTTGTTTTTTATCTCGAGGATAAGCACCAAGGCGAACGTCCAATGCGAATGTCGACGTTGGTCAAATTATCGGTCCGCAAAGCCCGACTTCAAAATCTCCATCATCAACGCTAAGCGGTTTTAAGCGGTTTGATTTGACAGGGGAAATCGGACTGCGTGGTTGTTGAGATGGTGAGTTGTCGCTCCGCCCCTCGCCTGCGCTCTGACTATCTAGCACTTATCTAGCCGACTTGCATCTAGCCGATGATGGCCGTGTGAGCGTTCAGAATTGCAGAGGGAAATCGTGTTTTCAGCGGATTGTTGGTTTGGACAGGACGTAATGAAAACTAACCGGCGCAACGAGCGTCCTTCCTCGTTTCTTGATGCCAGCTTCCAAGATTTAAATTTCATTGCATCTGAAACTTTGAGCTTTTGAAACTTGAACCGCTGGTCGTGTTATCGCGACCGACGATCCCTCCCCGGCTCCGAAAACTTATTTGACCGGTCTTTCGTTCATCGGGATGTCGAAACTACAGATGGTTAGCAGTCACAAAAACAAAGTCGAAATATCCAGCAGCGGCTGAGGCTGGGTCCAACCGTCCAAGCTGTTCAATCTATTGTCGCTGAATTCTAGCAAGGATAGTTGAATCATGTAAGTACGGTGAAAAGTTTGACGGCGTCGAGGCGTTCACCGAATTTCAATTCAGGTCATTTTCGTTCGTTTCGTCGGGCTGCAGCTGCTACAAGTTCATCTAATAATGAGCTTTTGACGAGTACTGACCTGACGCTGGAAAACCAGACGCCGAGGTAAGCTCTCTCGATGAACTCTTCGAGAGACGACCCTCACTTGACTTCAATGACTTGGGGCTGGCAGCTAACCCTAATCTCAATTTTGTTACGCGGTTAGACGACGTCACGACGAAGGACTGGGCGAGATGAGCGCCTACCACTGTCGGAGTCAATTTCCGAGCTACCGACGGTGCTCTGAAGCGAAATTAATTAATGAATTGTCGTGTTTGCAGATCGACACAGTTCACACTTACTCAAGATTTACCCCACACCACCGGTTGAGTTGCGGGCCAGGTCGCCGAGGCGGAATGATTCGAACGGAAATGCGTTGGTGTGGTGAACCGCATGTAAGTAGAGTATGTAACTGAAGGTAAATTAATAACTGCATGACGGTGACGATAAACCGACCTGGCGGCGAGGGGAGTTTACCGAGGTTGAAGGAGACGACGCCGAGTCTTGGTGCTTGATTCAAATGCATATGAGTAGTTGGATATGCACTCGGTCGAATTGCTGCGCTATGTGCTATGGGTGATATCGGAGGATTGAATGAATTTTGTGACTCGACTCGGAACCAAAGACATACCTCATGAACTTTGCCAACTCGAGGCAGAAAAAAGAAAACTGCGAAGAGAGACCGCGCACAGTGACATGGCAGGAGAAATCAGCGGTGAGTTGGAATTCAATTCTCGAAGTGCAGTTTGAAGTTCGAGGGAGAGGAGAAGGACTAGGATGACGAGGTGCGCGACAGCGTGGGTGTAGGGCCCACGGCATACATAGCTGGTATGACGAAAGATGCGGAGGGCGTTGGAGTTCGCCGCCAGCCAGCTAGGTAGAGGAAGAAGTCCTGCGACTGTAGTGGCTAGTGTGCAATTGAATTTCGCGCAGCAGAAGAAATGTCGTTTTGATTTGTGTGGAGAGATGTAACGAATGGTGGACGTGTGGAACGGCGACGAGTTGTACGTTGGTGTGTGTTCGGGTTCTGTTCTGTCGAGGCGCAGGAGAAGGCTGCCGATAACCGAAATTGCTTTCTTACCCCACACTTGTCATCGTCAAAATCGAGGCTGAGATTTATATTGATCGCCGTACCTTACCAGCAAACTTTCCCAGCCACGTATTGGAGATTCCGAGAGAGTCGTCACGGTGGAATTTCCTGGGTGAAATTTGAGAACTTGACGCGGGGACTTCGTGTGGGGAGTTGTGAATTGTGAATAGATCGTACTTTCGCAGGGGTGCCAGGGAATTACTGTACTTACTATTAATGCCGCCTGAGTCGCGTTGGTTGGCGCGGGCGGCCGCTGTGGAAAAAATGAATTACTCGAATAAAGTCGTGGATGCCGAGAAACCCACCTCGTCGTCCTTCTTCTCTTCGTTCGCGAGTGAATACTTATACAATGCCGCACAAGTCGCGTGGCGTCGCCGGTCGGCAGCATCGAGTTCAGAACACAATACAGAGTTAAGTAAAGAGCCCCTGCGGAACAATGAATTACTCGAATAAAGTCGTGCATGCCGGGAAACTCACCTCGTCGTCGTTCTGACTTCTTCTTTCCGTTTGCAGGCGAATATATAACGGCGCTCGAGCCGCTCGGTTGGTAGAATTGAATTCAGAATTAAAGGGCGACTGTGGAATAATTGCAATGAATTACTCGAATAAAGTCGTGGATGCCGAGAAACTCACCTCGTTTGTGATTCTTCGAACTGTACACATTCGGCGGGAGCGGCGCCGAGGACAGGCACGCGGGGCGTACCTAAGGAGAGCTAAGGCCGTCAACGCCGAGTAGCCTGTAGGTGTCAACGTTAGCCTGAGTTACAGTGTTAGCGTTGATGAAGGCTGATGAAAGGCATGTTACGCCCGTCGCCCGCGCTAAGCTAAGCTAAGCTCAGAGAAGTAAAGTTGAGGTAGGCGATGGCTGTGAGCAAGTTCTGAATCAGATGGTCGTTGTTGGATGAATCAGAATCTCTTTGCGACGTCGACGTTGGGCGCTTGAGGAGTCGAAGGTGAAAAGCACACCGACGCGAAGGAGAGAGTCGTAAGTAACCGTAATCGGAGGAGATTGTTATAGTCATTGCGACTCCGAGGCCTGCCAGGGCCTGCCAAGGTGAGAGTTACATAAAGCGCGACGCGACGCGTAGATAATGTCGCGTCGTCGCGTAGATATGCCGAGGCGCCGTGTGAGTGATCGCGTTTGATGGGATGGTGCGTTGATGGAGTATTTGTGGGGATAGATTAAATGAACGTCGGAAAGTTGGAAGGAGGACGAGAAGGGAAGGGGGAGTCCAGGGAGACCTTGGATAGAAGAGAAGAGGGGAAGGAAGAGAAGAGGAGGATGTTTGAGGCGGGAGTTTGCGGTTTACGTCGACGGCGTCGCAAATCCAAAGGCAAAAGCAAAGGTAAATTCAAATTGAAATAAAAGAAAAGAAAAGAAAGTGGGACGACTCGCGACGAGAGGAGAGCAGGGGAGGGAGAATGTGATTGATTGGGTTTCTGTGAGAACTCCCTCTGCTGTCATTATCATCCGAGAGAGTCTGGGCTATCGGGGCGCGGTGCGGGGAGCCGAAAACAGTTGGCGTACGTCCATCAGGTGTTCCGGCCTCGAGGCTCCTCGCTAAGATGAGAAGACGTTCGGCTAGCGAGCTGGGTACAGGGCATTAAGAATTTTTTTTTTCATTATTCGCTCAAGGGGAAGAGGATCGTCGGCTTGGAGGGGCCATGAGGCGTGGGTTGATCCCGATGGGGTGGGTGTGCCTCGTGCGTGAGTGGAGAGAGCGAGGAGTGAGGGCGGGGTGGTGGGTGCGGGGTGGATGGGGATGATAAGTGGGTTGTGTGCTGGGAGGGAGGGAGAGATAAATCGAGGCAAAAGGGAGGGGGAGGAAACGAAAAAAGGATTTACGGGGAAAATAGCGATGACAACGTGGGCCTGGGTATGATTTCCTAATTGGGCAATCGGGAGTAGTGTGGTCTTTGTATAAGTCATCAACGCCTCTGTGATCGTTTTTCTTGACTTCTGTTCTCTGCTACTCTCCATCCTCACTGCGCATACACTCTCCCCACCTGCCAACGAGCGTACAACGAATCTCAAGACGCCGACGACCAAGCTGAATGCCTGGTATCCTCAATCTCAAATTCAAGGTACTTACCGTCTGCTCGGGCGCTTGAGGCGTAGACGCATACGGCGGCTGACTGACTCTGCGTGGGTGGTGTTTAGGGAAACAAGTCCTTTGTTGCGTTTAGCAACCTCAATGATACCGAGTCGCTCACTAAGACCTGGAAGGTTCGTCTCTTCCTCCCTTCCCTTCAAGTCTTTCGTCGTCGTCGTGGCTTTTCCCCGATTTTTCACCGTATGGCTCGCCGGCGCTAACTTCCTCCGCTTAGGTCTGCACCAAGGTTGCCAGCTACCTCGAGCAGGGCCAGCGGCTCGAGAATCTCTCGTGGCGGTACGTCTCTCTTGTTGCCACAGTCTTTTTCGCGAGCGTCTACTGACAGGACGGGTAGCCTATGGCATTTGCAGAATTTGATGGTCGATACCGACAATGCAAAGTCGAAGCGCGAGTTCAAGAAGCTCTCGAAGTGTATGGGCGATAAGCTCGACAAGGAGAAGGGGCGGTGAGTAGGCGTCTTTTTTTTTCGAGTGTTTTTTTGTTTTCGTGGGGTGGATTTTTTGCTGGGGTTTTTTCACGCGTCGCGGTTGCGCGTCGTGTTCCTCGTGCATCCTCGCCCCCTTCCGTACATCCGCCTTGGTATCACCCTTCGTCTAATTGTCTGCTTACGCCGTCCTTCTTATTGTCCCTTTACGCTTCCTCCTCCTCCCTCCCTCCTCCCCCCTCCCTTCCCCTCCTCCTCCTTCCTCATACTCACACCCCTCCCCCGCACAGCTCAATCCAAGACCTCCCCGCGCCCGACTTCAAACGCAACCCCTCCTCCGACCTCATCCGCCAGCGCGCCGTCGAGAAGGAACGCACCCGCGAGGCGAGCATGCATACGCCCGAGCATATCATTCAGAGGATGCAGTTTACGTTTGCGGTGGATCCGCCGCCGGTTGTGGCTTCGTCGCATTCTTCTCTGGCTACTTCTTCTCAGGCTACTTCCAATTCTACTTCGACGTCTACTTCCTCCTCGCACTCTTCTCAGGCGAACTCCTCGACCTCTACATCGCACTCCCATTCCACCTCGCATTCCACCTCCACCTCCACCTCCACCTCCCTCTCCAGTGCCGCTAGCGGCAAACGCAAACGCATCCCCGACTCCTGGCTCCCCGACGACGAAGACGAAGCGCGCCTCGTCGTCCGCCTCCCGACGCTCTTCTCCAACTCCTTCGGCCCCGCGGCGTTGTTGTATCCCTCGCCGACGTTGGGGAGGAGGATGAATTATGGGGAGTTTCCGACGAGTACTTCTACCACTTCTCATTCTTCCTCCTCGAATGCTTCGCCGACGAAGACCTTCCCCAATGCGGGACGTGGCGGTGGAGGGGGAGGAGGAGATATGAGGATTTCGCGCCCGACGATCGAGTTGCCGTTGGATGAGCTGTTGAATGCGGAGATGGAGGAGGAGTTTGGGGTGTATGATGATGAGGGGAGCGACGACTCTGCCCCCCTCAATCCTGCTTCCTCTTCCCTCCACTCTTCCAACTCCCTCCATTCCACCTCTTCCCACAACCCCAACGCGTCGTCGATGGACGCCGCCGCCGCCGCCATCGCCGCGAACATGATCGTCTCCGGCGGCGGTGGTGGTGGTATTGTGGGCGGGGGGGAGACCTGGGCGGGGTGGGACGAGATTATGCGCGGGGCGGGGATGGGGATGGGGTGGAATTCTGGTGGTGGTGTGGGTGGTGGGTATAATAATATGGGAGGAGGGGGAGGAGGAGGAGGAGGGGGGTTTGATTTTTATGGGTGGGTGGAGGTTTTTTCTTTTTTTGGGGGGATGAGGGTTGGAGGTGGGGAGGTGGCGGGGGGACGAAGGGGAGGTTGCGCTCGTCTGGCTTTTCGTTTCTGGCCCTGGGGTTTTTTTTTCTCCCCTTGATTCGACGGCTTGTCTTCGTGCCTTCGTTCCACGTCTTCGCGTCTTTTCTCCTCTCACTCGTTCCTTAACATCTCCGCTAACGACCTACCTCCACAGCCCACAAAACGCCCCAACGCCCACCAACCCCTCCTCTGCCTCGTCGTCCCCTAACGTCAACAACGCTAATCTCAACCTGCACGGCTCCTCCCACACCTCTTCGTCCCACAACAACAATAACGGCAACAACAGCAGCAACAACAATAACAATAACAATAACGGGAGCAACAACGCGAACACGTACGACGCGCCGCTGACGCTCGACCCGCATGCGGCGTTTTCGCATCATTCGCATTTTCATCATCCGAGGTCGGGGATGCAGCAGCAGGGGCAGTATGAGGGGGCGGGGCAGGATGAGGTGGGTTTTCTTTCCTTTTTTTCTCTCTCTTTCTTCCTTCTGAAAACGCGAGAGACTGACTCATTCTCGCAGCAAATGGACCTCGACTCCCGCGGCGCCTCCGCCAGCACGCCTACCCCCACGCCCGCCTCCACCTCCTCCTCCACCTCGCACCACTCGATATCGGCGCACAACAAACGCCGCGCCTCCTACCGCAACGCCGCCTCCGATGACGATGAGGTGGAGGTGGAGGTGGAATTGGACGAGGAGGAGAGCAGCGAGGACGGGGGGGACGATTCGGCGGATGAGGATTTCTTTGAGGTTAGTGCGGGGAGGCGGGGGCGCGTTCGGCAACACCATAATCACTCCTCCCATAATCACAATCACAATTCGCACTCGCATTCCGCCTCTGCGGGGGCCGGGGGGAGGGCGAGTGGAGGTGGGAGTAAGGCGGGCGGGAGGAGAGTTGCGGGGAGGGGCGGGGCGGGGGGCGGGGCGAGTGCGAGTCTCGTTGGCGCCGGTAGTGGGGGAAATGGGGGAGCGGGGCGGAGGCCGGTGTTGAGTGTACGGGTGCCGGTGCGGGGCGCGGGGGGGAGTGTGAGTGCGCCGATTGGTGGTGGTGGGCAGGGCGGCGCGATGAGGCCGCCGGCGGAGGTGCCTGGGGCGAGTGTTGTTGGGCAGGGGGGTGAGTGTTTTCTTCCGCCGTTTCTTCCTCTACTCCGCTATTCTTCCTTCGTCTATTCCTTCCTCCACTTCCTCCTTTCCTTTTTCTACTTGTCTCCCACTTCCTTGAATCGACGATCTGACGTTTTTCGTTTTCGCGTAGCAGGCAACAACGCACCCGGCGGCGGCCCGGGCGGGGTCAAAGCCGAGTGCAGCAACTGCGGCGCGACGCATACGCCGCTGTGGAGGCGGGGGCTGAATGATGAGTTGAATTGTAATGCGTGTGGGTTGTATTGTAAGTTGGTGAGTGTTGACTTAACTTTCTTCTTTCATTCGTTTTTTTTTTGGCTTTTTCCTCGAGTCTTTTTTTCGCTGCGTATACTTGATTTCTTTGCTTCATATTTTACTACGATATCTATTCTTCCTCCTTCGTCCTCGACCTCGCTTGCTTGGCTTCCTTTTATCCATACCGTTCGGTGCTTTGGACTGGACTACGATACGATACTACCCCGCTGGTTCTCCTTTACCCTTTTCGTCCACATTCTATGCGCCATCATTCCCGCTATCTTTCACTCCTAGCTACCCCACTTCTCTCCGCCTGCACATGTTTTTAACCGCATGTTTTCTACGACGTCCTTCTGCTCCACCCCACGCTGTCTTTGTCTTCCCATGTTCTCCCATGTCGTCTTTCTTTCTCTTCCTTCTTCTCGCATGTCCTCCCATCCCATGATGACGGATCGTATGATGAATACTTGCTGACGTGTCTTCGCAGCACAAACGGCCGCGCCCCAAGACCATGCGGAATAACGGGGGCGGGGGCGAGGGGCGCGGGCAGTCTGCGAGGTCGGAGGCTGTGGATGTTATGGGTGAGTATCCTCCATTCTATCTACTTGACGCGTTTTGGTGTGAGATGAATGCTGACGAGAACTCACAGCTCAATGCTATAACTGCCATACGACCGCGACGCCGCTGTGGCGGAAAGACGACGAGGGGAAGACGGTTTGTAATGCGTATGTCTTTCTGTCTCCTCTTCCTCTTCTCTAACGCTGACTCTTTTTACTCACCCATAGATGCGGCCTCTACTACAAACTGCACGGCTCCGCGCGCCCCATCTCCATGAAATCGGACGTCATCCGCAAACGCTCGCGGCACGACGCGCGGCGCGGAGGCGCCCCATCCGCCTCCGTCTCCGAAACGCCCACCGCGAGCCCCGGGGTGAGCCGCCGCGCGTCGCCCGCGCCTGCCTCTTCTTCGTCGAGGTCGGATGAGCGGGGCTCGCCGACGCTGGCGCCGGACGGGTCGACGCTTTCGGCGTCGTCGGAGCTGAGCGCTGCGCTGGGCGGGCAGTATGGGCCGTCTGCGTATGCGGGCTATGGGCATGAGCAGCAGGGGTTTGGGGGGGATGCGTTGCCGTTTGCGAGTGTTGATGAGCTTGATCGCGAGGGGGGTAACGGTGGAGGGCAGCAGAGAGCGAATAAGCGGAGGAGGATGAGCGTCGACTCGGCGTCGGAGCCCCCCTCGAGTGCGGTGAGCTACGGTGATGGGTATACCAGCTCGGCGTCGGCGTCAACGCATTTCTCGGCGGACTTTTCGGCGGATTTCCCGTTTGCGAGGTTTCCGAGTGCCTCGTATAACAACAACGGCAATGAGGGCGGGGACCGGTCGAGGAGTGGGAGTGGCAGCAGCTCGGGGAATAATGGTGGTGGTGGAGATGGGGGCAAGGGCCTGAGGAATCGAAGCGGGAGTAACGCGTTTTGGCACCCGCCGATGATGGTGCAGTCGAATGCGGATGCGGCGGGGAGCTCGCCGGGCGGGTTCTTACACCCACCTATGCTACCCGAGGGGGAGGATGCGCCGATGGATTATTTGCACCCGCCGATGGCGCTGCAGTACCACGACGACGGGATGGGGTTCTTCGGTGGGGGGTATGGAGGAGGAATGGGTGGGCTGCACCCGCCGATGGTGCCTGGCGACGACGGGATGTACGGGTACATGGGAGGAGGAGGAGGAGGGGCGCATCCGCCCATGATGCCGTATGAGGATTTTTATGATGCGGGGGGGAATATGCGGTATTAGATGTGCTGCAGGTGTTCCTCGTCGACATCGAGATAACAGCACGACGCATGCCTCCACCCCGCCCTCGTCGTCGTCGAGCCGGTCTCGATGACGAAGACGACCTCCTCCAGCGCGACCTCACCGATTACGACGACAACGACGGCGGCAGCACCAGCGCTGACCTCGTCGAGTTCATCTCACCTTCACCGCGCCTTCGGTTTCCCTCTATGACCACCTCCCCTCCACGACCTATGCCTCAATGCCCATGCCCATGATCTGCCTCGCCTTCTCCATGACCTACCTTCCTGCCTTCCCCTTCATGACCTCGCCTCGACGACGCCTTTCTCCTCGCAATGTACAATTCATCCACAAACATCCAAACGACATACATCTTCCTCTCCAGCCTCTCGCTTCGTCTCGTTCCTTCGCACGGTCTCGACTCCCGTCTCCCCGTTCGCTCGTCGATGTTATTTATCCTTCCTTTCTTTTCCTTTCTGTGTCTCGATATCTGACTATTTATTCCGTATCTCTCTCTCTCCTCTCCTCCCTGCCTTTCTACTCCTCTTGCACCCTCCTCTCCCTTTTCTTCTACACATACACAACCTAGTCTCGTACGCACGACCCTCATGACATCCCAATTTGGGAGCCCTGTCATGAGGGTCTGGGCTGGAACCAGCCGCGGAGGAGGACATGAAGCTCTTAAGAGTGGGACCCCGGCGTTTTGACGCCCTGAGAGTCCGGCTGTCACTGCCACTGACAAGGACCCCGAAGGTTTCTGTCCCTTCCTGCGTTACACAAAGATGTAGAATAAATCTGAAAATAATTGAGAGAGCTCTTACACTATATACCTCAAACTTTGTCTCCAAAAATCTGCGGGATACGGGTTGGAGGTAAGCAAACAAGACCGCTCAAATCCGAGAAAATTAGAGCTTCATGTCCTCCTCCGCGGCTGGTTCCAGCCCAGACCCTCATGACAGGGCTCCCAAATTGGGATGTCATGAGGGTCGTGCGTACGAGACTATACACAACCCTAGATGCGCTCGCTCCAATCAGTCTAGTCCAGTCCGTCGCATTGTCCCTGCTCTCATGGCCTCGATTCAGAATCATCGCATCGCATCGCACGTACCTCCCACACGTTTCTTCCATTTTTACATTCATTCATACAACGCACAGTACATACATACAGCATCGTCTCTGTTTCTTACATGCGCCTCGCCTCCCCGTTTCTTGCTCGCTTGGTTACGTATATAAGTTTGTTGTTGTACAGGTACTTACGAAGAATCCGCCGCGAAGGGCTTGCGCGTTTCAAGCCCCAGATATAACCTATATAAATGTGTTGTTGGCTCGTTCTACTAACCTGCTTGACTTTTCCCAGCCTGGCTTTGAGGTGACTTTAGCGATTGGTGTTGCTAACGAATTTTCCCAGATTCTTAGCGAGTGCCAGCGCATAGCTGCCATTTCGGGAGAAGTCGGCTTTGGTTTTTCCTGCCATGTTAGACGCCATGTATTGCGGTGCCGATGCAGCAGCAGCTGCACATTCTTCGCTGTCTGCTGTTCTCGGGGCGAGTGGGCTCCGGGTTCGTTGCTGTCAGCCTCAGAGCCAGAGTCCACGAAGCAGCAGCCAGGAGCCGCATGCGATCCTGCGGCGCCACGTAGCCTCCCCTTCCGACTCTTCCTCGCCTTCCGATTCCCCCGACGCAGAGGGAGTGGTGTATTTCAGGCTGTACGCGCATAAGACGATCAATCTGCAGTCGGGGGAGGAGCTTCTGTTGGGGGTTGCGAGCGAGGATGGGCGGTTTAGGGGGAGGGTTGTCGTGTTTGAGGGGAGGACGAATCCGACGGTGCTGCCTGAATCCGAGTCGGCTTCGGAGGATTCGGATGCGACGCAGGTGGAGGAGGACGGGGGTGCGGATGTGGATGGGGAGGGCGAGGCGGATGAGGAGATGGCTGCCCATGGAAGCAAAAAAGGCGACGACGTCGTCGTTGGTGGTGAATGATCTCCCCCCTTTTACTTCCGTTTGCTGAATTTCATTCATGGTGACGATTAGGTGGTGAAACGACGCCAACGCCGGTTGCTACGTCGTCCGTTGGCGTGCAGGCGGAGCCCCTCTATTCGTCGTCGGCCGCGCAAGCTGGCGAGGATCACATCGTCTCGGAGTCGTGTCAGACGACAGACGCGCACACGCTGCCCCCACCTCCTCCCCCTCCTAGCTATGCGAGCTCGGACGTACAGACGGATCCTATCGCGCCGCGGGAAGAATCGCTCCCTGTGAGACTCTCTCTCTTCTCTCCATTCCTGACGTCGCACTCGTGTTAACCATGCTCAAACCCACGCAGCCCTCGACAGCACTCTCAATACCCCTCTCCTCAATCTCCAAAGACGCTTCCGCATCGTCGCCCAAGACTGTCGCGGACGAGCCGATGGAGGACGCAGAGGAGGCAGAGATGATCCGCATCGCCTCCGTCGCTCTCATGGCGCTCTCCGCGCCGCACGACCGCTCGTCGCCGCGGAATCCACCTCCTTCTTCTCATCCTTCTCCTGCACATCCTGAATCCGACAACGAGACGGACGTCGACTCGGAAGAGGAGGACGAAGACGACGAAGACCGCTTGAGCCCACCCCCGCCCGACCTCCCCAGCGCCATGCCCTCGGGCAACGGCGACGCCTCCGAGGGGGTGAAAGCGGAGTGCAGCAACTGCGGCGCGACGCATACGCCGCTGTGGAGGAGGGGTCTGAACGACGAGCTGAATTGTAATGCGTGTGGGCTTTATTGCAAGTTGGTGGGTGTCTTGTTCGCGCTATTCCTTGTCGTGTCTTGTGTTATCGATTCTCCTCCTTGTGGTGTCTTGTGTTATGCTTGATGAAGATAGCTGACTCACTATCCTTCCTTTGCAGCACAAACGCCCGCGCCCCAAGACCGTGCGCACCAACTCGGCGTCTGCGAGCGAGCCGCGCAGCCAGGCTGCGGCGCGTGCGGAGCCGGTGAATGTTATGGGTGCGTCGTCTCCTCTTTTTCTTGTGGTTGTTATAGTGACACTAATGCGTACCCACAGCCCAATGCTACAATTGCCACACCACCGTGACGCCGCTCTGGCGGAAGGGCGACGAGGGGAAGCCGCTCTGCAATGCGTGCGGGCTCTACTACAAGCTCCACGGTGCCGCAAGGCCCATCTCGATGAAGAGCGATGTTATACGGAAGCGGTCGAGGAACGACCCCCGTCGTGGCGCCAACTCTTCCTCGTCTGCAAACGGGGGTGTATCCGCCTCCGCGTCGTCGTCGAGCGTATCAGAGGGCCCGAGTCGGAGGGCGTCGCCTACGGGGTTCGCGTTGCCTTCTTCTGCTTCCACGGCGGCGGCCTCGCTGAGCTATCCCGGGGCTGGGTACGGCAACGGCAATGGGAACAAGCTCAAGCATAAGTACACCCCCTCGTACGCCGAGCGCGCCAGCAAGCGGCGCAGGATCGACGCGACGTCGGCGGCGCAGGGGATTGTCGTTGGGTGATCGCGTTCATCGTGCCTCGTAGCCTGGATGGATTGGATCGGATTTCGTGTGCTCTTCGCGGCCGTGATTGATTGTATGCTTATGCCTCCCCCTCCTGTTCCTTCGACTCGTCTCTCCTCTACCTCCTCCTCCCTCGACTCGTCTCCGTCTCTCCTCGTCCCTTTCTCGTCTTCGTCTCTGTCTCCGTTCCCCACCCACCCCTCGTCCCCGTCCGCCCTCCGTCGCCTTAAGGCACCCCCCTCCCCGAAAGTACATTTAAATATCTATCTTATTGTTTCCCCTCACCCACCCCTCCCCCCCCCCCCGCACATTTAAAAATTATTATATACATACCCCGCCCCAGCGTAGTTTCTCATACCCATGCATCCCCTTCATTCCTATCCGGACACTCCATTCGTTCTCCTCACACCTCATCGTATCATACTCCACTATATGCTCCCCTTGTCGCTGTTGCTGTATCGTACCTAGTTCTGTCTATTACGTTTCTTAATCTGGTTATATACAATTCACATTCGGGTACATACATACTTGCATTTACATTGTATGTGTGTATCGTACTCTATGCCTACATATGCGTGCAATCTATTCTGGATTGGATTTCTCTTTGAGCAGGGTGTGGGTGAGGAGGGGTGGGGTGGGGGGGAGCGGGTGGGGAGGGGAGGGGAGGTCAAGGAGGAGGGGGGAGGAGGGGCGTGTCAGTGGGGAGGATATGGGGACGCATTGGATGATGCTGCATCGATGCTGAGCTGAGCTTTGTGTTGCTGGAGGAGGCCCGCGTCGAGACCTTGAGTGCTGTGGATCCAGTCTGAATCTTTTCGAAATTCAAATACAGTCGTCTCTCGCTCACCCCTCCCATAAAATGGTATCCTATCGAGTACCTGTTCAGTATCGAAATCCCCATAGCTGCCCCTACCGGGCTTTAGAAATCCGTCACAGATATCCTAATAGCAGCGACTGTGGCTCTGATATAATAATTCTTTCAAGCATCTCTCGACCTCGAGTCAATTGCAAACTCGAGCAGACTTGGACTCCAGAGAGGGTGCCCGTGCTGGATCGCATACATGGTGCAAGTGTAGATGGGGAGGAACTTAACTCGGACTCGACTTTTTCCCGTCGTTGATTACAGTTGATTCCGGTTGAGAAACGGAATCGTCGAATGAATTTAATTGGATGTTGCTCCTTTGGCTTGCTTTATATATTTTCCACTCTCATACCCCGTACGCCGTTCTGTTAATCTGAATTAGGGGTGACAAAGAGCGGACAGGAAAATAGATGAAACGTCGAGGTGGGTTGGCAATGAGATCTGCTTTGTTAACCTACTTAATCGTTTTCAAGTTCTTATTTTGCGCCGGGTGGGGAGAATAAGGAGCGGAATGCGTTGAATGGAAAGGGGGCAGGGATCGATGTTGAATATAAGCCGAGCTCCGTGTAGACGAGGTCCTCGATACTAAAGTTACTGTGAACGAATCGAGAAACAAATGAAGAAACTTGGAGAAGGACGAAGAAACGTGGGGCAGGACATGATGGAATTATGAGACTACTTATAGGACGGGCTATGTATTCGAGTTGGAATGTGTGCGTATGGCACCTAGCTGGATCACTTTTTTGTATCGAATGGAACTCGCGACCCTGCAACCATGAGAGTATGTTCCTCCTGCTTGTTTCTATGCTTTCGAACACAGTACATCATCTCATTGACCAAAACCCATCTTCTATCATATCGACTGCCTCTGAATCGGTTTCGCGATTCTTGATGCGGCATGAAGTCTATTTTCGCGGGTTGCGAGAGAACGCGGCCTGCTTTGCGGAGACGGAGTTCATTTTTCCTCTTCTTTCTATGATTTCCACGTCGGACGATGAGAGGACTCAGTCTGCGTGGACCCAGACAATGAATTATGAAAGAAAGCTCACCTGATGATTCTCGACTGTCTGGCCTCTGCGGCGTCTAGAGATTTGTAGTTCTCCGTTCTATCCAAGATGTTCATCCAAGTATTCGTCCTCCAACCTCGCATATCTGCAGACGATTTCCGGGATCGAAGGGAATACTTTCCGGTATGACGGCCGAGGCATAGATGCTTCTGTGATACACAAGGTCTTGAGCTTGCAGTCGGAATTCGCGATGAATGCGTCGAGCGAGTCGATCGCGTCACGGTCCGAGTCTGGTCCAGCCATAATATCCTCCTGGACTTCAAGACTCTCGAGAGCAGGGACCGAGAAAGACTGGAAGAAGTCTTCCTCTGGTGTGGAATCGGCCTCGAGAATAAGCGATTTCAAACGCAAAAGAGGAATATCCGTCGCAGGAATGCTCTGTGTGGGTAGGTCTTGGCGGAGACTGAGGAAGCAGGATAGATCCACCAAGTCGGGAGTTTCTTGAAGAATCACGCCACAGTCGTTGGGGTGAACTTCGCCAAACGTGAGGGAAGTGAGCTGGGCCCATGGGAGTATTGGGTGTGGTGCGGCAGTCGAAATGGGAAGGGCGAGTGTACGCAAGAGGGGTACGTCTTGAATCGTTATTGGAATAGATGAGATGTGGGGCATGAAGCAGGGAGTGTGGAGAAGTAGATTACGAAGACGAGGCATCGCTCCCTCTAGGATTTCGAGCGGCCAGGTGCGAATATCATACAGCTTCAGATGCTCCAAACGGCTACGATGGGGAATCAGGGCGGCGAAAATGGGGCTTAGATCCGTAGCGGAAATGGATACACAGCAGCCCGCCGACCGATCCAACCATAAAGTAGCCAAAGCGGCCAAATTTTGGGGTGTGTGCCTGCGACGCGGATCCGCCACCTCGATAGATCTCCACAGCGCGGGGGTGGTGAGTGCAATTTCGCGCCAGTGGCGACAAATGTGTGTGAGGGTTGTGGGAGAAAGAACGCCTGACGGCGGCGGCGGATTCGGGTAAGGCGGTATGAAATGGAGGAAAATTTCCGAGACGATTTCGTTGGGTAGCGTTAGGACTGGGTATCTGTACGAGTCCAGCCGGGCTAGGACAACTTGTTTCTCCAATTGAGAGATAGTAATGGACTTCCGCAGAATGGATATTCGCGTCTCGAGGTCGATAATTTTGGCCTCTTTTTCGGCGATGAGAGCACGATCTGCTTTCATGGATTCCAGCATGGCGGGGGAGGATAAAAGCCGGGGAGAGCCGGAGAGAGAGGTTGGGAAATATTGTTGTTGGAGTGCTCCTCGTCCTCCACCAAATTGCTGCGTTCAGCGAAGGAGCAGTGGAAAGCTCGTCAACGCAGAAGCGACTGCGTCACGCAAGTCACGTTCGGGTCACGCTCGTCCTGACAGTTTAAATTTTTCCGACGGCAATAATTATATGGCGCACAGATCGCCCTTCTCATTCGTTTTGCGGGACCAAAAAAATGCTACTTAGAAGTCTCAGAGGATGCATAAGCACATAGAATTTCTACAGGATCAATGAATGCGGAAATATTTGATTCAAGTCAAATGATTCAAGTACAGTAATTGAAAGCGATTCAGAAATAGACGGCCCCAATACTGGGAGACACTACGGATGCTAAGTAGTGATATAACATAGCTATTCAAGCTTCGACGCAGTTCAAACCAGGGCCAAACTGTCTCGAAGTTCAAGATGTTGTACGGATCACATGGATAGCGGGGAAGGCGTCGAGGTAGGGTGTTGCGCCAGATTCCGCACTGGTGATCTTCAGCTCACGCAATTGGCATGCGGATTTTGATATGAAGGTTTCAAGTGATTTGATTGGGGAAGATCCAGAGCGGAGAAATTGTTCTGAAATCTCCAAGCAAAGTAGAGCAGGCGCAACAATAGCTCGGAAAAAACCCATATCCCTGAGGCTGTCTCTATCGAAAACAAGTGACTCCAAACGGGGTAGCGTCACATCGCAGAGCTCGTCATGGCGCTCCTCGTCCTCTATGGGCCACAAATGAAGGGTGCAATGCATCAAGTGGGGTGTTTGTCGTAGGATATTCATCGCACTATGTGAATATACGAAATCTAACGAGAGCGAGGTGAGCTGCACCCATGGAAGTTGGATACTTGGGGCCCCATACTCGCAGAGAATGACGGTGCGCAAGAGGGGGACATCCGAGAGGATGATAGGATCGCTGGCGTGGTGAGTGCCAACCCGTAGATTCAAGCTGCGAAGCAAGGGCATGGAAGCCTTGGTCGCGGCCAGTGGCTCGCCACTGTCGAGTGACAAAGTGAGGTGCTCCAAACGAGCGTAGTATGGGATGAGAGCTGAGCAAATGAAGGTGGACTCGGGGGCGACGGCACGAATGCAGAGCGGACGACTGCGAGACCTTTCCAACCACACATGAGCTAGCACTTCCGCACACCTATGCGTCAGCAATTCGGAGTCAGCCAGATCGATGGACCTCCATAAATCAGGGGTGGAGAGAGCGGTTTCGCGCCATTGACGGCAGATATGTGTAAGATTGGTTGGTGAAAGCAACCCGAGAAGCGGTGGGAAATCTGGGTACGGCGGCAGGAAATGGATGAAGATTTCGCAAGTGATTTCAGTTGGCAAAGTCAAGACTGGATATTGATATGAGCAGAGGCGCTCAAGAGCTGACTGCTGCTCTTCGCGTAGGAGGGAAATCGCTTTCTCTAGCTCGGATATCTGGGCCTGCAGGTGGCAGATTTGGGCGGCCTTTCCCGCCACGAAAGCACGATCCGCCTGCATGAAATCAATCATACTGATGTTAGGTGTAGAGGGCAAAGCAAATTCTGCCAATATTCGCCGCGAGGCTATTGTCGTTAAATCAGCGTTAAATTGCCACTGAGAGGTCAAGAATCAAGATCGCAGTTTGGGTCAAGGAGTGAATGTCACATGTGTGACGATGATTGATCGTGACAAGTCTAACCTTAACCCGATTTTGATCGACCCGCCCTTTGATCTTCCCCCTCAATTCCCCCTCATGTCTTGGTCGTCCAACTCTCGATTACTGAAAATTCCAGATATACAAACACACAACCGAAATCAATACTTGCGCAATCCAACGCGCCCTATCAAGTTCATGCAGCAAATGCAGCATCCCCTTGGCTAGTGTTGTCGTGGGTCGGGTCGCCGACCCTAGACCCGACCCAAGCCCGGGCTTTTCGGCCCGACCCTGACCCGACCCAAGCCCTACTTCGAGTCGGGTCGCGGGTCGGGTCGGGGATTTCGAGAGACCCTAGGCCCGGGTCGCCGACCCGGGTCGGGACACTGAAATTTTGAGGGCTATTGTAGGCAATTAAAAGTGAGTGTTGGTCGATTTATAGATTCTTGCAGCTCACAGAGTGTCAGTATATCACTCGAGACCATGGTCAACCGGACAGACGATGTATTCGGGGAATCAAAGACCACATCAATCTATCGGATCGCGATAAGATAAGATAAGTTCTAACAAACCAGAAAATACATGATCTGAACTATTTCAGACGGGGAAGACCTTTAAGAGATATACGAGCAAGCAATTATTCGAGGGTATGTTGCGAAACAGACATGTTCACGCACCAAATTTCACGGAACTTCTAGGCTTGCACCAAAAAGGAATTTAACTGAAGCTTGAAACATTGACTGGCTGCTAGTTAGGGAATGTCTCGACCTGAAGAACCGCAGTTTATCTCCTGGCAAGGGATACACTCAATCATGATGGGTTTTACATCGAAATAAAAATTACCTTACCCCGACCCGGGTCGCGACCCTGACCCGACCCGAGCCCGACCCGACCTTACCTCCTGGGTCGGGTCGGGAGCTCGACGTCGACCCCGACCCTCTCTGACCCGACCCAAGCCCGGGCACCCGACCCTGACAACACTACCCTTGGCATCCCCGCCCAGCAACTTGTTTGGCGTCGCCGCGGTTGGTCAGCGCTCATGCACTTAACCTATACATTTCTAGAGACGAGCTACAGTGCAACTTGAACTCGTTCCTCCAGTATTTTTCCTTGGAAGTCGCATAGTTTGAGTCCGTTTGACTTTAAATTTATCATATCAAAAAACCCGATGCGCCTTTGGCAGTAACCAGTTTGACCGGAACTCGCCACTCAGGTATCTCTTCTGGTCCGCATCCCACTCGGAGCCTTCTGGCTCCGGAGGCACGCAAGCAGACTGTTGAGCTGCCCCCTTCGCACGGCCTTTTCTCCAAATTTCTCCGGGAGGTTGTTGCCTTGGCACTCGGAGAATCCTTCAACTCGAAATCCAATCGTTGAAACCGGTATGTTGAAGCCTCGCATCCGTGATCATACTGACTGATACACTCGCCAGATGTCGACAATATACTCTCACCATAACCCATCGTCGCTCACATGGAGTTTTTCCGTTCAGACAGGTGATTAGAGTGTACGGGCCGGCACGAAGAGAATATCTGCATCTACCGCGTACGCTGTGAGTATAAATGTCCTGGGGATTCTGGGATCCCCCTCGACTTTGCTAAAACTTCCGCTCGAAGATAAGATGAAGGTTTTCGCTACCGTCTTCCTGGCACTAGCTCTCGGTGCTGTTTCATCGCCTGTTCCCAACGACGAACGCGAGGTTGGACTTGCAAAGCGCGGTGCGGTTCTGACCGCACAATTCGCCACCGAATCCGAGGTCAGTGTCATCTGCATTCCAAAAATCTGAGTCGGTGATAACCGACATCCATCCAGATCAACGGGTACGTGTGGTGCTTGTTCCAACATAATATCGACATTACAAATTCCTCAGCCGTTTCATCCTCGAGAACAATCTCTGGGGTCAGTCTGCCGCAACTAGTGGTACGTTTTCCTGTTCATTCTTGAGTTGGAGAATTCACGAATATTGCATAGGGTTCCAAAGCTCGCAGGTAACCGCCACAAACGGAAACGCCGTCACTTGGCACACGACATACACCTGGACCGGAGGTACGTTTGTTGTCTCATGGAGTTTCACGGAAAATCATAATATATCCCAGGCAATTTCCAAGTCAAAAGCTGTAAGCAATACGCACAATCCATTTCTATTTTCTCCTAATAGATTCGATCCCTCTCACGACAGACGCGAATCTCGACCTCCGCACGGGTCTCGGGAAAAGCATCTCCTCTATCTCCTCCATCCCGACAACCTGGCAATGGACATATAGCTCCGCTTCCTCCAACCTCGTAGCGGACGTCTCGTACGACCTGTGGCTGTCCAATGTTGCGGGCTCGGGCGGCGCAAGTTCTAGTTCGACGTTCGAGATGTATGCATTTGTTCTCTTTCGCGAGCTCCAAGACATCGATACTGACGGATGTGGTATCCAAGCATGGTTTGGCTGAGCACGCGTGGCGGGTACGTCGTTTCATGGGCCTGATAAGTCGTTGTTTTTCGATACAACGCTGACTTCGTCTATTCCGTCGCTGGCAAACGTAGAGCCGGCCCAGCAGGTTCTCAAATTGGTACAGCAAGGTTCGTCTCATTTTGAGAACCGATATACGGAGACATATTTCGATAATACTTACCCTCGATTGTAACAGCGTGAACGGTGTCACCTGGCGCCTCTTCAAGGGAACTGTTTCTACCTGGACCGTCTTCTCTTTTGTCGCGCCGAACGAAATAACCAACTTCAATTCGGATTTGAAGCCGTTCCTCAGTGCGTTGTCAATTCCACTTCCGCATTTTCTTTCAGTTTCCGTGCATATCCACAGTCAAGCCCCGACGACTGACGAGTCTTTGAATTTTCTTACAGCCTTCCTGACGCAGAACCAAGGCGTCCCCTCTTCGCAGCTCCTCGTTCAGGCCCAAGCTGGAACGGAGCCCTTCATTGGTGGGTTGTTCTCGTCGTTCTGCACTGGTTTTTCTTCACTCATTCTCATTTCGTTCGTGTGATTGTAGGGAGCGCGACGCTCACGACCAATTCGTATTCGATTTCCATTAATTGACGACTTGGATTCAGTGGGTTGGGAGGAAATAAGTTCAAGGGAGAAATTCGAAGACGCATGTGCTCGCGGTGTCATTTTTGTTCATTGGAACTTGCTGTGTAACAATTTATGCTTTGTTTTCTTCGGCAATCGAATCTTGACTTGTTTCATGAAGAAGGAGGAAAAATCATTGAATTATCAGTAACGTATCCATTGCTTAATAGCGAAGCGATACTGATGCGAAGAGGCATGTACTAGCGTCAATTTGAGGTCAATTAAGCATTGTGATAAACTTGGTAGTAATTCGACTTGAAATTTGATACCTCAATTCGGCTCAATTCGTTGTTATTCAAAAGAAGCGACTGCTGACCAGGAGGTCAAGCAACGAGGAACTATTTCATTTCAAAATTAAGTCAAACGCGTTGCTATGACCGCAGTAAACGCCAGAATAAGCCATAGAACTTGTCGAACTTGGCCCAAATATTTTAGATTTGTCGCAGAGCATACGACGAGGAATAGCGGTGCAAAATTGTGTCAAGAGAAGGCTTTCGGTGACTGGAATTGCGGTAGAGAATAACGTGGCCTTTCGGTTCCAGTCTAATACACATATATTCATTTCGCGCTGAGTGTACCGATCAATAAACGTATTGGGAGAACTTCGTTATCATATTTTCCCAACGGGAGAGACGCGAGCACAAATTGCTTCAAGAAAACTGCATTCATCAATGAATCCCTCTGTCGATGGGCAGTCAGAACTACAAACATGAAAGCGCGAAAATTTACACACCAACCCCAACTCCTCTCACAAACAACACTTGAAATCGAAGGAATCTCCTTCTTGTACGATGACGCTAGAATATCCGCGTGTTTAACGCGAAGTTCAGTGATCTGGCAGCAGGATTTCGCTACAAATCTCTTGATCGATTCGATGGGGTCATATCCTAGTAGCTTTTCAGGCACTTCGAGCGTTTTGAGAGCAGGAACCGTGAACAAGCTGAGTAAATTAGGATCCTTCGGTTTGACAGCATAATCGAGCGAAAGCGAAGTCAAGCGGCGTAGACAAGGAATATCGTTGAGCGATTGCACGAAACCGCCTTCAAAATGGATGTAGCAGCGTAGCGTTGTCAAGTCGCGGGATTGCTGCAGGATGGACACGAGCTGGTGTAGGCGTACGGTTTGCAAGGTGAGTGAAGTTAGCTGCCTCCATGGCAGCTTCGGAAGGCGCGTGGCGTCGGGAATAGGCAGATTAACGATGCGTAGTATGGGTGCATGTTCGATGGTGAATGAAACGAGAGAAGAGTCAGATGCAGAGGGAACTTGAAGGATGTGCAGAGAGTGAAGGCGAGGCATCGGGCCCGCGAACATGAGGCGCCAGTTGGATTTGGAAGCGTGATGGAGCTTTACATGCTCCCAGCGGCTGCGGTAGGGGATGAGGGCGGAGGAGCTTTCGTTTGATTCTTTCGTATCAAAAGCCAGAGGACATCCGCGCGCCCTATCGAAATACAACGCCGTCAAAGCAGGGAAGTCGAGGCGACGCGGACGCCAGGGGACGAGATCGATGGCGCGCCAAAGCGTAGGAGTGGCAATCGAAAGCTCGCGCCATCGATGACATATGTGCGTGAGGAGGATCGGTGAGAGTCGTCCTACGAGCGGTGGGGGATTGGGATAAATTGGCAAGAATTGGAGGAAGATTTCGCAGGTGATTTCGTTGGGTAGCGTCAGGACTGGGTATTTGTAGGTATCCAGACGATTTTGAGCGACCTGCTGGGCGGAGCGTAGAGTCGAAATCGATCTTGTTAGAGTCGAAATCGATTTTGTGAGAGCCAATATCTGCTCTTCAAGCTCAAGAATCTGGGCGTCTTTCTCGGCCACAAAATCCCGGTCGGTTCTCATAGAGACGAGCATGGCTGAGCGTGTGGACACCAGGAAGCATTCACTTCCAGAGGAAGTGAGGGTGCAGACTGTGCAGTAGCTTCTGCCCTTCTTCAGGCGGCTGGCGGAATGAAGTGGAATCAAGTCAGAAGTCACAGATTTGTGACTCTGGGTCACGCGTCTCCTCCCGTACGGAGCGTCCTTATTGTCGCTCCATGTAGATCTAGACTAACCATCAAGTCCATGGTAACACGTGGCGTAAAGAGAAGAATAGTACATGTAGAGTATCAATATAGTCGCAGATATTCACTATAAAGTAGGAAGATCGGCCGGTCGCAAGTAGGCGTAAGTGAATACTAGGAGCGAAGAGACAAGGAAGAGGTAACAGCCCGTCCCGGCGTAGGGATGTACGCGGGAGTACATAGGACAGTTATGGAGGAATGTAGATTGCTGATATTGAAAACCGATCTCTCTTCTCCCGGTCCCCTGAGTGGTAGCGCCTTCCACCTCCACCGAGTATATCCGACGAACTGCCGACGACGAACACCACCATTAGCACATTCCATCGTCCCCATCTATCCGCCACGACCAACCAGCTCCTCGAGCCACACCGACACCTCACTTCGCCCACCGAAACATCGTCGCTCCCGTCGAATGTGGCGCATGAAAGACGAAAGGCGGGGACTCATGGCAGGCGTGAAGGATCAAGGCGAGAGGAGAGAGACCCAGGTGGGAGGCGACCGCCCTTGGAAGAGTCGAATTGAAAGCAGGCGAGAGGGTGCGAGGGTGGTGTGGTCAACCCGGCAGATCGCTGAACGAGGTCTCTATCGCAAAAAAGCCCAGGCAGGCTGAGAGTCGACGCATTCTCGATGACGAGCGCGATTACGGATATCGTATTCTGAAGACAGCACTTGCCCGGCGAAGACGGAACTCGTGGCCCGTGGATGGATTGGAAGTTCCTAGTCGACCCACCATGATCGTCGACTTCATGTCCTCTTCTCCCCGTCGTCTCCTCCACTCCCCAAAACTTCCGTCTTCCCCCACAAGACGCTCTCCTCGCTTCCCTGGTCTCCTCCAGCAAACACATACCCATCCTCCTCCTCCTCCGCACGCGTCAGCATTTCAATTTCGCATGCCCGTGAATACGACGCCGTCTTCGACGACCACGCGAGGCAGAGCGGCGCTAGCGGAGTGAGGGATGACGAATGACGACGGGAACGCGGGACTGGATGCGGAACTAAGTAGTCTGTCATAGCTGCATTACATCCTGTGGCGATAGAGGCGGCATGTTGCTCGGAGAGATCCAGGGGCCATGACGAGATCACGGCGGATGACGATGGAGGTAGCGACAAAGACGCCGAGTAGGAAGAACGGACGGGAAGGTGACGATGGCGGAGCTTAGGGTGCGGACGCTGCTGGTGAAGAGGAGGACAGCCGTGCTTGGAGGCAGCGGTGGCGGGGAAGCGACGACGGAGAGATGCAACGAGGACGGGGGCAACGCCGCCCTGGATGTCGCTGACAGTCCGAAGGACGCGCTGCCTCGTTTCCCTCATGCCCGTCCTCCGCCATCATTCAATGCGAGAGACGGTGAAGTGGGTGGTCTGAGGATGAAGGCCGAAGGCTGAGAGTAGAGATAGAGTCGATGCGTGGGAGAATGAGTTCAGAGTCAGCCTGGTAGCTGCTTTGGCGAGCGGCGTCCGTACGCAGAGGGCTTTGTAAACGCGGGCCGTGGATGTTGAGCAAGCTCAGTACGATCCGAGGAAGGCGGAGATGGTGACGAGGCAGTCGTGACTGCCGTCGAAAACAAAGGAGTTTCGGTTCCCTGTTTCTCCTCCCCTCCTCGACCACCACCTCGACCTCGACCTCCCGCACATCCCTCGTATCCCCCACCCGCCCGGACCATCCTCTCCTCTCCACCCGCCAGCATCGTCCTCCCCGCCACCTCGCCTTCTCTCCGCAAGCCGCGCCACGGGCATGACCCCGAAGCGTCATGCCATCCGCCATACACCGGTGCATACAGCAGCGACGAAGGCGACGAATGACGATAGTGATAAGCGGGTACACACCCCCGTCTAACCCCAGAAGCAAGAGTCTGAGCTCTATTCCTCTGCTGAGTCTTCATGATCATGGAATCCAAGAGACAGGCGGCGGAAGCTATGGAACAAACCGGACGACACGACAGCGAGTGAACAATCCAGACCCATGGTGATACAGAGTAGACGGAGTGTAGGACGGAGTCCAGCCGCGAATGCGGAAGGTCGATGTGGGGATGCGTCCAGATAAAAGGTCGGTAAGGTTATTCGGCAAGCGGCGTACGCGCAGCTAGGGACTTCCGCCTTCCGCAGTGGCGAGTAAGCTGCGTGGGTGAGAGTGACGGCCAGGGGAGGCGTGTATGCATGAATATTCTGCTTCGAAAGGAGAGGACACGCTGCCAAAGTGTGCCCAACGAAATTCGAGTCGTTATCCTGGACGAGGGCCGGGTGGACGGCTGGTGTATGTCGACGACGAGGAGAATTGACAAAGTAGAGCGCGAAGCCACGCGGAGCTGCAGCGAACGCTGACGAACGCTCAGCTGCGAGAATGAGGGAGAGCTTATTCAATGAGACGTACTCGTACCGCCCGTCCCCTTTTTAACGTGCCGCATTCGACCTCAATCTGCGCCTCCTTCTGCATCCGCCTTCCTCTCCTTGTGCATTTCTTCCCGCGGTGGGCGGAAACGATTGCTCCCTGTACGTTTTCTCCCCTTGCACATGGCCTGGCCCCCACATACACACCACCATCCCCCGCTGACCGGGACCTCCCGCATCACAACAGTCTCGCACATTTGAAGTTGTACGAGGAGCGCGTAGCATGGACCTACGACTGATCAATGGGTGACAACGCGGAAGTGAGTGGAAACTGGAAAGAAACTGCACACCTATATACTTGTGTATAGCGTAGCAAGCAGCATGCGTATGGCATTCTGCCCCATCGCCCGCCGCCGTCAGGACATTACAGACAATTATGTACGAGCGAGAGACGAGCTGGGAAGCGTGGATTAATGAGTAGTTTTCTTTACCTATTCGAGTAGAGCCACTTACAGAACCATCTCCGCCGCGGGCCTGGAGGACGAGCACAGATATGTGCGGCCGACCAGTGGAGAGTCAAAAAAAAGTGTCCAGTGCGCAGCAGAGCAGGCCAGTAGATCGACGAACAGCGGCCGAGACGGAGTAGATTCAGGTATGAACGCCTGAATCGTCATTTGTCAGATATGGAAGGAAGCGTGACGGGAAGGGAGGAGGACGCACCGATAGCTTGTTACAGGAATGCCGGATTCGTCCACAACAGCGCCGACCCGCGCTCGAAGCGAGGAGCACAGTAGAATAAGAGCTCAGAAACGGGAAGAAGGCTAGTGGTTTACGGCGGCCTTGTCGTGCTGGAAGACAGACAATGGGCGCTGGGCATCGTTTGGAGGCGAAGGCGGGTCTTGAAGAAGCGGAGGGGAAGCCGGGTTGGATTTAGCTATGCCAGGGGCTGATCATTAGTGAGGGAGGCGCAAGGAGAAACCACAACACACCGATGAACCTGGAATTCCTCCTTCGATGCGCTTAGACGGACGCAGATCATCCAAGTCCTATGACCACTAGTACCTGCGGCACTGGAATATCTTTAGATTCTTCAGCAAAAGGTAGGCAGAGGTGATAAAGGCGTACGCAGGGATGAGTGACAATACTAGGCTGCATGTCGTATTCGGCGAAGGAGAAGCGGATATTTCGAGAAAGCAGAAGCTCAGCACAACGCCTGATGCCACCGGTCTTCACCGCCGCTGTATCCTACAGTCTAGAGTCGAGCTGAAAAGCTAGCGCGGGTGATGACTTTGTGCAGTGTCCGCCAAAGGATTCCCGTGAAGCTCGAAATATCCATAGGAGGACCAATGGGAGGATACATACTAGCTAGCGCTAGCTCTGAGAGTCTTGAGTGGAATTCAACCTCGAACGACGAGAAAGCATTGAAGGTGGTGGAAGACCCAAGGAAGATGACGACTTGGAAACTTACGTCACATGGCACCTAGGGTTAGGGTTTTCGTCTCTTCCTCTCGTCTTTCACCCTCCAAAGTTCTCCCATTGCGCCTTCTTCTCCTTGGCATACCTCTAGCTCTCAACACAGACCACCAATGTCAACCTCCAAGCACAACAGACTCACAGGAGTCGCACCTCGACATCGACAGTTTGCTTCACAGCTTCGATATCAAGGCTCAGATCACGCTGTTGTTTCGACGGACATTCGATGCGATGTCGGTTCGAGATCGAAGACATCGATTTATAGCTGTCAATGTCTTATGCTGAGGGCTTTCTTCAGCTTCACAGCTTCTCTTCAAGTTGCCCTACATCCCACTTCTACCCCCCCCAATGTGCAAATTGGGCGACTTTGATATTGTCAATGCTCAGGCTCATTCGAGAATTTAATCTATTGGACAATGACGGCTCGAATTACCTCGTGGATATTCCTTCATTGAGACTGAGACGCTTCGCAATTCAACCGCATGGTTCTATGGCATCTTCCGACATTTCTGTTCTCTGTCTCCGTGGCATGGCTTGATTTTTTTGGGCGTCTTACATGGAAACTCGTCGCTTCAACAGTGTCAATGAATCTTTGGATCCGCCTCTCACTCCTCCCGTTCCGGCTCCTGAGCGCGATATCCAAGCTGCTGAGCTGCCCCCATTCACCCGGACCTCGCAAACTGACGCATCACGCAAGATCCAAACAACGAATCATTAATATTTCTTCAATCTGACGAAGAAAGTCGCCAATTTCTTCCACTTTCATCAAACTTATTTGCAGGATCGACGCGCCTGGCCTACTCGTCAACAAATCTAACTCCCATCTGGCACGTGTACTCTTCTTGCTTTTCGCGAAGTAATACTTACTCAAAGCATCTGAACATTGTTTAGTCAAATTGCAACGAAGATCATATGCAACCTGGCTCCACGAGCTCTGTTCACCAGTCGGACACCGATCCGAGTGACCGTATCCGGGTCCAAGACATTGATCTCAAACTCGTCCAGCTGGTTAGAAAATATACGTGAACGATAGTGTGGCGTTCGCAGTGCGGACCGTTGTACCGAAGTGTCATTCGGAGTACCGAGCGTCATCCAACTTCAAAAACCAATCCTTGCAAAGTCTTTGCAACCGGGAAAGCTGAAGTATCACATCCGTGATTATACGCATGCAGTCGCCCCTCATGTGACGAATTTCTCACTCAGACAGGTGATTGAAGCGCACTGGCCGCCACAGATAGGGTATATGCAACTCATTGGGTATAAATGCGAGAAGTTTGGGAGAGTACTCTCGATCTGCCCACTAACCTGGACGACAGAGCTTCCACTCGAGTTAATTCTTTTTTCCATCACACATCATGCAAGTATTTGCGACGCTCCTACTCGCATTCGTTCTCGGGATCGTGGCAACCCCCGCCCCGGAAATAACGAACACGACGTCGGACTTGCGAAGCGCGGTGCCGTTTTGACGGGTCAGTTCTCCAGCGAATCCCAGGTTAGTTTTGTTTGCTTATTGAAAATTCGAGTTTATAATGACGGCTGTTCGTCCAGCTCAACGGGTGAGTATTGTTCCTACTCTAATACATCCATACATCAATCTTGCCCACAACCAACAGGCGCTTTGTACTGGAGAATAATCTATGGGGACAATCGGCCGCAACCAGCGGTATTTCTTTCTTCTTTTCGCATCGCATGATCTAATCATCTTACAGGCTCTCAGAGCTCTCAGGTAACCGCCACGAGCGGGAACTTCGTAACCTGGCACACAACATACACCTGGACTGGAGGTAAGCATCAATTGCTGTTGTATAGGTGTCCATTATTAATCGCACATCGCAGGCAACTCACAAGTCAAGAGCTGTAAGCTTATGCACACTCCATCCCCACCCTTGCAACTGAAAAATCTTTCTCTCCACGCCAGACGCAAACCTCGACCTCCGGACCGGCCTCGGCAAAAGCATTTCTTCAATCTCTTCCATTCCGACCACATGGAAATGGACCTACAGCTCCGTTTCTTCCAATCTCGTAGCAGATGTTTCCTATGACTTGTGGCTCTCGACTGTTGCGGGGTCGACGGGCGCAAGCTCCACTTCAACGTTCGAGATGTATGCCTTTATTCTCCTCCGTGATCTCGACGGCATTGGCACTGACGCATGGGATACTCTAGAATGGTTTGGCTCAGCACTCGCGGTGGGTACGTCGCCTGCTTGCCTTTGTTCGCTTGCTATTTAACGCTGATCTCGTCTTTTCCCCTTACAAATGAAGAGCCACCCCCGCAGGATCTCCAATCGGTACAGCAAGGTTAGTCTTATTCTATCTGAATGGTTCCAGAAAATCATTAATACCGAATTTCTATTTCACTGCACGCAGCGTTAACGGTGTTAGCTGGCGTCTCTATAAAGGCACCGTAAAGACCTGGACCATCTTTTCCTTCGTCGCGCCGAACGAGATAACCAACTTCAATTCGGACCTGAAGCCTTTCCTCAGTGCGTTTCCAATTTCAATTCCTCTTCTTCTTTCTGTTTTCCGCGCATATTCAACATCAGGCTCCGACGACTGATGAGTATTTTTTAATCTCTTTACAGCATTCCTCACCCAGAACCAAGGCGTCCCGTCTTCGCAGCTTCTCGTTCAGGCCCAAGCTGGGACGGAACCTTTTATTGGTGGGTGGTTCATCCGTGGTTTTTGTGCACTCATTGTGATTTGATTTGTAATCATAGGGAGCGCGACACTCACCACCAACTCGTATTCGATTTCGATCAACTGATAGTCTCGAGAATACTTACACAAGGAAATAAATGAGCGAGCGTGCTGAGAGGGTGTATTTCTCGTACATTTATGCAAAAGCAGGAATCAAGTATTACTGTAAAGTATAGGAATTTCGTCGTAATTCGTAAACATAAGAAGTGCATGTGAAGATTGAACATATCCATTGCTTACCGAAGCGAAGCTGGTACAACTATTCATGTACTAGCGGCAATTTGAATGGAGGTCATCAATGAAAAAGCATCGTGATATACGAGGGCTTCAGTGATGGATGGTCACTCCCTCACTCGGGCTATTCTGTAGTGTCAGAATTCAGATGTGATTTTCCTTGGAGTTAGCACAGAACCACTCGGATTTGAGTCAGAGCAATGATCTTGATAAGGTGTTGTCAATCGTGGCACTTATGTATAATCAATTCACTGAGTGGCTCAGCCAAGCTTTCGATCGGCCTCTCAGATATTGTTTGAACTTGATTCTGGGACCACATCAGCCATCACCAATCCCATCAGCTCTCACGACACTGATCACTCTATGATGAGAACACAATGAAAATTATTGCAATTTGCAAAATTAATGGCACTTCACGAAAAAATATAAAAAAGTTTGAGTTCTGAGAAGGCCAGTGAGCACAGCCGCAAAGTTGTATTTATTTGTACCACCTTTTTTTTTAAACGCGCCTTTGGCGCCCTGCACGCCCTCCGGCTACCCTCGGACGTCGTCCATTGTGGCCTCAACGTTGTCTAGCACAGTCGGTGTGTCTGGCGGGAACACATTTAGCAGGTGTCGGTGGTGCTGGGCGGGTTTTGATGGATGCGCGGCACTGCGGCGGCTCCTCGGCCGACGCGCCGAACCTCTGATGAGAGGGTCTTGCCAGAACTCAAACTTTTTTTTATTTTTTCGAGAAGTGCCATTATTGCAGTTTGCATATGTATTGGCACAGCTGCATTTTGTAGAATTTTGAGTTGCCCCAGTATATAATTTATTTATCCCTCAATTCTGGGTGGATTCCTTTGAGACCATAACCAAAATTCACCGTTTTGGGAGGCGCATCCAGCCATACCAAATTTATAGCTAAATACGCGTGTCTAAAAATCTCAATATCCTTCAATAACCGTTCGGCGCGTGAATTTACACGGTGAGATCAGGGTGCTTTGAGGTACAAGTTCAAGGTATAAGCTGTTTGAATACCTCCCGGCTACACACCTCTCAAGTTTGGAACAAAATGAGGGCGGATTGACGCGGCTGCGACGCGTCGAAGAAGGCCAATCAATGCGCTGATCGGACGGGTTGCCACCGCGAAAGCTCAGTGCAGGAAGAAAGGGCTGCTTGCTCAAAGGTCAATAGCGTACCCCAAAGGCCTTCTCAACGCTCCACGCTTAGCGGAGCTTTGAGGAACAACACTTTGTAGTGACGCACCAGGGCCACTGGGTGTACACCGTTCAAGGTACCACTGGCGGCATCTGTAAGGCTCCAGGAGCGCTTACGAGGGTTACTGTCTAACGGAATCCCTGGCGGGAGTGGAAACACCTTATAATGTGGTAAGACCCTTTCTTGAACGGTCTAACTCGCAGAGAACTACAGAAAGACGAATTCTCGTGCTCTCAGACGTAGTTCTCCTCAGTCTCCCGAATTCTCAGAAAGACTGGAGTAGACTGAGAGGGCGATCTGTAAAGATCAGTGGAAATAACCGTATGAATTAGAGAAATAATGCCTCGCACCTAGAGCCTCAATTAGAGCCTAGGCAAGGCAAAGATACGACTATCCAGCACCTGTGCCTCTCACAGAGCTTCGGAGTTACTCAACGAAAGCTGAGGAGGCTAAATGGGTGATTTGGTACAATGGTAGAGGTAATGATAATAATCATGTGACCTGAGTACATGTGACTTGTAGCTAAAAGAGTAAAGAAAATACGTATATGATACCTTACAGCATCTCAGCAGGTAAGAGCCTCTTCATGATCTACGGGGCGCTCCAAGACACCGAGAAAGGGCTCAAGCTTGATTGCAGATTCTGCAGAATGCCTTGAAGGTTGGCTTCCATGTTCGACCCCAGAGTCTTGGGCAAATCTTGGTACTGTATCTCCCTGTATGGGAGCAACGCGCAAGGGACCGTGACAGGTGCGTTGCCTTGTTTTCAGGCAACCAACCCTTTGTGAGCCGTGACCGTTGCCCAACAAGGCAACCATAGATGGTCAAAATGAGTTAAAATCATAGAGATGAAGCTCACGACGGCTGGAGTGAGCGTCGAGAATGGGAGTGGAGGTCATTGTTGGGTCCTTGGAATTTTTTCGCGGCAAAATTTGGTTTTTTTTGAGGGCGTCACAATTTTTTCAAGGCAACCACCCTCGCCGTTACCGTGACCAGCCTGAAAAAAGGCAACGCAACCGACCCCACCGTTACCGTGACGGTTGCTCCCATACAGGCAGATACAGTACTACAGCGGAATAGATAGCGTATTGTTGCTTCCTTCCTTTGCATAAAAGATACACTAGGCAAATCCAACAAGGAACGGGTCTCCCGGTGCCCTCTTAAGGTAGTCTGAAGCGCTCGCGGACCGACAGAGGCCTTGGAGGGTGGAAGAAAGAGGCAAAGCATCCCAATTGACCGCGGATCATAACCAAATGATGAGCTTCTTCGACGCGTCGCGGTCGCGTCAATCCGCCCCCGCTTTGTTCCAAACTTGACAGGTATGTAGCCGATAGGTATATGAACACTTTCTACCTTGGACTTTGTCTCAAAGCGCCCTGATTTTACGGCGTAATTTCACGCGCCCGAACAGCTGTTGGAGGATATTGAGATTTTGAGATTCGCGTATTTCGCTACAAATTTGGTATGGCTGGATGCGCCTCGCAAAACGGTGAATTTTGGTTATGGTCTCAAAGGAATCCACCCGGAATTGAGGGAGGAATAAATCATATACTGTAGCGCCTCAAAATTCTATCAAAATGCGGCTGTGCCAATATATTTGCAAACTGCAATAATTATGAAAATTGCAATAATGCTGTAAAATTGTCAGAGGTCAGAGGAAGAAAATTTCGAACATTGCACTACATCCAACTTCATTTGACTATGCAACGCAATAGACATTCATTTGCATCGGGCTTCACATCACTTTTCATTGATCTGGATCAATTTGCATTGGAATGCACTAAAACGAACTCAATTAATCAGGCAATACCAAGGAAATTGAATGGCATCATATCTTTGTCCATTAAAGCTGCCATAGTAACTCCTTCCAAATCACGAATATAAGGTTATGGGGAATCCCAGGGCCCCCTGTCACTACTATTGTTTTTAGCAGTGTTCACACAATGTAAGTATGTAGTATGGAGTGTCGTCCCCTTATATTTGACATTACTCACCCCTACATCCTACCTTCCTTCTGACCTCTACCTCCTTTTCCTCCCCTTGTCAGTAGTACAGTGGTATATCATCAATACCAACAGCAGCATCCAAAGTGATCTGCCTCTTCCACCCGCAGGTATTGCAGGGCTAATCACTTGTGCGTTTTGACCACCATATATACCCACATATGCTCAGATAAGTGAGAAGCAACAGGCTTTGTTGTATCTGTGTTTGTGCAAGTCAGAATTAAAAACATCATGTCTGGCCCTCGCAACCCTGTCCTGGGTCGCATGGTGAAACAGATTCACAAAAGCTCTTTCAGCCCGTCGATTTGCAAAGGCTGGCATGTTTTCTGCTGATTCCATTGCCGGTAACAAGATTATTGATAATGTACGCACACGGGTACATTCAGGAGAGCCCTGCTACATTGCAGGGTTGGGAATATCTGGACATAATGCTGGTGCTGCACTCATTCGGGTCTCGTCATCTGGGGGCATACAGTTGCTGTCGAATGACGAAGAAGAGCGATTCACTGGGGTCAAGCATTATGAAGACTATCCGGCTATGGCAATCAGTGAACTCCATTGTCGTTTGAAGACATTAGGAATCAAGCCTGACCAGATTGCAGCTTGGGCAACCAGCTGGGATTATGTTCTCAACAATGCTTTTACAAATCAGACAATTGCTGAAGAATTACCTGGCAGTCTTGCTTTATACAAAAAGGGGGCTTTCTTTGGATGGGACCCTCTTCTACGAAGTCGAGAAGCACTCCTTGCACCTGATAGGATTGGCAGACAGCTCGGTCTTGAGTCGGCACCACAACTGATTATGCTTCCACATCATGAAAATCACGCCTCACTGTCTTATGCTGCCTCACCTTTTGCAAAGAGTAAGGAGCCCACTATGATTGCTGTGGTCGACGGCTGTGGTGATCGAGGTTCCATCTCACTCTTCCAGAGTGTGCCCAACAGTACTCGAATCAAAGAGCTATATTGCAATGAAAGTATTCCCGATTCACTTGGCATCTTCTACACCATCATCAGTTCTTCACAGGGGGGGTGGACTCCATTGAGCAGCGAGGGTAGATATATGGGAGCAGTTGCATGGGGAGACCAGGACCGACACACCAACCCATACTACCCGCCGTCTACGAGAGATCTTCCATTTCGGACCTCAGGGCCAAATTCGTCTGAACCGCAAGTTGGCCAATTGGCACAAGGCAGGCGATCTTCAACCATATACAGCTGCTCTTGAGGCAATTACTGGCCCACCCATTCCCCTAGAGCGCATGTGGAACCCCGACGCTATCTTGAAAATCGAATCTGTCCAGCATTCAGAGATTACTCGGCATCGTGTTGACCTCGCTGCAGCCACACAGCTGGTCTTCGAAGATGGCATCTTCCACATTATAGACCACCTGATCCGAAGCACTCAGAGTGATCAGCTTGTATTGGGTGGCGGGAGCGCGCTGAACGGTATTGCAAACATGAAGCTACTCGAGCACTTCAATCGTGAATGGTACAGGCACAATTTTGGGAAGGACACTCATCTCAAACTGTGGATCCCGCCAACCACCGGCGACGCAGGCGTTACGATGGGAGCTGCATACAACCTGGCCCTACGTGCAGATGTCCCTTGTGGTCCAAATCTGCAGCACGCCGCGTGGTGCGGCATTGCTCCCGACTGCTGAAGCAATCCAGCAGGCTCTGGATGAGGAACCAGAAGTAAAATCTCTACGGCTTGGCAACGTGTCGAATAACACAGATCGCCTGAAAGTCGCTGATCTCATGGCTTTTATCATCTCCCAGGACGGTGTGCTCGGTCTGTTCCAAGGTCCAGCTGAGACAGGTCCCCGCGCGCTTGGGCAGCGATCAATCCTAGCTAATCCCTGCAACCCAGAAACACGTTCCATTCTCAACGAGCGCGTCAAGTTTCGCGAAGCCATCCGCCCTCTAGCGCCAATGGTATCACGAGGGGAGGCCAGCAGGTTTTTCGAACTGGCCGAAGGCGCTTCTGCGGACGATTACAATGCATACCGTTACATGGTCCTGACCACCAAAGCCCGCCCTGAGGCGTACGAGAAGATCCCTGCGGTCGTGCATAAGGACGGGACTTGCCGCATTCAGATGGTCATGCCGGAGATTCACCCGCTCGTGCACGACTATCTCAAGGCTATGGGCCGGCGAGTGGGAGCCGAAGTGAGCGTCAAACACTTCTCTCAACATCGGAGGGCCCATCTGTCAAACGCCCGCGCAAGCACTTGCTACGATGAAACGCGCGAAGGCGCTCACGGGTCTGGTCATGGTTGGTGACGAGGGCAATGTGTTCCTTGTCTGGCACGCTGTTGATGCGCCACCCAAAGACAAAGGTGCACGACTACTGCAATGGGTATCACAGCATGCATCGGAGGCGACAAAGACGGCGTGAATTTATTCGCGAACACTTTCAGGACTGGCCTGAGGTTTTGATTAAGTCAGTTTTGAATGTCAGTTAGATACAGAGTAGATCATTACAGTACATACACGCGTTGATGGTCTATTCCAAATGAAATTAGCTTCTGCTCGTCTTGAGGTGACTGAGATGATACCAGTGGTAGAATCCAAATCCAGAGGTCACACTGTGACTTTCAGTCACGCATTTCCTCCTCCGCTGTGCGAAACGATTCAAGCAAGAATTTTCGTACTCTTCGACTGACTATCAAGTCAGCGGTGCTACACGTTGCAGAGAGAAGGATGACATACAGCAGGTGGAGAATCAATATAGGCAAATATTCACCATATCCCGGCGGGAAGATCGAAAATCGGAGTAAGCACATACATAGCCAAGAGGCAGAGAGGAGCCAAGAGCTCATCCCCAACGAAAGTAGGTACGCCAAAACACGTAGCGTAGTCGTAGTGGGTCGTACATTGTCGATATGGAAAGTCGATCCCTCGTCTCCTGCTACATCGGACCTGAAATCGCTCATGCTTGCTGTTCGTAGAACGCATCGAGGGCGGGCGCGATGCGTGCTCCAGTCACCGAGTACCCAGTATGCAGTACGCATGCACCACAGAGAAGCGGATTGTGAACGAATCGACTCTATAGACGAGGGCTTGGCTGGGAAGGATTGAGCAACACGAAGCTCGAGCTGCTTGGGAATACGACGTACCGCTCAATATCAATCGGCTCCTCCCTCTCACCCACGCACGATGCTGCCTCCCACATCCACCTCCACATCCACCGACTATGCTTCCACCCCAATCTCCTTCCTTGGTATTCTTCCTTCCACGAGCACCGCGACCCCCCTGCCCGACTGAAAACCCCCAACTAGGGCATGAGCATCGTGCAAATTGTGAGCACCGCATGCGAATACTCGAGGCGAACGGCAAAACAATGGGGCGAACGGAGGCGGCAGGGTGACGACAAAAGAGACCAAGCTTCTTGCGGAAGGCTCAAGGATCGTAGAGACACTCGACTGGCAGATTTTCGACGGGCGAAGGGTCCGGGGAAGCTCGTAACTATGCAGGAAACACATTACAATCAGCTGTGCGAAACACGGAAGAAGGGGTACGTAGTCCCACTCACTCATCGACAGCAATCCCACATCCACCACGACCTCCACCATCGAGAACCTCATGCCCCTACACCCATTCTTGCTTCGTTCTACCCATCTACCGCAGCCGCCAACGATACCTAACCCCGTCTACCGAGAGCTCGACACTGCAGCCGCATAACCGCGCCGACCCGGGAAACGGAAAGCCAAGAAAAGGCGCCCCCCGCAGAGGTCGGACTCACGCTGTGGCTCGATACCCGTAAGTACGGAACGGAAGGCGATTCGTTCCTTCCCCCCGCTCCCCTGCTGATTCACACCACACCCTTCCACCCTATCCACCCCATCCTTGCCACCTCACTCCGCCACCCTCGTCGAAACGTTATGCGACGAGACAAAACAAGCGACTGGAGCCTTGGGCGGTCGTGAAGGCAGGCTCATCCGATGAAAAAGCGGATTAGAACCCCGGATTGGAACCAGAGTCGTTCGGCGGGGGCCAAGCGGGATAGATAAGCATACTCATCTCGAGCCCAAGCGCTCATAGCTATCGCAGAAACGCAGAAACGCCTAACCAGGCGGCGGAAGGCTGAGAAATCGCCGAGTCTTCGACGACAACGAACACGCTCTGTGCGCTCATCGAGACTGGCGGCAACAAAACACGACTCTTCGTGGCTTTGGAAGGAGTGGGAATACCTAGTCAAAGGAAGGATGAGCTATCGCAAAATGAAAGAGATGAATACTTGGTACGCACCCTGATATGTAGAAAGATGTCTCGCGCATTTTCCTCACCTCACCATCCTCTCCGCGACACCTCCATCCCCACTCCCGTTCCCGTTCTTCATTTCCCCTACAACCCGCTCTCCCGCTTCCCGCTCCTCTCCTCTCCCCGCCTTCCGACGCCTCCGTCTCTTCCTACTTTCCTCTCCTCCCCGCTGCCCACTTTCATCGTCCTCCCCGCGCTTGACCGCACACACCCTCAGTCGCGACACTCTTCTAGCCTCTCAGCCAGGCAAGTCTGCTTTCTCTCTTTCTACCTCTCGGCGGGGCCTTAGTGGATTTTAGCTCCCTCCGCCGGGCGGTGAAACGGTGCGTGTAGGTGTAGGCGTGAAATATACCGAAATATAAAATCACTAAATCTAATCCAATACGACGTGTGTGTGTGTGTGTTCGGGGTGCCGGGAGCACGTATCGTCCCCTCAGAATACTTGTGCAAGCTTCAATTAATCAAGGTCGCTACGTTTGAGCGGGACGAACTACTAGATTGTCTAGCGAGAACGTAGCGGGCAAAACGATTCGCAGCGGGGAGAAGCGAAGAGTCACTCTTTCTGAGACTTCGAAATGAGAAATTCTGAGTCTAGCGGGGAGGGTCTCCGTGCCAATAGAAAAGCGTCGCCCGGTAGTGGATCGTCAACCGGGAAGAAGCTTTCTGGATGACAACCGGCGGGCAGAAGGCGCGGCTCAGCGGGACGGGGTTCTTATTCAACTGGCGCGGCTCTGGCGAGGAGCGGGGCTCTTACGTCGATGGCGCGGACACTAACAGTGGCCGGGGCACTTACACCACTACGCGGCGGCGAGCTCGAACGGGGGTCTTTGAATACCGCGGAACAGCAGGGCACACGGGGCGTCGACGGCGCGGAATCAAGCACGAACGGGGGTCTTGGTTATACCGCGGAACTGCAAGAGACGGGGCTTCGTATTTCAGGAGGGCGCGGGCTCAAAGGCTGGCGGGGCTCTCAAAGTTCTGGCGGCTCGGTATGCCACAAGTCTTTCCGTATCACTCGAGTCTCTCTCAGATATCAAGTCTAGTCTCTTTCAAAGTTCCAATTCAAATTCTAGAGTCCGCTACAAACTGCCCTTGTCTACGGGTAGGTAATTGACTGAGTAACAAAAAGTACACCGGGAGATTAAATACATGCAGCGGGAGCAGAAACAACCAAATAAAATCATGATGAGAGAGTGTCCAAGTTTGATGCCGCGCCCGCTGGGAACCAATGGTATATTCAGGATTGCGAGTCGTGAGTGAAAAGACTGCCTCCCGGAGAAAGTCCATGCGGGCGGGTGGGTATTGCGCCTTATTGCAGTGCAATGGCGTGCTGGTTGCCATGTCCCCGGGAGGGGACACGAAATTCCTCCTTCATAATATGGTCTCGCCGCTGGTCGAATTGAAGTCGAAAAGGCTTCCTGCTGAGTAGTTAGTCAACGGCTCGACAGCGGTCAAGTTCGTCTCTCCTTCCATCTTCAGAACAGTATAAGTCCCAGGGAAAATAGGGAGAGCCGAGCCGCGTTAGCGGCTCGCCACTCGCCGTTCGGGTTGTCCGCAATCAGCGGGAAATGCCCCTGGCAACTCGCCATGTCCTTCTCATCATTCTGACAGAGCCGCTGGCTGGATAGCCGCTGGCTCCGCGGTGCTCCCGCTAGCAGTCGGTTAAGTCCCGGCTGTCCGTGATCAGCCGGCATGCTCGGTTAGGGCCTGCCGGTGATCCCGTTCGTCGATAGAGTAGTGGCCGTCCTGAGTTCGAAGTTGAACTCAGTATGGTCCCCCGCTAGATCTTCTTCATGTGGGTCGGCGGGTGAGCGCCTAACCTCAGGGAGGTCGGTAGTTCCTCTTGGTCGCCTCCAGCACCTTGAGATAGTAGTTTCCCACTAAGTCTCTCGGCCTGGCAGTAGAAATAGTCAGCGGCAGAGTCTCACACCCATGTTTAGGGGAACGTCGCTAAGCCGCCGCTACCTGTTAGTGGCCTGCCAGCTTATCGGCTATCCACAGCAATAAGATACTGCCCGCGAGGTCGGGCATACCTTCTGTTATCCTAGCCTCACTTCTCCCGCTGATAGATCTCGAAAATCGATAAATTTCGGGCATTTCATGCCTAGCCGCTGAGCGGCCCTATCATCTCCCCCTTTCTAGATTTCAACTCTCCCGAGTTGACGGCTTGGGACCGCCCGCTCAGGAGTTTAGGCATCTTCCCGGGGAAGGGGACTTCAAGACAAACGTGTCTTGGAATAATTCTAGATAACGAACGGGCCGCCAGTGAGGCCCGGTTCCCGCTCGTCCCCTTTGGTATTTCATGAGAGAAAACCTTAACGAAGGACTCGAGGCGACCTAATTTTAGATCCCACTCTACCTCCGTTGACAGTTTCTGGACTCAACTTCTCGCCGCGGCCGGCGATGCCGTCACTTTCATTATGAGGCGTCATTCCTGCCTTTTTCGGAAGTACATCAAATTAGAGAAGCGCTTGAATCAAACTTTAACCCTGCGCTCTCTAAAGCCGTCCTATTCATCCGCAGTTTGGAATGTTTTGGATCAAAGAAGCCTCGGGGACCCCCCGCTTCTTCATTCAAATGTTTTTCTCTGAAAATCTCTCGAGAATCCCATCAAACATTCAAACTCCGACTCCTCAGGGTATAAAGAGTCGAGAGGTTTCTGGGTGGATTCCCCACCGATTCCCCGATTGGGTACCCCCTTGCCCTCTCTTCCCTTTGCCTGTTCTTCCTGCCTTTCGCCCGCCGACTGGATTTCTGGCGCCTTGCACCGGGGAGCTCTTTTTCTTTCTGCTTATTTCGTGACGCTACACCCACGGAATGGCCTCCAAACCCAGCGGCAGCTCTGCCTCTCGTCCGAATTCTCGCTCTTCTCGTCGAGCCCCGGCAGCGTCGACTCCCCCACCGGTTCCTCGAAAACAGCTCTCTGGTCCTGGACAGCCGCCCGCCGGGTCTTCATCGAAGTCGACCAAACTTCCCCCGCCCCAGCCGCAGTCTTCTAGTATCGACTGGTTTGCAGCATGGCGCAACCGGCCGGAGGAGTGGAAGGTCTTGCAGGAGTTGGTCGTCCCGGAGAAGCTCGCCGACTACTCGCAACAAAAGATCGGCAAGATGCTTCGTGCCATTCAAGACCCGCTGGTGAGTCGCGACTTCTTTCTCCTTTGTCTTTCATCGTTCATTTCTATCTAGAAGGAGCACCGGGCGATCCTATCGGCCGCTCAAAAAGGCCTCGAGCCGCCTCCCATGGCCATGGCCATTAGCGTCCATCTTCAAAAGGCTATCCAGACGTACGACCCGGAAGAACACCTGCCCGATATCCAGGCGCTTCGATACCGCAAGACCCTCCTCAAGGAGAAGAAGGTGTGTGTCGCCCGTTTTGTCATTGTCTCCCGCTAACTCTTCTTCAGCTGTATATGCCGCCGGCCCCAACTGAAGCCATGGAGGCATTCCCAATTCCGCCGCCGCCGACGACCCAGCTTTTCGTGCCCAAGAGGACTAAAGCCGCCCCGGTGAGTTTTATTTATCGTGCCCCACCGAGTACGTCTGACTCCTTATTTCGTCAGGCCGCTTCCTCGTCTGAAAAAACCAGCGGCAAGGCCGCGCCCGCCGCCAGCGAGTCTGGCAAAGTCAGCGGCAAAGCTGCCGCCGCGGCCGCTGAGTCTGGAAAAGTCAGCGGAAAGGCCGCCGACAAGGTATGCCGGGGTAACCGCCAAGAGCTTCTTTTTCTAAATCTTTCATACAGGGGGAGGACACGCCCCGGCCCCAGCCCAAGAAACTCCCGAATTTCACGAAGACAGTGAGTTTCATTTCTTAGTTTATCTTGATTCTTCCCGGTTGACCGCTTTGTATTTAGACCACATCCACCACCGACGATCCCAAGCCCGAGCGGGTCAAGGTAATCAAGAAGACCATCAAGGTCCCCGCCGATACTCCCGTCGCCAGCGGCAGCGGCACCAAGCGCAAGGCCTCGACCGGCGCCGAGTCGTCCCCCTCGAAGAAGGTGAAGGAAGACAAAGCGGGCAAGGGCAAAGCGCCCAAGGCCCCTTCTCGTAGTCAGGTAGTTGTTGCCCGTTGCTGTCCCCAATGTAAGGCCGACATAGAATTAACAATCAACTTTTCGTAGTCTGTCATTAGCGTCCCAAGCTCTGGCGATGAGCGCGTTCCCGACTTCGAGATTCGTAAGTCAGAGCCACTCCCGCTAGTTCCTCGCGCTAATTTCTTTCTTAGTGATACAGTCCAAGCCGCCCGCCGCTCGAAAAGCCAAGAAGACCAAGGCCGCCACCGTTGACACAGTGCCGTCTCTCAAAGGGCTGGGCACCCGCACCGCTCAACTCGCCGCGTTGGAGGGCGTCGGTATCAAACCCGCCAAGCCGGCGAGTCCCTCTTTCTACTGGCAGGAAATTTCCTGGCTAACTCCCCGCGTCCCTTCTTTAGCTTCCCGAACAGCCCATCAGGTCAATGGAGCCGACTAAGAAGAAGAGCAAACCTCGCCCCGAGGGGGAGTTCAAGCCGCCGAACAAGGACGTCGTGAACAAACTGTTCACCAACTATCCGCACGCCGCTCGCCGTCAGGACCTTCCGTACGACCCCGAGAAGGAGCAGTTCGCCTTGGTCTCTGACCACCTTATCGGCAACCTCGAGTTGAATGTCGCCAAGGTAAGGAGGAGCCGTCTGCCTTTCAAAATTGTTTTCTTTCTCATTCTTATTCAATCTAGAACGGTCCCCGCTGCCTGCGGTGCATCGCCTGCGGCAGCAAGTGCGAATCCACCGGCGTCCCCGGCGAGTGCACGGCCTGCGCCAGCCGCAAGTCCACAAAGGACTGTACTTTCCTTCTCGACGGCGAAAAGATCAGCTCCATGGGCTCCGGGCTGAAGCAATGGGTCTCGATGACCCGGCCCGGTAAGTCAACCACTACTTTCCCGTTTAGGCCCGCTGACCATTTCAACAGAGTGGTTCGACTTGAACGCCGATGTCAACACCGCCGCGGACACCTGTTTCGCCATCCAAGACGCTTTCGAGAAGGCGCGCTGGAATTTGAACCAGAAGTCCTTCAAGATGCTTCTCTCTGTCTTGGTCACCCGCCGGGAGATCCAGCGGGAGGATTTCATCAAACGCTTCGCCGGCGAGACCACCGAGGAGCAGGAGAAGAACATGGACCAGGTCTTGCGCATCGCCATGACCCAGGGGTTGACCGCTTCGTCGACTATCAAGTCGAACCGCCGCTGGCAATATTACCCTGGCGAGGTCCTCGACGAAGTCCCCATCCCCGGCTTCGAGGACGCCTACGCTTTTTACTCGGCCAAGGACAGCCAGGACCAAAACGTCCCGCTCGGCTTCTACCTCATCCCGGGGGAGCCTGCACTCGCGCTTCCAACCCAGTGGGTCGAAGTGAAAGTAAGTTTCCTCTATTCTTTTTACAGCATTCTTCGGCCGCTGACTCCTCCTGCTTCTCGTATAGCCGGAAGACTGCCTCGAGCTCTTCCACGAGTTACAGGGAGACGACCCCGCCGAAGAGATTGCTGACGGCTCGAAGATCCGAGAACGCCTTTTCCTCGAAGGCAAAGGCCCGATCAATCTCGACCCGAACGACTTTGACGGCAACGTTTTGCCTTACAGCTGGGAGCACAAGAGCGTGCCCGGCTTTTTCAAAATGTTGTATCGCAAGGGGACTTTCTTCGATATTCCCGAGGCGCCCCCGCCAGAGCCTAAACGCAAAGCCAAGTCTGGCGGCAAAGTGAAGTCCTCTGCCGTGGTTCGCGACGACGCCGATGCGAGGACGAGTACAAGCCTGAGCCCACCTCACCAGAGGAAGACATGGGCGAGGCCCCGGACGACCGTAAGTTTCTTTCCCTTTATTCTTTGTTCAATTCTAAATGCTGAAGTCAACATCTCCCGCTAGCCATGGATATCTCTCGCTCGCCGACCCCTGAAAAACGCCCCAAGGGTAAACAGCGGGCAGTCGAGCCGCCCATTCCTTCCTCGAGCGAAGAAGAGAACGACGAGTCCGGCGAGGTGGGTGCACCCGCTTTCGACGACTTCTTAGCTGAGTCGTTTGAACAGGACGAGTCCAGCGGCGAAGAGGGCAGTGAGGCTGAGGTAGCCGGGAGCGTCCAGGGGGAAGTCGACGAGGAGGACAACAGCGACCTCGAGGAAGTCGAAATCCCGGGAACCGCCGACTTCGCAGCCAGCGGCGAGGAGGATCTGGGGCCAGAAGTAGATGCAGTGGGCGAGGAAGATGCGGACGCGCATCTTCCCGATCATCCTGGTCCTTCGGGCGACGACGCGGTCGAGAGCTGAGCGGGTAAGCACGCTCCCCCTTTCTGGAGTCTTATCTCCCCGCTGACCATCTTTACAGCTTTTCCTCGTGGGTGGGCGGGCGGCAAGTAAGCGATTCGCCCGACCTCCCCGCTGCCTTTGACTTCGCACTGACTTCATTCCAGAAATTTTTCTGTATTCATAATCGCGGGGGCCGAGCGGCCCCCAAAAATCATCAAAAGCTACGGGCACGGGTCCCATAACCCCGTTTCTTGCGAAGGGTCTGGCCTGGTGGAATTCCACCCGCCATGACCCACCAAATAAAAATTTTAGATTCAAATCAAGTACCCCGGGTAGAGTAGTATCGTGTACCGGCCAAAGAGCCGATGAAGCGCAAAATAAAGAATTTTACGATGCTCTCATTTATGTGTGATCAACTTCTAAGTTCTTTCTAAGTTCCAAGTCAGAGTCCCCGACTGGAGCCTCTAAGTGTCTTGTAAGAGTCTGAAGTGAGGAATTCCAACTAAGTGCTGCGCCCGTCGGCTGAGCACGACTTGGAGGGCGAGCTGAACACTCGAACTTTTCGAGTTTTTCAACATGCCGAGCGGCAACGGTGCTTATCACCGGGATCATCAGATAGCGGGGATTGCCCGCGGCATCTCATCCAGCTGTCAGCGGCTGTCCTCGGATTCCATCGGGCGACTAGTTCCTCATTTCTCCCGCTGGTCTCGTAAGAGTGCTAACGTAGAGTAGAACCGGCCCGGCGGATCGAGTTACCCGCTACCGTACTTGTATTCGATAGGGGTAGATAGCCAATCAAACCATCTTTTCTCTCAACTACTATGCCTCAGCCCATAGGTGAAGTCTTAATCGACTATCATTCCTTCCCGGTGGCCAGTCAGGACTTCGTGCGCAAGATCTATACTGTGGTAGGCTGTCTCAACACATTTCTGCGTCAAGTCCAACCAGCCGCTAGCCGAATCTCGTCTGCACGCCTTGTAGCGACGCCGGCGAAGACTGTGAATTTCTTCACTGGGGCTCGAAGTGCACTCGGTGCCGGGAGGCGAAGGTCCCCAAGTGTCTGTTCACCGGGGTGGATTGGTTCAAGTTTACCTACCATCTTCGACCTTTCCGACACTTTTCATCTATCGCAGCGGTAAGTCCTAGCCGCTCTTCAAATTCTCATCTTTCTTATGCTACTCAGGCGGCACTCTATACGACCTTGCATTCCTCGAACTCTGGTACCACCTACGCCTTGGCGGCTTAAGCCCCGATATGTTCATAGGCTCGGTGGACGGTGAGCCCGCTGACTTTTTACTTCGGCGGGAGGAATTTGCCGGCGACCTTCGTGACTGGGACATTGCTCACGACCTGTCTCACGCCGCTCACTCCAGCCAGCGGCTGTATTTCTACAACATCCTGTCTCGAGTTTTACGCGAGTGGCGCTCTCAGGACCGTTCGATACATGCCCAATGCGATGTCGACGCAGCTATCTCTCTTCATGATGTCAGGCGGCGGGACGCTCATGTTCCGACCTTCGTGCCCTTGACCCAAGGCACGCGCCGCCAGACCTTCGAGCGATAATCCAGGCTAGTAGCTTTTCCCCGTTAGGGTCAAATAAATCTCTTTGCCCGGTTGCAAGCCGTTATCGTGATGTCTGATTCCACCTGAGCTTTTGGTCCGGCAGCCGGCGGTACTCACCCGTCGGCTATAGATTTTACTTATAGCGGCCGGTGCCCAGTGAGTCCTTCGAGCGATGCCCGCCTTTTCTTTGGCGGCGACCTTTTACTCAGAACGCTTTAGGAGCTTCACCGGTCCCTCAGGAGTACCAGCTCGTACTTCAAGCTCAGTTTGTGGGTCTCTCGTTCTTTCTCGGTGCTCTCCCGCTGACGGGTGCCCCTTCTTAGCCGGAGTACGAATGCCAGTGCTGCCTCAAGAACTACCGCCATTGCATCTGGATTCAGTGGGGTGAAGCCTGCCTCAGCTGCATGTTCATAGGTCGCGCCGCCTTGTGCTGCTACACCAAGAAGTCCGTCTGGCAGGCCGAGAACAGCCGTCGTCGCGACACTCTTCTAGCCTCTCAGCCAGGCAAGTCTGCTTTCTCTCTTTCTACCTCTCGGCGGGGGCTTACTGGATTTTAGCTCCCTCCGCCGGGCGGATCGCTCAGTTTGACTGGTACGCCAGGGCTGCCGCTGCCCGATTCGACGAGAAGTTGTACATTGATGTGCGTACTTGCACCATCCTCGCCGCCAGGTCCATGCTCGGCACCCTTGGGTTTGGCCAGCTACGCTTCTTGTATAGGCTGTGGTTTGATGCGAAGGGGGCGGGCATGCGAAAGGAAATTGTAGATCTCCTCCGGGATAGGTTAGACGCTGTAGCTCTCCAGTCCGGCGCAAGGCTCCCGCCCGTTATGTTCATCGGGCCGTAAGCGTAGTAGGAAATATATTCCCACTGTCAAACGAACTTGCATCTTTAAAACTCTGTTTCAAGCTGCCCGATTAGGAAGGCTTCTTAGAAACCAAAGCTTCCTCGTGTTTTTCGCTCAGGCGGGAGCTCAGCACCTCGTTGGATATTCCACATGTATTGCGGATCTTCCGGGAGCGTCGGGTGCAATGAGTCCCACCGTCGATCTCTATGTTTTTGGGTCTCCCGCCAGGTCTCAGAGGGGTATTTAAGCTGGCGGGAAGGTCCCATTTGCTTCAGTCGTCTACTCATGTCTTTGCTGGAAAATCCGCTCTTTCCGAATGACCCCGTCGGCCCGCTCAGGGAGTACTATGTACGTTCCTGAACATTTTGCCTCGGGTAATTCCTCATCATTCGGCAGCCTGGCCGGGTATGCTCTGCGTGCCTCAACGCCCGTTCTCATTGCGAGTTTACTGAGTGGGGAGCACCGTGTACCCGCTGTTTCTTGCTGAAGCACAACTGCTCGTACACTCAGACCGCTGAGCTGGCCGATGAAATAGCTGCCCGCCGGCACCGTTTCAAAGAGGGTCCCGATCGTAAGTGACGACTTCTTTCTTATCTGTTGCGCCACAACTGATCCCCCGCTCGCTTCTAGCGGCTACGAAGGAACAGCTTGCTGCTTGGGACGTCGTTCACGAGGGGACCCTGGCGCAGTTCCCGTTCTGGCAACAATACCATGCTGTAATCGTTGGTCGAAACGTCGCAGAGGCAACCCAACGGCTGTCTTTTTACTTCGAGGCCCGCCAGGTTTTCCATCTTCTGCAAGAGGCCAAAACGGCTAATCTCCCGACTGCGTATGTTGCTGTTATCCGCGAGCGGTTAGACGTTCTCGCAAATAATCTTTTCTGGATCTTCCGGCTAGGATGCGGGCAGTGTAGATACAGGCACATGTACTTTCGGATAGTTCGTTCCGATAACACACGCTCCCGCCCCATGTGAGGCCTTGGAAACATTTATTTCTTGGTAAAGATGTGCCCGCTGCCCTCAAATGACGTGCTAGGTGACCCACCTCTCCCCCTTTCAGAAATCTCAACTGTCCTCAGTTGATCGATCAGAGGAAATTCAGGTCCCCCGGCAGCAAATTTTTGTGCCACGGAACGATCGGGCGCGTTTGAAATAATTTTCTGCGCCACCGGCGGGTGCATCTACCATAAATGGCAATCCAAGTTCGGCTGTTGTCCAAATTTCGTCCTAATTATCCTTACGGCGTTATATCACGGCCGCTCGAGTATAAGAAGCAGCGGGCGAACGGGTATACTCCCCAGCCTCGTCTACTGTCTTTACTCTGCTTCCTTCAAAAATGTCTCAAAACGATTACAACACCGTCAAAGCCGATTTTCTCAAGGCTATGGACGTTGCCGCCAACCTCGTCAAGTATTCGCCGCCCGAGTCTCGTAAAAACCAGCTCAAGGACGTCGCCGAGATTCTCGTAAGAGCCGCCGGCTACATTGACCAGTCTCGTTTCGTTAACATTTATTCTTTCGTTCGTAGGCGCGCCTTCCCCCGCTCATGCCTTTCATTTTGGAAGACAAGAGCGCGGTTCTTCGTGAGGCAATCTTCACTTCGCGTGAATATTACCACTCCTTGTACGACCCGGATGGTAAACGGGACGTGTCCTTCCCCGCTGGGTACGATGCCCTGCGGCGGATCACCAAGGCCATTCACGAAGACCGTTCCAAGAGGGCGATCCCGCCCGTCTCCACCGTTTCTTCTTCCAAGGGGACCCGGGTCGGTTTCACTAACTTTTATTGCCGTGCTTACCACTGACTCGCAATCATCCCCCGCTAGAAGAGTACTCGCGGGCGGTCTCAGGGTGAACCCGAGTCTGAGGACGAGGACGAAGGCACCGTTCGTGCTCCATCGCCCGCTCTCACCACCGTTGGTGCTGACGAGGTTCGTTCTTTCATTCAACAGCTGGCCTGTGTTGAGCTGACGATTGACACTTCTATCATCGCCGTTGGGTGTTTGTTCACCCAGATGCTCGTTGACGATGAGCATGTCCCTGCTCCCAAGGCTCCCCCTACCGGTCCCAAGGCTAAGTCAGCCCTGGCGGGCAAGAAGGGTGTGCGCGCTGTAAGTCGCCCGTTATTTCTGCTTTTCAATTTCATTCATTCATTTTATTCTCTCAGCATAGCCCGGCCCCCGCTAAGAAGGGCAAGGGTAACAAGCGCGCCCGCATCGACAGCGTCCCGTTCCACGAGGACTCTTTCCTCACCCACGGTGAGTTTCCCGTTCACTGTCAGTGATTCCTCCCGCTGAGTGTTTCTCGTAGCGACGGCTGAGTTTTACGCTTCGGCACCCGCTTCAGGTGCCGTTGTCGACGAGGCCGCTAGCGTCGTTGAGATGGGTACCGAGTTCATGAGCAACCACCTTGCCTTGCGCAAGCGGATGTATTTCATCATGGTCGAGCTGGCGGTCATCCACGAGAACCTTCGTAGCTCTCTGGCCCGGCGCGAGCAGCTCCTCGACGAAGGGGAGAAGATCTCGGCTCGCCTTCGCGACTTCCCCGAGTCCTCCTCTGCCGGCGTCGATGCTCATGTTCCCTGACTCGTTCCTAAAGAGCTCCCCCAGCGGGTCCCCCTTTCTTCAGAATCCTCGGTACTGGCTCAATCGTTTCGGACACCTCACGGCTCATCCTTCTGCTGGCCGCCACACACTCCCCGGGTGCGCAACTTAGTCGCTGCTTACTGGCGGGAGATGCAGACAATCCAATTACTTAAAGATTTCGAATCCCGTTTCAAATTGTAACGTAGATATCGTAGCAGTAATTCATTTCCGCGCGGCGGCTTTTGTGGCAGAACGAGTCTTTCGTTTGAAAGGCAGCGGCTCATCCGTGTTAGGTTCCTCTTCCTCTTCTTCTTCCTCGGGCAAGGCCTCCTGCAGAGCTGGCTCTTCGTCAGCCGCCCCGCTGGGGGTCAACCTCACATTCCCGAATTGGAAGTTATCTCCAGAATAACCGTCTTCCTCCTGGACCATCTTTTCTAGCGTCTCGGCCGAGAGGTCGATTAAGTCGTGAATGTCAGCGGGCAGCTTAATAGAGCGCCGCTGCTCGAAGGGGACCACTCTGAACTGAGCAATCTTCGATTGAAAGACAGAGCCGTCCATCTCCGCTACGATATAACTTCCACCTTTCGTACGCCGGATGATAATTACTGGTCCCAGGTATCTGGCAGCCATCTTCGTATTCAGCGATTTCTCAACGGTCGTATTCCTGATGAGCACTAAATCTCCCGGCTCGAAATGGTAATCTTCGATAGTATGTTTATGGGCTATCTCATACCGGCGTAAATTCGCTCGTTTCTCGTCGGTGACCCGTTCTCTCATTTGCTCAACGTGAGTGGAGTGCTTAGCCAAGGCCTGAGCTCGATAGCCGATTAATTCTGCCGTCGTCAAAGTCCTGCCGGGCAAATGCACCAGCCAAGTCGCTTCTTCAATATCCAGCGGGAGGATCGGGTGTGCGCCCGTCACCATAAAGTAGGGTGAACAACCGTTCCTCGTCGAATAGTGACCCGGTCAGCCCACAACATCTGCGGGAAGAACCAGTACCACTTGCTGGGATTCCCGCCAGTGGCCTTCCATAAGGATTGCCTCATCGAGAAGTGCCCATTTTCGATTTTCCCGTTGGCTTGAGAATTGTACGGCGAAACTCTAATATTCCTTATGCCATACTTAGACTCAAGGTAGGCCACAGCCGCTAGGAAGGCCGGTGCATTATCTGTCACCAATTCCTCCGGGCAGCCCCACCTACAAATCACATCTTCAAGTAAGAACAAGGCCAATGTTCTGGCATTCTCATTCTTTATCGGCCGCGCTTCTATATAGCTGCTGAGGGAGCAGCGGGCGTCAACAATTTTGTTGAAGCCGTTGGAAGGGGTCCCAACGACCATCACGTCGACGTGCACCACCTGGAAGAGCGAAGGGGTATGGGTGACAACGGGCGGGATCTTTAATAAAGTCCTTTGCCTTAACTGACACAATTCGCAAGTTTTAATATACCAGGTGACGTCCCGCTCCATCTCCGGCCACCAGAAACGCATTTCTATCAAGGATTTGGTAGCAAAGACACCGCGGTGGGCGAGGCTATCATGAGCCGCCCTCATCATATACATTCGGTGATCTTTGTCTACCACCAACTGATGTGCACTCCCCGTTGAGGATTTATGATAGAGTTTTCCATCTGCGTCCTCGAAGAAGCCGGTGGCGAATCGCAAGAAGGCTTTGTATTCCTTGTCGTTCATGCCATCCGGGCGAGCCAGGGTGTTTCGCCGCCATTCCTTCATGAGGAGCAGCCGCTCGTCCGCTAGCTTCGCCGCTACAGATCGTTGGTCTTCCGGGTACGGTTCCCGCTTCGTCGGGTCGTACTTCAATTCGAGGTCAGGGATCAGCGGCTCGCCGTCTGGCTTGTCGTCACCCTTTGACTGAGAGAAGACTTCGAAAACATACTCTCTACTAAGGCGGGTGTAAGCCCAAGCTTGTTCGGCGTCGTTCTCGAAGTCAGCGGCTGACTGGGCCTCATCTCCCGCCAATTCAGCTACTATATATCCACCTCGAGTGTCAATATCGTGCTTGAAATCCTCGAAATTCTTGAGAGGCGGCCAAGCACTACTTTCAGGATGAAGACCCGGCGGCTCGTTATTATCGAACTCGTCCTCTGGATGATCATACTCTGGATCCCCCGGCTGAATACGCCGGCGGGAGAGTCCATCTGGCCCGAAAGTCTTGCCCGGTACATGCTTCAGAGTGAAATGAAACATCAGGATCTCCTCAATCCAGCGGTTGATCGTAGCGTTGGGCCCCATTCCCGGGTGATCCAACATGCCCTTGAGGTACTGAGCGTCGGTTTCGACGACCAGCTTGCGGCAGCCCAACAGCCAATATTGCATGTGGTCTAGCGCCCTCTTCAAGCCAAACAATTCCCGCTTGGGCTGAGAATACCTCGACTCCCGGTCATTCAAAGGTATGGAGCTGAAGCGGGCATAGTACCGCTTATTTAGGTCCAAAGGATCCCGCTGGTACACATGCACCCCAACTCCAAGGTACGACGTATCAACCGCCAGCACCACTTCAGTGTCCCATTCATATCTTATAGGTCTAAGCGCGGGACATTCTCGCAAAGCCTTCTTCAAAACTTTCATGCATGCGTCTTGGGCCGGGCCCCACTCGAATATGACTTCCTTCCGGGTGAGCTTCTGGATCGGCTCAGCCTTGACTGTATAGTCTTGGATGAACATTCTCATAACGCCCACAGTTCCCAGGAAAGCTTTCACATCGTGGAAATCCTTCAGCGGGCCCCAACGCTCAATGACGCCGATTCTATCTTCATCCGGGCGCATGCCCTCGTATGAGCAGACATGGCCGACCACCTTAAAAGTTCCCCGGCAAATCTGCAACTTCTTCCCGCTTACAGTCGCCCCAGAATAGGCTAGCCGGGTAAGTACTCGGTTGCAGTCTACCAAGTGTAACCACACAAAGACCCTTATCAGCGGGTTCTCAGGGATGGTCTCGTACGTCCCGTCAGGCTTTTCGTATCGAGTGAAGCCTCCGGCGACAGGCACGTCATCTATATACGGCCGAGTAACCGCAGGAATTTCATCTCGCAGGATGTAAGTTACGTCTTCGTGGAAGATCGGCACCGAGTTGGTCCAACCCTGCGGCAATCTCACCAATCTGTAAGGCTCTAGGAGGCCTCACAGATGGGTTACTGTCGTACACAAGTCCTGGCAGGATGAAAGAGTCTTATATTGTGGTAAGACCCTAAGAATGACGGTTCTAGCTCAGGGAAGGCTACTAAGAGCCGTAATATTACGGGCTCCTATACAGCAGACTTCCTAGATCCTCCGAATATTTCGAGGGGACTGAGCAGAAGGCCAAAGAGGTCCAATAATGTGAATCAGATAAGCTTGATATTCCAAAAGTGCTGCCTAGTGCCTAGTGCCTCAAGTATTGGCCCAGGCAAGGCAAGTATGTACTAATCAGTGCACCCAAGCCTCTATCAGCAGCCCGTAGGCTCTGGAGAGACCGTTGTAGGCGATGATTGTAGGAGGTTAAGATGATAGTGATCATGTGATACGAGTACATGTGACTTGTAGCTAAAGAGTAACTAAAATAGGTAAACGACCCCTTACAGAGCCCCCCACTCTTGAGCTGCAAGGGAAAAGAACATGTGCGAGGGAGGGAATGGCGGGAGAAAAATTGAGGAAGAAAAATTTGTCCTGTGCTGCACCTTCGAAACACCTCCGTTCCTACTCCATAGACAGCTCTGCATCCAACTCCATCTCCATGTCCGATACCTCTCCAGCTCCGCTACGCTTCACCTTCGAGGGATCTCCATTCCGGCTCCGTGGGCTGCTCCGCATCCACTCCGTCTCCATCTCCGGTGTCCCTCCGATTCCGCTCCAGGCCATGCTCGCTTCGCTCCCAGAACCACACCAGACCGTACCATCCATTGTCGCTCCCTAACCATACCTATACCCTATCCTGCCCCCCACGGAAGTAGCCAATTGCAGTGATCGAGCGAGATTGGGTACTTTCGCAACCCACCAGAAACAAAGTTAGCCCCCCAGTCTAAAGACATGGGTGTGGGCTGCGGTGGGAGAAAGAACACGATGGGGTGTGGCAGCGGTGGTGGTGGGGAACAGGGATCAAGGATAGAGGGGAGTCTTTCAGGAGCAGCTCCAGGATTGAGGAAGTAAAGGTGTTAACATAGTTGCTGCGAGGTTGGGGTGAAGCGGTGCTCGAAGGAGGGAGAGCGTCAAGGAAGAAGGGAAGCAAATGGGATTCTCAAAATGCTGATCGTTCCCAAGATGGCGTCGAGAGCCGAAACTGATAGCGTAGACAACGGGGACTGGATAAAGCCCCGTGGAGACGGCGAAGCGGTGGGGATCGAAGTCGTTGTTGTCGAAGTCAAGCGGTAGCGGCGTCTTCCGAAGGAAAACCACCGCGAACTTGGGAGATGACTCGAGGCTCAGAGAAGCCAAAACGAGAATTCCGCGCGGGAGGAGTCGCGTTGAAACGAGTTGTGGAACGGGTGGAGAGAGCTCCCGAGTGAGCGTAACAAATGTTGCATGTCGAACGTGAAGAGAACGGTCAGAATTGAGCGAAAATCCAAGAATTTGGAAAACGCGCCTCGTGGGGGCGTTCGCGGACGACACCAACCCCCTTCAAGGCTACGCGAGTGCGCTACCCATTTGAATACAGCCCCCCGTCCTCCAAATTTCTTTCCAAATCCACTCGACGAATCAATTCCGATCGTCCGCGATAAGTTTGATCGGCGGGGGCGTCAAAGTTGTTAGAGGCGCCGAAGAAAGATGAGTAGACGACGAGCGAATTAAAACGACGCGTGAAACGCGCCGAAGTGCGAGGAGGAGAGCGTGAAACGACGGAAACGTGGAGCTAAGCGGAAGTGCGTGCGAAGCCGTTGTCGGCCAGCCCAAGCAGCGGCCTACAAAACAACCGAAGAGCGCACCAAGCGCGTTTGGAGTGCTAACGAGGTTGACCGGCGCGCCCTTACGGGGGCGATCGCGAACGAATCTGACCCCCGTTGAAGACGCACGTATATATCGTGGTCGCCCTTCAATCTTTCCCATCGCACTCTCTCCCAAACCTTCCGTTTCCTCCAAACGAAGTGTCATGTAAGTCGAGGCGACGAAAGGCGGAAAATCCGTGACGCGTGAAAACGCATAGTGAGACGGAACGGGAAATTGATTGGAACCGCGAACGCTAGCGGGGAGCGAAGCGAAACGTGTCAAACGCGTTGCCGGAGGAGCGAGGAGAGCGCCAGGTTAAGATGAGAGGAGAGCGCGAAAGAAAAGAACAGGTGTCAGAAATGAATCAAAAGCAATGAATCAATCAGACGCGCCTCGCGGGGGCGTTCGCTGACGAATCAAACCCCCTTGAAGGCTTTGCGCGAGCATCGCTTCGATTTATCCTGCCCCCCCATCGTCCGTTGTCCCATCCCAAACGTTTCCGAGGGAAAAGCCTTGATCCTGACGGCGCTAACGAAAGTGGGGAGCAAAGCGGAACGCGTCAAATGCGTTGCAAGAGGAGAGCGCCAGAGAGGTCAAACGACACGTGGGAACGCGGCAAGAGGGTCGACGTCAGCGTCAGAGTTTGTAAGAGAGCAAATAGGCTGGCGGGCGCGTAAGTTCTCGACGGCGACGTGAGAGTCAAGAGGAAGGAGGAAAAGCGAAATGGTTAGCGTGAATACGGCTTGAAAGACTGAGTTTGACGTGCCTCGAGGGGGTAATCGCGAAAGAGTGAAACCCCCATCAAGGCTGCGCGGCGGAAGCGGCGCCTGAATCCATGCTCCTCCATCCTCCGTTTTCCCTTCCAAACTAATTTCCACAACTCTTCCGTTTAACGCCATGTTTTTGATGCTTTCGTTCGTCGGAGACGTCCTATACGTTGGATGCGAGTCGAAGAGTCTTGACGAGAATGGAAAGAAAAGTAGTAACTATAAGGCGTGATGCAGCGCGTCAAGTCACGCTACAGGGCGATGGACAGAATGCTAGAGGGCAGAGAAACAAAGTCGCTCGAAAGGTATCGTTGTCCAAGATTTGTCCGAGCCGTTACTAATTCGTCTTGAAGTCAAGCAAGTCGGCGATGTGTTAGAGAGAGCCAAGAGAGTGTCGAAAAAGGAAAACGACGCGTCAAAACGCGTCGCAGAACGGGCGAGAGAGGGAGGAGGGACGAGGCAAGCAGAGAGTTTGTGACTCGTGACTGATCGTCACACCTCTGCTTTCTCCATACTGCGAGTCTCCTCTTGTACTCACCTCTCTCCTCGCCGTCGGCTCGTTGTCCCTCGCTTGGGCGTTCTCTTTGGCAGCAACTACAACGCTACCGGATGTAGATCGTCCGCGAATCTCGACCTCTGAGCTCCAGAGGTCTAGCTTTGGAAATACGACATCTGAGCTTCCCGCCAATTTTCTAGTCGAAATTCTGCGAAGAGACGAACGCTGGACCTTTCGAAATCCATAAAGTGCGTGTTTCTTTGTTGGAAGGTTAAAATGAAGCTGAAATGAAAGAAGATGAGAGAGGTCTTGAGGCGGAATTGAGGGAAGACGAGGAAAGTTCGTAGCTGGGTATATGGGCCTCGCACCGCTCCGAGACGAGCCGTTGGCGAGGGTCGAGGTGCCTTGACGTTGGTTTGACCGGGTGGAAGCGCCAGGTGAGTCCTGAAAACTTCCACAGAATGATTTGAGGCTGACTTTCGTCAGCGGCGTGTATCGCGCGCCCGCGCCTGCGTCGTTAAGCTACGACGCAGGTCCCAATTCCTTCCCGCTCCCATACCAAGTACGGCGCGCCGTTCTCGCGTCGATTACGCGCGAGGTCGACGCTTCGTCCGATCCGTACGGTCGTGCTAACGAGCACGAAAGTCCAGTAATCCAGTGTCGAAGATTCCGCCACTGTGAAGTGCGAATCAGTTGAAAGGAGGGCGCAGGCGACCGAGAACGGGAGGTTATGGTGCCAGGTGAGTCCTCCTTCAGCTCTGACGTCCACGTGCAAATTGACAACGAGTCGCCTTTCAGGCTTGACTGGCGAAGCCCTCGACACCGAAGTTACAAGCCCCCCATCCTTGGCGGCGCTTGCAATGGCGGGCGCCGGAGAAGGGGTCTTGGACGATGGTGGAACATTGGTGAGCTCGCTGTCAACGTCGTAGGATGCGCAAACGTCGTCTGAAGGGTACGGTTGCCCATACTTCCCCCTTGAACTCAGCTGATTTGATTCGTTCAGGGGCTTTTCCTCGCACTCGACCACAACCGCGATGGGAGATGGGGATGCCGACGAATCTAGATCGAAAGAGATCTTCAGTCTCTCGATCGCGACGTCGGGCTCAACGACGGTCGAAAGGAAGTAGGGAGCTCCTTTCGTAAGTAACGAATGCTTTTGAGCCAAGGTAGACTTAGCTGATGAACATCCATCTTGCAGCTCCATTCCGCCACACGCCGAAGCATTCACGTGCGCCGTCAGCGTCGACGAGGCATGTCCTTTAGTCTTGCTGGAATCAGCTTTCTTGCTAAGCGTCTCGTTCTTCCTCTGGTGTCCGTGTACGGCAAGCGACGACTCCACAGTCTTGCTGTCGCAGGCTTGGGAACGCGCCTTCGTAATTGCCGCTGCATCCGTGGTACGAGTTTTCTCCTTAATAAAGGTGTTGCTAATCTCAGTACTGATAGCCACCACCTGCCGCCCCCCAGACTCGGCCATGGATGGAATGGCATTCCTGCTGTGCGCGTTACTGTCAATGACGCCAGACGGATGCGGCTGACGCGCTGGGGTGGGTGAGCGGTGGGATGAAGAAATCCTTTCAGCGAGTGTCCAGTCGTGCTGTACGCTTGAATTGACGTTCACGTTCACGTTGGTACGTTGCTGATTTGTTCGCCCCTCAAACTTTACGCAGAGCGCCGTAGACAATGACCGCAGATTCGTCACGTTGCCCTGGCTCAGCCCCCCACGCTCCACCGTACCATCCGACACTGCGGAAGAGGGAGCGGGAGGAGGAGCTGGAGTTATTGGAGAATAAGGTGACGAAGGGAGACGCGATGATGCTTGAATATTCCTGGTACGTTGATCTGCGGCGTCGATGTCGAATGGCTGCCACATCGCTTGCACCCCAGGCTCCACGGCCGACGAAACGCTCACGACGCCAATGGAGCTCGGCTCAACAGCACCTACACCCTCAAAGTCTCGCCCCCCAGGCTCGGTTACTACCCAGTCCGCGACACGAGCAGGAGCGGGGGATAGACCAGAAGAGGGAGACCTCGCAGCTGCTATCCGGTCAACGACTCGAGGAGGAGCGGAAGGCTGAGGAGAGGTGTGATTGGAGACAAAGGAAGACGAAGATGATGATATTTGAGTGCTCTTGGTACGTCGTTTCCACACGTCCGTGTCAGTATGCTGCTGATGTGTTCGCCCCCCAAGCTCAACCGTACCTCCCGCCAACGCGGGAGAGGGAGCGGGAGACGACGATCGGGTGGAAATGGATGTTATAGATCGCGCTCGGTCCTCGCGCAAGTCCACAGTGCATGAAGCAACGGTGCGTCGACTCGCTTGTGATTCTTGCTGCTTCTGCTGATACTCCTTGAAGTCGTTGTACGCCCTCTTCATTCTTGCTGCCAATGTGTTCCATACGGACGTCAGCAATTTCAAATCGTCACTGGTTTGAAGCATTCGTTTGAGGTCGCCGTGCGGGTCTATGTCAAATACCATGGCCTGCGGCGTAGAGGACGATCCCAATTCGGCGAGTAAGATCTGAATTTGCTTGATTGTGTCCATAACAAAGTACAGGAACACGGCATCAAGTGTACCATGTCCCACATCCGTGTTGACGATCCATACGGTGAGGTCGGTGAAGTCCATGCGCATGTACGTTTTCCAATCCTCGACTAGCGCATCCAACGACGTCTTGGAGAAGCTTGAGATGGGATCATGAGAGCTCCGCGAGGTTGCCAGGGAAGTGGGAGGTGCGTGCGCGTTCGTGGCATTGGCATTGCTTTTCGATGTGCTAACCGATTCAGAAGGTTCGTTGAGCTTGATGTCAAATTGGTCGACAATGTTCTTGGGGAGTTTTCGACGAAGAACCAAAGGAAGACGAGCAGCGAGTGTGCCGACGTTGGAGACAGCTGTGTGTAAGGAAGGGTGCTCAACGTCGCCAGCACAAAGTGCTTTGAGTTGATGTTTCGCTGTCCAGATATGATCTACGATGGACACCCAATTGGTGACGACCTGATTTTGCGTAGCTAGACCATCGTGTGCTCCAGAGCCTGATAGAATGTCCAGTGCTGTGTGTCCAATAGCGGGGATATCGGCAAGTCCAAGGTGTTTAGCAGACAGGTCCAAGAGGTAATTCATCGCACAAATAACGTGAGACAGCATGGTTGCTAAGTCGTGATGAAGTACATATCCACCGCCCGAAAGAACCATATTGGAAGGAAGGAGGGTGTATTTGGTGAGAGCTGAGCATGTTTCATGCAAGGAGAGCATGCCTTGCTGAGGAGAAATGACGTACTTGGACCATATCCAGTCCAAGTAAGGATTGACCATGATGAAGGGAGATCCGAAAAAATCCAGCCAAGGGGGTACGACAGTTCCCAATGTGTCCACTTTGTAAGGCTCTAGGAGGCCTCACAGATGGGTTACTGTCGTACACAAGTCCTGGCAGGATGAAAGAGTCTTATATTGTGGTAAGACCCTAAGAATGACGGTTCTAGCTCAGGGAAGGCTACTAAGAGCCGTAATATTACGGGCTCCTATACAGCAGACTTCCTAGATCCTCCGAATATTTCGAGGGGACTGAGCAGAAGGCCAAAGAGGTCCAATAATGTGAATCAGATAAGCTTGATATTCCAAAAGTGCTGCCTAGTGCCTAGTGCCTCAAGTATTGGCCCAGGCAAGGCAAGTATGTACTAATCAGTGCACCCAAGCCTCTATCAGCAGCCCGTAGGCTCTGGAGAGACCGTTGTAGGCGATGATTGTAGGAGGTTAAGATGATAGTGATCATGTGATACGAGTACATGTGACTTGTAGCTAAAGAGTAACTAAAATAGGTAAACGACCCCTTACACAATCGAAGCGCACCAAACGGAGTTTGGAAGGTTGTGTAATCTCGAGATTCCGGGTCAATCAGCCGGTGGTTGTACCCAGAGTAAAGATCAAACGTGGACCCACAAGCCCTTCCTGCGAAATGTTCGGCCAGATCCGCGGCGCCGGGAGGCACCCCAGAGTGTGCAATGGTCACCGCGTTCAGCGGCTCCAGCGAATGCACTAACCGAATTGACTTCTTATCACTCTTCAGAACCCCAAAGTACTTGGTGCGATACGAGCCATTAGATGGTTCATATATATTGGCATCGATACTCGCCCTAAGCACCTTGCAGACTTCTTCCAGCTGTCCTGGCGGGATGGGAATATTTCTCTCCACCCAAACCTTATGGTCTGGCTTCACCGGGAACTTAACTGGCGGGAAGAAATCCGTTCTGAAAGTTCCTCTTTCGCTGTCATCCCATGCTACCGTATTTTCGTGTATAGATAACATATGATGAACCAGCTTCATCTCTTCATCATTCAAGAATCCATCGTTATGCAGTTCGTCTACCACCGCCTTCCTCTCCGCAGTGTATCTCCCAACGGGAACGAATTCTGGCGGGTGAGGGTCTAGCGGGACGAGGTTCTGCAATGGATCCCCGATGATATTCCTTTCTATCCTGAACTCGGGAGGGAGCGGCTCGAGGACCGGCTTTACTTTTAGCGCTACCGGTTTATACTTCTTCGAGAACACCTCCTTCACCTCGACTTCGGGCGGGTGATCCTCGGGAATGATTTCCTCCATCAAAGCGACTTTTGTCTCATTGTGTTCAAACCCGGGTACTACCCAATCGGCGTAGTCACAGCACTGACAGCGCTCCCCCCGCTGAATGACGAGATTGCTCTTGCCTAACCGACTCAATATCGATGCCGGCAGTCATAAACACAGCGGCCGGATCCTTCAGTTTTTCTCTGACTTTGTCCGTTATGTTGGCTACGATAGCCACATAGGATTCGCCGACTTCCTTTCCTTCTGTCAGCTGCTCGTTGTATTCTTGGAATAACTGAGCAGCGGGTTCATCATCAATCTCTGGCATGGCAGCCGCCAGGTAGGCCATTTTCGTCTCGGCCATCGAAAATCCCTCTTCTCCAGACTTCATCAAAGCGCAAATTCTAGGAACATTATTCTCGTCCAGTTCTATCTGAACCGCTAATTCTCCTTGATGGTTAATCAACTCCTCGAATTCTGAAAATTTTGCTCCTCTTGGCTGCTCGGCTGCTCAGCCGGTGATGCGTCGTTCTGGACGCGCCGCACCTGTCGCCGCTGGCCTCTGGGGAAGGTAGGGACGACCACCCGCTTCTGCGTGGAGGGGTCGGTCAAAGTCAGGAACTGGTTCCCGTCAGAGGTATTTTTGATACCGCTGGCGGTCAGGATTTCGAAGGGTCGCCCCAACAGCACCTTGTAGGCCGGGTTTCGTATGACATGCACTTGAAGGTACACCGTCATGTCACCGAACCTGAAGGGGACGTTCCTTGCCAGACCGACTGACTTCTCGGTTTGCCCGTTGGCGCTCATCATGTGGATGCAGTTATCTGGGTCCCAGCTGACTCCTAGTTCGGTGGCTACCGACAGGGCCATGGACACGATCTGCGATCCACCGTCCAGAATACATTCAACTTCAGCTGCGCCGTGAATGAGCGGGAAGACCACTCTCAGGGCCGCTGATTCTCCGGCAGAAGCATTGTCGGAGATGGCGACGAAGACATCCCTTACCGGCTCTCCCTCCACTATCGACTGCCAATATTGGACCACTGGGTCGACGGTGATCAGGGCTCCCGCTGGCATAAGTCCGTCGGCCGCTGTCGCGACCTGAACTATTACCTCGTAAGGTAGGTCCTCTACGGTTACGCTGGAGGACTCGTCATCTCCGTCGGCTTCGCTCTCTGCGTGGCTAATCAACTGTTCTAGGGTTACTCGAACAGCGGGCGAGACCCTCTTCTTCGAGAGCAACGCCTTAGCCTGGCGCAGCAACTTCGGGCTGAGGGCGAACAGTCTCCCCAGCGGGAGAGCTATTTCCAGGTTTCCGAAGATCTCTTTTATCAAGGATTCGACCTCCTCATCGTCCTGGTCCTCTACGGGCGCCTTCAACTCGTAGTTCTTTTCGTTGGCCACTAACGGCGGATCTCCTGCCGGCCGAACTCTAGGTTCGTTGGGCCTTTTGGCTGGCTTGACCGGAGGAACGTTCCTATACGGAAGCTCCGGCGGCTGAGCGCCATTTTGTTCTTCTGTCTCCTCCCGCCCTTTCTCCTTGGTTTCAACGATCGCCGGCTGTGCTTCGACAGCGGGCTTTCGCAGCGTCCTCGGCTTGTAGGGCAACTTCGGCATCACAACTTCCATTTTCTTTCCTACAGGCGGGCGTACTTGTCTGTTCTCCGGGGGCTTATCCGCACTGGGTTTCCCCTTTGCCCCCTTCCTCGAACTCTCTAAAAATGCTCTCCTTCGGCGCTGTTCCCCGTTCGGGAGGGACCAGCCCCGTTGGGAGAGCGAGAGTTCGCTGAGACAGCCGCCAGTAGAATCGCAACAGCGTTGGCGTCGAATTGCGGCGGGGGAGGTTGGCTTTGATGAGCCACAAGGGGTGGTTGAACACCCCCTGAACCATGCGACTGGAGTTGCGTCACTTGCCGCTGGAGGTTTACTTGCTCAGCTCGCAAGGAAACCAATTCTTCTTCTCTCGGGTCATAGTAGAATTCCTCGTTCTGGCTGAACGCGGCTTGCGCGGCTTCCAGCTCCTGCTCGTCCATGTCAAGAACGGAGAGCTGAGCGAAGACAGACTGGTAGTTTTGCGCAGCGGCCGTTGGTTGGGCGGCCGGGCGGTACTCCTCTACCTGCTGCTTCTTGGACTTGTGCCCGTCCTTCGGGATAGGTATCCCATCGGGGAAACAGTCTCTGAACCCTACGACCTTCATCTTTCCACTCCCTATGTGGGCTTGCCGGATGAGACACTTATCTCTAAAATGCCCAAACTTGTCGCAATAAAGACACCCCTGATCCGCCAGGTTCCCTTTGAATTGCACGGTAGGCAATCGCGGGTAAGACTGGGAGTCAGCGGCGCCTGGGACTCTGCCCGGTAGGGACTTATAGAAGGACTCTAACTCAGCCATCTTTTTCTTGGTCGCGGCGTCGATCTCTTTTAATTGGGAGGTCTGATTATCCAGCCGCTCCATCATAGTGACGACCGACACCTTAATCGTCTCAAGAAGGGCCTTGTTAGGGTCCTCTTCTTCTTTCTTAATCGCAACGTTCGGATTCGGGAGAATCGACCGCCCGCTCGACGCTCGTCCAGAGCCGCTGGCGCTCTTTGACTTGCTCGAGTAACCCCGATCAGAAGTGCCAAAGAACTCCGAGTTGGCGGTCGAACGTTTCGCGATCTTTTTGGCCTCACTCATGACTTCGGCCAGCGTCCATGAGCGGGCGTCCGGCTCGTCGTCGTCCTCAGCGGGAGGTTTCCTCTCGAGATTCTCCAGGATTCGCTCCTTAAACTCGCGAGTCAATTTGGAGAAGAACATCGGGAGGGCTTCCCGGTGCGAAATCAAGTTTGAATCGAGGAGTTTGTTCGCCTCGACGTTCATGGTTCGCGTGAGGCGCATGAGCTCGTCCTCATCATCCCGGTCAATCCCCTCTTCGGCGAACTTACGAAGCTGCTTGTGCAATTTCTGCACAGAGCCCTTCTTCTGGTCGACCACTGACGGGTAATTTTCCAGGATTTCTTTCTTAAAGTCGTCGAACGTCTTGGAGAACGAGTCGAACTGCCGCCACTCCTCAGCCGTGGCTTGAGCGGTGTAGCGGCAGACGAACTCGTTCTTCTTGTCGGCCGGCGTCTCATCTAATTCCATCATACGCTCCACATGGTCCAGGAAACGAACGAGTTCCTCCGGCTCATCTTCTTTGAAGAGCGGGGCGTTCCTGTCCCATGGTTCCGGCGCGCGCTTCTTTCCTCGGGCGACAGTATTATTGCCGTCTTCAGCCATCGGATTGTTTGAAGGGGTTGGTGAAGTTTGGAGTAGTGGTGAAGAGACAGACGAGAGAGTCGTTGACGACTGGGTAGCTGCACCGTCGGGCGTAACAGGTCTAGTGCCGGGCGGTTGAGTTGAGGTTTGTTGTTCCAGCGGAGCAGAGGGGCTCAACGACTGGGTTTGGCGGGAACGATAAGTGTGTGCTTGGGTTCGTCCGCGCAGAGAATAGATTTCCCGGGCGAGAGCAACAGACGAGAGAGAGGGATCTGGAAGTTCGAATTCAAGAGCGGCAGCAGCGGCGCGTAGGCTAGTATTTGTAGACCGAGATTTTGGTGGTGGCACTCTAGCGGATCGTCCTTCTGAAGCCACGTCTCCTCTGAAACTAAATGGCAAAATCTTCTATCGCGGGCCTGGAGCTAACGGCTCAACGGGCGGGTGTATATTCTATTCTCGAGTCAACCGGCGGATGGTTCGTGCTAGTTTTATAGCAGCGTCCACAAGTGATTTCTTTCGACTTGACACAAATAATCTGTCACCCCTCGCGGTGGGCTCCAGATGAAACGGTGCGTGTGGGTGTAGGCGTGAAATATACCGAAATATAAAATCACTAAATCTAATCCAATACGACGTGTGTGTGTGTGTGTTCGGGGTGGCGGGAGCACGTATCGTCCCTCAGAATACTTGGGCAAGCTTCAATCAATCAAGGTCGCTACGTTTGAGCGGGACGAACTACTAGATTGTCTAGCGAGAACGTAGCGGGCAAAAACGATTCGCAGCGGGAGAAGCGAAGAGTCACTCTTTCTGAGACTTCGAAATGAGAAATTCTGAGTCTAGCGGGGAGGGTCTCCGTGCCAATAGAAAAGCGTCGCCCGGTAGTGGATCGTCAACCGGGAAGAAGCTTTCTGGATGACAACCGGCGGGCAGAAGGCGCGGCTCAGCGGGACGGGGTTCTTATTCAACTGGCGCGGCTCTGGCGAGGAGCGGGGCTCTTACGTCGATGGCGCGGACACTGACAGTGGCCGGGGCACTTACACCACTACGCGGCGGCGAGCTCGAACGGGGGTCTTTGAATACCGCGGAACGGCAGGGCACACGGGGCGTCGACGGCGCGGAATCAAGCACGAACGGGGGTCTTGGTTATACCGCGGAACTGCAAGAGACGGGGCTTCGTATTTCAGGAGGGCGCGGGCTCAAAGGCTGGCGGGGCTCTCAAAGTTCTGGCGGCTCGGTATGCCACAAGTCTTTCCGTATCACTCGAGTCTCTCTCAGATATCAAGTCTAGTCTCTTTCAAAGTTCCAATTCAAATTCTAGAGTCCGCTACAAACTGCCCTTGTCTACGGGTAGGTAATTGACTGAGTAACAAAAAGTACACCGGGAGATTAAATACATGCAGCGGGAGCAGAAACAACCAAATAAAATCATGATGAGAGACTGTCCAAGTTTGATGCCGCGCCCGCTGGGAACCAATGGTATATTCAGGATTGCGAGTCGTGAGTGAAAAGACTGCCTCCCGGAGAAAGTCCATGCGGGCGGGTGGGTATTGCGCCTTATTGCAGTGCAATGGCGTGCTGGTTGCCATGTCCCCGGGAGGGGACACGAAATTCCTCCTTCATAATATGGTCCCGCCGCTGGTCGAGTTGAAGTCGAAAAGGCTTCCCGCTGAGTAGTTAGTCAACGGCTCGACAGCGGTCAAGTTCGTCTCTTCCTCCATATTCAGAACAGTATAAGTCCCAGGGAAAATAGGGAGAGCCGAGCCGCGTTAGCGGCTCGCCACTCGCCGTTCGGGTTGTCCGCAATCAGCGGGAAATGCCCCCGGCAACTCGCCATGTCCTTCTCATCATTCTGACAGAGCCGCTGGCTGGATAGCCGCTGGCTCCGCGGTGCTCCCGCTGGCAGTCGGTTAAGTCCCGGCTGTCCGTAATCAGCCGGCATGCTCGGTTAGGGCCTGCCGGTGATCCTGTTCGTCGATAGAGTAGTGGCCGCCCTGAGTTCGAAGTTGAACTCAGTATGGTCCCCCGCTAGATCTTCTTCATGTTGGTCGGCGGGTGAGCGCCTAACCTCAGGGAGGTCGGTAGTTCCTCTTAGTCGCCTCCAGCACCTCGAGATAGTAGTTTCCCACCAAGTCCCTTGGCCCGGCAGTTTAGAAATAGTCAGCGGCAGAGTCTCGCACCCATGTTTAGGGAAACGTCGCTAAGCCGCTGCTATCCGTTGGTGTCCCGCCAGCTTGTCGGCTATCCACAGCAATAAGATACTGCCCGCGAGGACGGGCATATCTTCTATTATCCTAACCTCACTTCTCCCGCTGATAGGTCTCGAAAATCGATAAATTCCGAGCATTTCATGCCTAGCCGTATAGCGGCCCTATCAACGTGAGCGTCCGCGCGAGTCGTCAGAGTCCCGAAAGGAATGGTTGGCGTTGTCTCGAGAGCTGGACTGCTTCGGAGGTCGGGCAGGAGGTGGTTGGGGATTGACGCCGAGGTCGATGGCTCTGCGAGTGACTGGGGCAGAGTTGCCGGAAGCTACCAGTCTAGCGGCTTTGAGAGTGCCAACCGCGATACTGACCTTCGTAGACCATTGGACTAAATCGAAAGGCGATTGGTCGAGAATCGCGTTACGCAACAACTTCTCCGAAGGGTACCAGAGCGGGAAGTCGGCCTCGAAATTCTCGATCCTGAGGAAGAAATCCCGATGTTTAGACATTTCAACAGCAAAAGAGAAAGGATTTGAGGCAGAGACGGGGGCGCTCAAGCGCTCTAGAGCTTTGACGTAGTTGGCGGAGGACTGCGTCCATGCGAACACCGAGTAGCCGTCGGCAGAGTCGTCGCCGCCCCACAAGGCGGTAAGCTTTTCCATGTCGATTAAATTTATCTTGTCGGCAGCGGTGTCGTGTAGTGGGATAATCCGTTTGTTGGGAATGTCGTCGGGGTATTCCGTGGCGCACCGCAGACGTTCGTCTTGGAACCAGAAGATTGGAGGGTGTTGTTTGTACGCGATGGCGGCGAGGAATATGCTGGGGGCGGTGACGGGGCGGCTAGCAATAGAGTCAATTGGAACGGGTTTGTTCATCACCATGCTCCCTTCCAAGAGCCTCGAGCTCTCCTTTTCTGCCTCCTTAGTGCGCTTCTCCAGCTCTTTTCTAAGATCTTCGGCGCGGTGTAGGTTTTTCCGTTTCTGGTAGACGACGAGAGCTAGAGTGGAGGGGAGGGGTCCGACGAGACGTTCGAATTCGGTGGAGGAGACGATTTCGTCGACTTCGTCTTGGGAGTACAGGTAGAAGGACTTGAGCTTCAGCCCGATGTCCATGGCCGGAGTGACTGTGCCGTCCTGAAGAGCGGCTGCGTAAGCCTTGGTCGTGCGGACGCTGAGCCTGTTATGGTCGTCAACTTCACAGTTGTACTTGTTACGGTCTTTAAGGTCGAAGTCGTCAGGGATCGGCAAGTCTGGTGGTGCTTTGGACCACGCTGCGAAGTCGAAAGTTGCGGGGAGCGGCAGAGTTTCGCCGCATGTAGAGGTCGGAGGGGTTTGAGTCGGGTTCGAAGGGCCTTGTGTTGACATTTTTTGTCGAAAATGGAGGCTGAGAGACGTGTTGGAGGAGCGAGGAGGGGACGCGACGAACGCGTCTGTAAACCAAAGTAGGTAGGTCACGTCACAGGTAACGCGTATACTATCTAATCTCCCTTATCTTCCACTTAACCCAGCCGCTCGCAAGCTCGCGTGGGTTTAGCTCGCATTGAACCAAATTTCGAACATCTTTCCAATTCTTCGTTCAAACGGGCAGTTTTCTCGAGCAAAACTGCTGTATAACTATACTGAAGCATCTTAGACTATAATTCTGAGCTCATTTGCTTGATTCTGGGACACTGAAGTATTGTACATGAAAATTAACAAGTTGAACTCAGGTTGAGGCGGCGGTGAGAGTTACGGAGCAGTGTTGTGTTCCACATTAGAGATAAATATATAGCAAGCCAAATGCCTGACTTCCTGTGTAGAATGAAGTGCTGCACAGACTTGATTTCAGACTCACCAATTCATGGTGAATACAAAGGAGAGAGACTGGCAAATAATTGCTGGTTACAGCAGATCAGGGATGTCCAGGCAGGATGAGTCCTCATATATAGAGATCATTCTTGACTGTCTATAAGGGAACCCAAGTCAGGAATATTGAACAACAGAGTTTGAAACACTAAAACAGCCATAAGACAATTTAACACATTTTGAACAGAGCTTCCAGTTGAATTATAGAGAGAAGCAGTCCTCTCTAGGTAAAAGAAAGAGGCTTAAAGCGATGTCTTGAGTCTACAAGGGAGATATGGCACCAGGGACGGCTTTGATGAGCTAGCAGACAATCGGAGGAATTGATCATTTGGATCTGCCGCGGTCCAAATTCCAGTCAAAATAACAAAGATGTGCAAGTCTTGTTAATCCAGAGGCCTGAAGGTGTTGAGTTGGGCATATGATAGCCTCAAAACAAACCAAAAAAGAGCTCAAGAAGTTTCTGGTGTTTCGCCGATGACTTGCAAGTATTGCCGAAATTAGTGCCAGAAACACGCTAGAAAATTATCTGCTGGCATATCTTGATCAAAGTCATGATTACTGCACCTACCGGTAACAAGAGACGCGTCGGAGCAGGAGAGAAAGGGTTCGTGTCTTGATGATGTGCTGTTGTTTGCAGTAACAGAGCCGAGTTGCCGCCATTGACGTGAGAGAAAGTACAAAGATCTTGAAAACCATTCGCTGGGCCTATGTATATATCTCCGAAAGACATAGGTTTGAAATCAGAGGATTTTCCACGGAACGGCCGGCTTCGATAGTCCAATCAAACAGAAAAAAGCATTGTTTTCATCGTTGTGAAGGCTTTGAGGTACAAAATAAGGTGCAGGAGGTCCGGAATAAATCCCTGAATCTCCCTCCTTTTTCCCCCTTTTTTCCCTTTTCTCGTTTTGAAAAAACGCGATTTTCTCGTCGCATCCACAGACATAGTACATGAGCCAAAACATAAGCCAATCCGCAATGATTCGACTTCCCTGTCATGCCGCTCCATAGACAAAGCGAAACAATAAAAAATCGGCTTTCTTTCCTCCCAGCCGAAAGTTAGTGTGACGAAAGATTTACCGGTAGGCAATAGTTTCGTCACATATTTTTGACTGGTTTAAGTTCTAGATTCACCAAAGAATTGTAGCTAATACATCGGAGTACTTATAGCAAGTAAGTAAGTAAAACAAAGCGGAATGAAGTCATATATGAGCGCAGGATAATGTAGACGGAGCGGAAAGTGGATGCAGTCTGAGTAGAACACGGTCACGAGATAAGAAAGAAATGATGGTGTTACAGTTAGCGGAACGAGGATTTTTGATCTTGTCTGTTGTGCGAGTCGAAAGGCAACTACGAAACATCTTGTTTCGTTTTGAGAATAGGGCCAGCCGAAACAAGACTCGACCCACCAGGTATCGGTTAAGAATCCGCCGGCGCGATACATTAGCCGAAATACAAGGCGTCGGCTTGTCTTTCGCAGCATGTACAGCCCGAAATATAAGCCGATGCCTTGTATTTCGGCTTGTGCTTCGTGCCGGTCCACGGCTTGCGTGATCCTTATGGTGCCGAGTTCTGTTTCGGCTGCCCCTATCCTCAACCCGAAACAAGACCTTTCGTGCTCAACTTTCGACGCGCTCGGTACAAAATACGAAAATTTCCCTTTCGGCTAACTTTCGGCTGGGAGGAAACAAAACCGATTCTTATTGTTTCGTCTTGTCTCTCGAGCGGCACGACAAGTAAGTCGAAATATTGCGGATTGGCTTATGCTTCAACCCAGTCTATTAGTGAGTCGAGACGATTTGTTTCCGTATGTAGATCGGGTTAGTCGAAAGTTCGTTTTTTTCGGTGTGAAGTCAAGGTCCTCGGTGGCCAGAAAGCACCACGGGGAGCAAGCGAGGACAGTTGCAACCCATTCAGACTTGAGATGCATTTCTTTCGCTTTTTTTTATTGCGGTCGACCGCAGCGGATCCGCGCAGACTATTCCTCTCGTCGTCGCGGAAAACGTTTCCGTGCTGCCACTATCAAGGCTTCAAAATGAATGTATGCTGATCAGCGCCGCAGGCAAGCTCGGTCTCTCCTTCATCCACATCCCGTTCCTATTGACCTTATACGATAGATTCCTGTACGGCTCGATGAGAAATTCGTATCGCACACAGCTCGTTACGTCTGGACCGGTCAATAACAAACTTCGAAGAGAAAAACTATTTGTCCGGAAACGCACACATACATGAAACCTCCGTGCCATCCTATTCTACCTCAAGAATGACATTCAGATATCAAAGGATAAAAATCAAGCTTTCAAGCAACCTGCGCGTATACGAAAGCAAACAAAACCCCTAGCAAAACCCACCACGATACATCCATTGGCCTACTGTGCATGCTCATGCTCAGCGTGATTTTCAGAGGCTTATTCAAGACATCTTTTAAGGCTGTCTGCGGCGAGGTGGCACGAGAAATCTCGGTTTCAACCTGGGGGTTTCGATGAGTTCTGTGGCTCGACGTCATGACTAACTACCTACCATTTCGAAATCCTCGGCGAGGCGCACTTTGGCAATTGGTACGACAAGAGCGGCGAGGCTATGAGGTGTCGAATCTGTATCCTGCCTCGTCGCCGCGGGATACGGCGATGAAGGTTTCTTCACCATCTCCATCGTCATCAAACCCGCTTCCACGACTTCGACAATCTTTGGAGTGTCAAAGCCATCCTGGTTCTCGACATCCTCCATCTCGCCACCTTCACCCGCGAGTTCCTCCAGAGCACCACGATCCTCCTCCGACGGCTTCAATTCCCAGCAATCCAGCTCCTCGTCACTGGAATTCATTACTTTCTCAAATAAGCACTCGGGCCTAGGGGGCAAAGACGCGAACTTCTTTCGCGCCTCGACGGCTTCAGCCGTCACTGCGGCCGCGTCGTCAGCATCCCCCTGCTCCACGAGTAGAGCACGATGCTGATCCAACGCGTCAGCGAAAGTGGGCAGGAAGCAGGTCTCCGATTTGGCGACGTTTCGTAGAGTTTGCATGGCCTCATCGCAGGCGACGATGGCTTCCTTTCGACATCCGAGGTCCCACTTGATGGAGGCGAGATGTTGAAGGCTGCTGGCGAGGGTGGGGAGGTGTCGCGGGGCTAATGCGACTAGCTCGCGGTATAATGCAATAGCCTTTTCACCATTCGAAAGTGCTTGATGACAATCATCCGAGCTGCGAGTCGTAGTGACAACGAAACCATCCCAGAATTTAAGCATTCAGTCATTCCTCTTGTGGGTCCGAACCGAACGTTCAGTTCTGCCAACGCGTTGTCGCCAGAAAAATGGCATGGCTGTTCCTCAAATTGAACAATGTGGGTACCGGTGTTGAGCAGCAGGATTGTCGTATACATACTACGTATGATCTGTGAATCAGAGTAAGGCGAGGGAGGTTGGGCAGCAACCTTGCTTGCTTTCGTCCACGATCGAGTAACGACTGGAGGCTCTCTCTGCAAATATGGCGTCAGCCTCGTCGCCCACCGCCGACGTAAGTGGCTCATGAATCCATTCGACAACATCCTCCGCACAATGCTCTTCGTCACGCGCTCGGAGCCGCCAGCCAGCCTTCCACCCCTCCTTCGACAGCACACCCGTACATTAACGGCAGGCGACTTCTTCGTCAACCCCGGCGCGCCGATCAGAACATCCCTCCTCTTTCCTCCACGCTCCTTGCCCTATCTCACCAACCGGCAATCGCCGCATCCTCAGCTCCGGCACGTTGAAGACGAGAGCTCCGACATAAGCTGCTTCGTGCGCAGGCAACTTATTCTCAACGAGGTGGATGGTGTAGAGTGACGTAGCGGATCCGGAGACGGTGAGGTGGGATAAGAGAATTTGAACCTCGCCCGCCCGCATCTCCGGATTTGAGATCGTAGTGGATTTAAAGACGGAGACGGCAAAGTGACCTGAAAGGAAGGTAAGCGAAACGGATCGAGCTGCAGATGATTTGGGGGACTGACGCTGCATGTAGAGTGGGCCTACGCCGACTCGGACGCTGTGGTGGCCAGGCGAATGTCCTTCCTTCTTTTTGTGCGCCGGTCTACCCACCCCACCCGTCTCCTCTGCTTCCAGGTCGACGCGCCTTGCAGTGTGCGCGTACCTGCGCACTATCCCGTGGCATCTCCCCTCCAGCGAACCTCACATTAGCTCTTCGTCACTTCATCCCGAGCCCCTCCCCGTTGGTCTTCTACCACTATCTGCTCCACGTCCCATATCCTCCTCATCTGCCTGCGTTACTAAGGTCGAGCATCGCTCCGAAACGACGACGGGTTCGAGGAACAGAGGGCTTGATGCGGAAATGCACAGCTCGCAAGGCCAGAAGCGAGTTGCAGTGGAGATCGAATATCTATGCGAATAAGAATAGGGTGGGAGGAGGGGACGATACTGCGTTGACGTTTCAAGAGGTGAAGGCGGGGGAGGAGGAAAAGGCAGGAGGAAGTGGAACGTGAGCGTATAGCAAGAGCAACAACAGGGCTGCTGCCTACGAGGAAGCCATATGCATATAATCTCTTTGATGAGGGGTAAACGCCTTCACCGAGTTTTCCGAATTCCTTCATGAAGATTGCAGGTGTAGATTGAGATGAGCTCAATAAATCCATTTTTGGGCAGACTCCAGAGACCTGCAGAAATTTTGGAGAGAAAACTGCAGAGATATGCGTGTACGGAAGCGGTGACCCGAAGGAACTCTCCGAGTTTGTGCAGACCTAGCCCGGGCGACCAGTGCTCAAAACCTGAAAAACAATAGCCGCAGACGGTGAGGAGGAATCTGAATGCGGGTAAGAGAACATGGTGGTAGGAAACAAAAATAGAGTAAACATGACACGCGCCAACCCTGCATACAACTTGTTCGCAACTTCCAACAGCCCAATCGACCCAAGATTATAGCAATCTAAAAGCCCCCAGCATCACATTCACTGCGCAAAATCGTGGTCTCAAGCTAATCTCGAGGCCTTTGCGAGAGCGACACAGTGCCGCCATTGTGCAAAAATTTGCAGAATCCGTGTTTTGAAGCACCATCCGGGATACCGTCGAAGACTCCTTCATTCTTGTGTCTACTGCTGCTTTCCCTCTCCTGCGTCGGCTTGACCCTCACACCCACGCCCGATTACTGGCTATCTGCGATGTTTTAAATCTCGAGCAGCTGGGTCTGTCAGTACTATGGCGAACAAAGCACTAGATTGAAGCCTTCCGCGCGCTTTCGACCCCACCCGTAACTCTCCCCAGTCGCCGCTCCTCGCTTCCCACCCTGACGCGCGACCATCTCTATCCTCATCCGCCTACGTTTCTTCATCTTCCCGCCGATCCTCCGCCTCCCTGTGTACTTCATGGGCCGATTCGGTGCGCTTCTAGTAAAGAATGAGGAGGAGTGGCAGGCACAAAACAAATTTGTCTTTCGATTGCTTTCGAACTCGGCCTTGTCGATACACCCTCCCGCTTGTGGGGGCTCTATTCATCTACACACGCCTCGGTGCAGTGTTGGTGGTTGCAACCCTATGGCTTTTTGCACGTTATCTCGCGATTCGATGATCATCGATGCCTCCGTATCTTATTTCGCGCTACCTTGTTTTCGTTTTCCGTTTTTCACAATTTCTGCAGCCAATTACGAGCAGTAGGTGACTTTGCTCACTTTCTCTGCCCGTAGCACTGATTCTTTCATCCATTTTTTTCAGCGCGAAGGGCAAGACGTCTGGGCCCCAAAGAAATAGGAGTTCCCCATCCCAGATCTCGCCCGACAGTGTAAGGAACACACCGCCACGCCCGGCTCTCTGATGACAACGCACATTGTTTCTCTTTTCTCGTTCCCTCCCCCTCATTCTTTCATTCCTTCATCCTCGTAAGCGTCAACCGAATCGAATCGCTGCGAGTTTCTCTGTTCGTCCCATCCATCTGGCTCATTGTACTACACCTCATCTTCAGCAAAGAATGGAAGCATGGCAGCTATGGATTCTATACGGGTGCGTCCTTGATCATTCACTACTATTACACATTTCAAGTACGCTAACGTTTCTTTCATCTCTATAGCTCCATCTTCATCGTCTACGCCCTCAACACCAGCACGACCTGCAAACTCGAAGCTTCCACCGCCTCGGCCGTCCTGCCCCACCTCAGCACCTCCGAACTCCTGGTGCACCCCTGATTATGCGCCACGTCCTGCGTGCGCGGGTGGGAAGCGGTGAAAGCTTTGGCGGAGTTTTGCAGAATGCACAGAGTCGGGCGAAGGGCGGCGGGGTACATGTAAAGGCGAGAATGTATGGTGGGGGTGAGGTGATTCCGTGGACGGTCGAGGGCGAGGATGGGGTCGTTGTTGTTGGTGGTAAGGCGGAGCTGGAGCGAGAAGGGTGGAGGGAGGCGAGTAAGATTATTGGGTTTTTGACGAATCGGGGGGGCGAAGTCCGCAGATGAAGCATGTGCAGGTTGAGGGGGAGTGGGCTGCGTTGTTGAGTAATGCAGAGAGCGATACGGTTAGCTTGAGATAAGGTGTCGATTTTGTACCCGGGCCCAGCCAAGTAGGTCTCTTTCTCGGCAATGGATGTAAGGTAGATCTAAGTCTGTAATGGAAGTACATACGTTGTAGTTCTTCGAATTCGACTATGCTGCCACCCTTTGAAGAGAGCCAGTGTAAAACTAGGTCCATGCCGCTGATCTGATCTGCACCGTGACCGCGGCGGGTTGCCTCCTTCCTACATCCACATCCCTTTCATATTGGATCTTTTTTGTCTACCACGGACTCCAGGGCGACTCGGCAGAACGCGCACACAGCTCTCCACACCTACCGGTCGGTCTACGTGCAAGCCATAGAGAAAACTGGCTCTCCAGAATCGCACATCGTCGGGGAGAAACACAGCTTCAACCGACTTGCATTCAATGTCCAAGTCTCAACCTCTGCCACACCGATTTTCAAGAGTATCTACCAACCCAAGAGATTCTACACTAAATAGTAAATCGTAGACAAAACTTCAAGCAATCCGGGTATACACGATAGCGATTGTAAATATAAGCAAGATCCACCATATCACGTCCACCGGCCTGCTTTGCATGCTCATGCTCAGCTTGAGCTTGAGTGGCTTGTTCAAAACATTCTTCACGGCGGTCTGCGTCTTAGAAATGGTTCCGGTGTGGGAAGGATCCTGCTGTGTTTTATGAACTCCGCATAAAGCAATTCACGCCTTCAAACACACCTTTGGGAAGTCTTCCGCCGAGCCAGCTTGAAGCGGGTGTTCGTTCACTGGTACGATGACGCCAGCGGACATGGAATCTGTCACAATTAGCGTCAAACCCAAATCTCGACTTGTTGCAGCGGGAGACGAGAATGGCTGTCCCTCTAACTCCTCTATCACCGTGGGCTCTGGCTCCTTTACTTCGAAGATGTTGGGGATGTCAAGCGCATCGTGGTACTCGTCATCATCCTCGACATCCGGCTCGTCTCCTTCACTCGTTGGATCTTCGAGGGCATCGCTAAATTCCATAAGCTCCCACCAATCCAACTCCTCCTCATCACTGATGTCCACAGCTTTCTCAAATAGCCACTCCGGGCCTGGAGGTAAAGAGTCAAATTTCCTTCGCATCTCGCGTGCCTCAGTGGTTGCAGCTGAGGCGGCACTAGTATTCCCCTCCTTCCCGAGTAAAGCGGCGAGCTGATCCAATGCATCGGCAAGGTTTGGAAGAAAATACGTCTCGACATCGGCAACCCCACGCATAATTTCAACAGCTTCCTCGCAGGCAGCGGTGGCTTTATCTTGTTCCCCCCAAGCCTGCAGAAGGGACGCAAGATGTCGAAGGCTGTTCGCAAGAGTAGGAAGGTGTCTAGGTGCCACTTCGACGAGCTCGCGGTACAATTCGGTGGCTTTTTGGCCATTGGCAAGTGCTTGTTCGGAATCGCCCGAGACCGCGAGGCGCTGGGACAATGCAAAGAAGGCGTCTCCTCCTGATTCTTGTTTTCTGAGTATCCGAAGTATCTCCCTCCATGTCTTCTGCTCGTTTTGCACATATAATGACACCGCGTCTTGGGCAGATTTGAGGGCTGCGATATGTTTTCCAGTTGCTGCCTGACGGTTTGAAAGAGTGGTGAACGAGTGGATTTGCAGGGATATGATGATTCCATGAAGGGATTCGTTTCGGTTTATGTCTACGCATCGAATTTCTACTTCGGCGCAAAACTCGACAGCTTTTTCGGCATTCTCCAGCGCTTTTTGAGGATGTCCCAGGAGATCCCATACCACGGCGAGCTCCGTAAACAGAAAGCAAAGGTCTACGTTGAACAACGGACCATGGGTACAATACTTCGTAATGTGAGCATTTGATGCTCTCTTGATGAGTGATAGAGCTTCCCAGTGTCGTCCCATGCGCAGGAGGATGCGCATCCTCATAATGTGATAGGGTAGAAACCATAGGTCGTCAATTGGGCAAACGAGCAGCGAATCTGACTTTTGCACAGCTTGCACCGCGTCAGCAAATCGGGCTGCGTCGCAAAAGATGAAGTCGCGAAACAACAGAAACGCCTGCGACCACGCCGCGAGACCATCTTCAGTGTGAAACGGACAGGCGAGATATTCGGCGACTTGCTTGCAGAGCATGAGTCCCTCGTCGTGGGCCCCAATCTTCGGAGCGTGTTCACAGATCTGCACAAGAGGGGCGCCGAAATTTATCACCCACTCGTCCAAATCCATGATGACGAGATTCATAGAAAATCTTTGTATGGTCTTTCCAAGTACGTCCAGCAACGCCGAATGGTCGGTTCTCGTAAGAAGCGGAAGAATGTCGCACGCGATGAAAAGTACCCAAGTAAAGTCGTTCATGTTGAGAGCCGAGCTTCGCTCCAGATCTCGAATCATGGCGATGGCCGTTTGGAAGTGAGCGACAAAAATGTTTTGCATCAAGGGAACTGTGCAGTACTCCGCTGCCTCGGTATAGAATAACCATACGGCATCCTGTACCACATCCAAATCATTGAGGATTGGTTTGGTGATATCTAGTTCAGGCGCGGAGGAATCTGATCGTGGTTCCAAAAAGCGACGAATATTGAAGAGAGTGGGCGCAGATTGCTGCGCAAAATAGGCGAATGCGTGTAGGAGTCGGAGAAATTGACGTGAAAAGCTATTCCCATAAATGCGAGCAAGATCCCGGAAAAGCACCATGCATTCGGTAAGCATGGGAAGTGAGAGGTGGCCGCCTTCTGCTAGCTTGCATATGACATCGATGAATGAGTCGATGTCACGACCAGAAGGAGGATGACTGGGAACTGGTAGTTGCTGTGCTGTCTGGAAACCTTCCATGAAGGCCGCATAGGAATCCGAGTGTCGGTCCAAGGAAGCACGCACTCGGGCGAGGACGAAAAATGCATCGCGAGATTTCACCGCCTCGAATACCTCTTGGTTGGCGAAGAATGATGCGTTTGAGATACATTTTATCAACTCCGTTATTATGGGCCGAGCAGTGGACACTGCTTCTTGAGCCGTGGATAGTGCAGCAGCACGTTGATCGCTACTGAGAAGATTCTCGGCGTGGAGTATCATCGACGCCAACGTCTCGGTTCGATAGTCATAGGGCAGGAGTTCAGAGCTCTGCATCCAGAGGTCAAGAGATTGCTGACTCAATTCCACCGCTAGGGTCGATTCAAATCGGCGATTGTGAGCTCGAGATATGTCATATAGTGTGTTTGCAATGCGTGGTAAGGCTCTTGTACCATAGTCTGTTTTGCTCGCATGGCGAAGGCATGCGATATTAAGGTGACCCCAGCCAATGGCTTCGGAACACATTCCAATACAGTAGAGTTGTATTAACAAGGCTCGCCAAGCTCCCTGCAACGACTGCAATGGAACAACCACACAGGGCATGCCATTGATTTCGACAACTAGTTGCAAGAGCTGAATGAGCGCATGTGAAGGTGTAAGAATGGTGTGGTCGATGAAAGCAAAACGCGACGAGCCATCGTCTGAGAGATGCAGTTGAAAAGATAAACCGCCACCAGCCAGCAGCTGTTCAAGCGAGTTGATGACAGATCGCAACTGCGCAGACATATATTGCGATTCCAGGCTTTGAAAGGTTGAATCCTGCTGGACGATGGGCTTGGTTCATGGAGAGTGTACCGAGCACATTACCGATGATATAACCTCGATAGTCTCGCCCAACTTATGACGCCCGAAGGTGGTGTTGAGCAATACTTGGGTCATCATGCCTTCCAACCGACGAGCTTTGACCTGATTCTCCATGCCATCCACGACCAATTTTTGTTCGATGCGCAAAGTTGAATGTGCAATCTGACTAGCGGCGTGCTCGGTACGAGCAGCCGAGAAGGCCTTGATGGGAGCAGGGTAAGGTGGATGATTCACTGAATATGACGAATAGACGACTCGCCGTGAATTCAGAAAAACATTTGTTTACGCGTTCCTTCAGACTGGCGATCTTCTTTTCTATGTTATCGCGCTTTCTCCAAACCTTAAAATGAGACGGTATGCCTCGAAGACCAGGGAGCTGTATCGGAGAGATCTTAAGACATTTGGAATGCACATATAGCATCTCGCTGAGCTCATGTGAGAAAACATGAAGCAGGTTTCGAAGAGGGACCTTACGCCCTGAGATCCTCCAGTGCAGCCAACAGCTCCGGTCCGCGAAAAACCTCTTCTTTGCCGCGGGTGAGACTTGCAAGAGCATATAGCGTGCGCACGATATCCTGTGAAAACTCTCGAATTTGTCGTCGATTTTCGCCAACCTGAAACCTGGTCAGCATATGACGCTCATAGCGCTAGACGTCCCACATGCACACCTTCTCGATAGACCTGCGAATGCCTTCGCCGAGTTCTATGAGATCCTTGATGAACGTTGCGAGTGTAATGATAGCGGTGGTGAGGGACACGGGATCCATTGGCGGAGGAGTCCAAAAGGAAGAGGAGTGGGAGGGGGAGGATAACAGAACTGATCATACCGTTCAGTTATTAGGGCATGCCAGGAATAGCCTGAGTCCAGGATAAGGATAAATGCTGTTGGTTGTTGCGCTCAAACCCCGTTCAACTCAGAGCAGGCGCTGCCAGTGCCCGAAACCTCATATCGAACGTATATAGCCTCAGACGGTGAAGAGGAATCTGAAAGCGGGTAGGAGGACGTGGTGGGAGGAAACAAAATTGAGCAAACATGACACGCACGGGCTTCTGGTACGCACAACTTGTTCGTAACGTTCACCATGCCAATTTGAACAAACCAAGATTACAGGAATCTAAAAGCCGTCAGCCTCATCATCGTGGTCTCAAGCCAATTTCAAGGTCTTTGCGAAACATAAGAATTTCCCGGTTCTGCCTCGGGAACCAAGTTCTGGTTGCGGCCTTGGACCAGGACAAGGCATCGGCGGCCAGAAAGCACCACGGGGAGCACACAAGGACAGCTGCAACTTATGTATCCAGACACGAGATGAATTTCTTTCGCTTTTTTATTTAGGTTGCAGTTGACCGTAGCGGGTCCGCGCCGACTACTTATTCCTCTCGTCGTCACTCACTGCGGAAAGGAAAAGCACTTCATCTGAGTGCGTAAGCACTCAAATCCGAAAACCCGAACTCAATTTGAGTGCGTTGTTTTTGGCTCCATCTGAGTGCTTTTCCCGGGACTTCATTTGAGTGCCTCTGAAGCACTATATCTCAGAGCACTCTAGTTGAGTGCTCCGCAACGCACTCAGTCCTGAGGCGCTCTGCCTGAGCGCTGTTCGGCGAACTTCACATTAGCGCGGCCCGGATGTGACATTTAGAAGCTCGGGGGGTTCGTTCTCATTGCGCTGTTCCCTTAATTCACTGGGGAAAGCAGTTGTTTCTCTTGTAAACTACCTATCTTGTTGGTTTTTTTAGGCGACAGAGATGTTGAACAATCATGAGTATGTAATCTTTAAGTATGCAAAGAATTCGGATTTTGATGAAGAACTAAGAAGGACCAGCGCGAACACATTTCGGCACCAAGTCGGTCGATGGGGAGCAGAGTGACGGAGGTCGCGACGCCATGCGATTGACGTACGAGGTGTCGAGACTGTTCGAGTTTAGGGGGGTAGGTGACTGCTGTGGAGCTGAGGGAGTGAATGGGGAGGAGTGTGAAAGAGAGAGACTCGAGGGGAGGGCGACGCGGTGACGTGGTATCGGGGAAAGAGTCGGTGGGAGAGTTGCAGTGGCAGCGATGTTGGTAGAGGGTGGGGTTGGTGGGTTGGACGTCGTTCTGACTGTCGAGAACAATGTACCGAGCGAGATCGGCCGTAGTGGTGAATGATGTGGACTTGAGAGTGAATGCGAGGTGAGCGGGATGTGAGCTTTAAGGCGATGGCCGGCGCACACGTCGAAAGGAGACGAGGCGGGGAGTAACAGAGAGTTATCTACTTAAAACAGAAAATATGAGTATACGACCGCTGGTTGCGGTGCTTCGGAATTGACACACCTGTATTACTTAACACAGCCAGTGCTGACTTGTCGTTTGACTCGTTTCGCGTCCATGTCGGCTTAAGTCGAGTGGACGTCGGGAAGCGTGGCGGTGGCTTTCTCTTCGCTTTCAGGTGAGTTCACGGTAGCACATTTCGAGACCGGTAAGCTCGCTGTACGATGTGGCAGCGAGTTCTAGAGACGGCGGAGGTGAGCTGTGAGGCCGGGAGGGTGAGGTTGACGACTATCGAGGGAGGTTGAATCCGACGCGAAGATGCTGAACGGACGACAGTGGATTTGGGCGGCGAGGTGGCGGATTTGATATGCATCGGATTGAAGGTGCAGCGGACTTCAGAATGAACAACAACGAATGCCGAGAGCGAAGGTGACGAGCGGAGAGGGGGCGGTGGATTCGGCGGAGGTGTAGTTGACGAGTCAGGGTGAACGTCGGGGAGAAATGAAATCAACGAGGCGGAGTCTTGTCAATGAGTGAGTCATCCTGAGAGGGCTAAGTTCGAGGTGACTGTGTTGAGGACCAAGGCCGGGATCGTAACTGACGAAAGCGGCGGCGGGAGGCGGGGGGCGTCGAGGAAGTCGCGCGGAGACAATTCCGAGGGGAGCGGCGAGCGTACTCATAATAATTGGGTTGGTGCCACGTAGACAGTATAGAGAACGCGGTACACGCACCTTAGTTTCCCCTTATCAATCGGTGGCATGTCGTCAGTAAGTAGTTGTGCGAGGCAGCAGTCGTTGGCGTCTACGAGGTCGAGAGGGACACGGCTTGCGAGAGCCAAAGCCTGAGACGGTGTCTTGAGGAGCGGGACCGGTAAGAGGCATCCGCGGTGTGGAGCTATAGAAGAACTTGTGTTGCGGGTCTGGGACCTCAGCCGTACAGCGGGCCGTGAGATTCGGGGAGGGAGAGGGCGTCGCGTGCAAGGAAATAGAAAAGCCGCCTCGCATCAGCAATCAATGTGACTGTGACGTCACGTGTGACTGCACGCGTCCTGCCTTCTCCCACCATCATCGATTCATCGCCGACCATCCAGTCACCCCGTCGGCCCCGCTCGGTCTTCAGACGATGTAATACGGCTCTCCGACTGTCTAGACACGCGTTTTGGCACGCCTCCCGCAACATCGGGCTGTGATCGCGCAAAATCAGCTCGACAACGACATCCCCACCGCATGCGACTCAAGACGCGTCGTTTCGATTCAGAGCAACTCAAAGGCGCTCCGACAATGAATGCTATGGTTTATGAACCCTTATGGCGCGTCTAAGCCTTCCACCGATGCCTGCTATGAAGCGTTGGCCATCCTTTGGCTGACGTGCAAACCAGACCCGACGGCAGGCTCGCTACCGACCGACCATCTTGTCGTGTATAACTTTCTCTCTGTTACCCACTGCCGTCGGCTGCGACTGGTGTAGCAACGAGGGAAGTGGTGGTTTAGATAGAGATGAGGCCATGGTATTAGGTGCGCTGTTAATTTTGATTCTTGTACCGCCTCCTCCCTGTTCTTCTACCCTCCTCCCCCTCCCCACTTGCCTCCCTTTCACCCTATACCTCCCTCCACTTGAATCCTATCGCTTCTCTTCCCACCCCATCATTTCCTCTCTTTCCTTTCCGCTGGACGCTAACTCATTCCTCAGTTCCTCACCTCCACCGGCGCATTTTCCCCACATGCTCATCTCACCCATCCCTGACTTGCTTCACCGAGGCCTCGACGCTCGCTGTGTCCGCGGATCCCGTCATCACCGACCGTCCCTTGTCGTCGCGTCCGCCGATATTGCTGCATTCGCCACCCACGCTCCGCTCGGGTGTACGACGCTGACCGCATCTCAGGTATCCACTCACCGCCACGTGTGAATGATCTAAGCGAAACGAGTTTTCTTTCTTTGTTTTTGTTGAATGTGGTCCATGCGCTGATCTGTTTTCACTTGCAGTGTTCGGGAAGGCCTTGCTGAAAACTTGAGTCGATGTTTGCTTACTCCGCTGTCTGTCCGTTCAAATCTGTCAGTTCAGACTACCACTTCGCCTCCCGCAACTCGAGTAAGTTTGCTTCCGTTGAATGACTCGACCCATTTTCTGAATACTGCAACCTCCAGATGTGTGACGATTCATTGATACAAATTGGTAAGAATCTTTGGCACCAAGTGCTAGCGCTGACTGTTTCGCGTTCCGCAGGGTTACGCCGGAACCAAAACCACCTCGCTGTACGTCTGTTTTATCCTCGTTTCCTATTTTCTCGTTTCCTGCCTTTCACTCTTGCTTCCTTCTCCCCACTTTGATTCGTTCTGGTTGCGCGTGCATTGTTCGACTGTCAACAATTTCTGATCATTCACACAGAGCTCGATCTCACCCCCGCTCTCAAATATGACTTGTATGTCTCTCCCTTCATTCCCTTTTTTGTCTCATTCATCTTATAGCTCCTCCCAACACGCTGAATTTCGGCCCGAGCGAGGTAATCTCAGTCAACTGTGCTCAACGGCAGCCGCACTGATTACTCGGTATGTTTTGTGTCTGTTTGTCTCATTCTCTCTATCTTTGATAAATCATGTACGCTGAGTCTGAATGGCATCGTCTTCGCCGCCAATTTGCGATTTGTTTTGTTTCCCAACAGTCGCGTATGTGATTATCTTTCTGTCCGCTTTTTTTTGCTCATCAATTGCGGACAATCTCAGGCCTCATTCTAATCTTTGACGACGCTATTTCACTGAGGCCAGTGGGTGCGTGTCTAACCATCCTGCTCAACTTCTTGAGTCGTTGACTTATCTTAGTTGATCTCGCTTATGACTCGTGGCTTACACTTGCGAAGAACCTCGGCAGTTATGTTCATAGTACTAATGCCTACGTACCGTATGTTGTACTGTAGCCAAATATAATTATTTGTGGAAATTGTAGGGAATTGAATGGTAATACATATAAGTCAGTCCAGGACTCACATGAAGTGCTTCAACGCACTCAACTTGAGTTCGTCTGGAGCACTCAGGTACAGTGCTTCACTGACTTCATCCTACTATCGAAATCTGCCGTTTAGACACTTCATTTGAGTGCGTCGACACACTTCAGCTGAGTGTTCCAACACACTCCACCTGAGCGCTTTTCGGGCACTCAGATGAAGTGCTTTTCCTTCCCGCAGTGCACTGAAAACGAAGCCTTCAAAACGTATGCTGATCAGCACCGCAGTCGATCTCTGTTCCTTCATTGACACCACATCCCGTTCATATTTGGATTATACGATAGATCCTGTATGGCTCAACGAGACATTCGTGTCGCACGCAGGCGGCACAGCTCACTACGCCTGGACAGGTCAATGGCAAACTTTGAAGAGAAAATAGTTCTCTGGAACCGCATACATGAAGTTTCCGTGTTATCCTACTCTACTTCAAGAATGACACTTAGATATTCAAGGATAAGACAAAAAGGAAGCTCTCAAGCAACCCGCACGTATACGAAAGCGAACAAAACTCCTAGCAAAACCCACCATAATACATCCATTGGCCTGCTTTGCATGCTCATGCTCAGCGTAATCTTCAGGGGCTTATTCAAGACATCTTTCAAGGCTGTCTGCGGCGAGGTGGCACAAGAAATCTCGGTTTCAACCTGGGATTTCGATTAGTTCTAACCTCCGTGGCTCGGTGTCGCGACATTAAGTAACCTACCATTTCGGACTTCTCCGCAAGCCGCAAGTTAGCGCCTGATACGATAAGAGCGGCGAGGCTATGCGAATCCGCCACGACGGGTGTCGAATCTGTATCCTGCCTCATCGCCGCGGGAGACGTGAATGAAGATTTGTTCACGACCTCCATCGTCCTAAAATCCGCTTCCACGACTTCGACAATCTTTGGAGTGTCAAAGCTATCCTGGTTTTCGACATCCTCCGTCTCGTCTGCTTCGCCCGCAAGATCTTTCAGAGCACTGTGGTACTCGTTCGGCCCCGATTTCAATTCCCACCAATTCAGCTCCTCGTCACCGGAATCCACAACTTTCTCGAATAACCATTCCGGCCCCGGGGGCAAAGACGCGAACTTCTTTCGCGCCTCGACGGCTTCAGCCGTCACTGCAGCCGCGCCGCTTGCATCTCCCTGCTCCACGAGCAGAGCGCAGTGCTGATCCAACGCGTCAGCGAAAGTAGGGAGGAGGCAGGTCTCCGATTTGGCGACGTTTCGTAGAATTTGTATGGCCTCATCGCAGGCGACAATGGCTTCCTCTCGGCGTCCGAGGTCCCACTTGATGGAGGCAAGATGTTGGAGGTTGCTGGCGAGAGTGGGGAGATGTCGCGGGGCCAATGCGACTAGTTCGCGGGATAAAGCAATTGCTTTCTCACCATTCGAAAGTGCTTGTTGGTGATCGCCCGAGGTCGCGAGTCGCAGAGACAAAGAAAAGAAAGCACTCCCTCCTACTTCTTGTTTTCGGAGTATCAGAAGCGAATCTCTCCACGTCTTCGCCTCGTTTCGACTATATAACGACACAGCCCTTTGGGCGGATTCAAGGGCTTCGCGCGTCTTTCCAGCTGCAGCCTGGCAGTTCGAAAGCGTACTGAGTAGGTGAATTTCCACGCAAACGAGATCTTCTTCGTCTGGATCTTCGATGTCTTCTTCGTCTGGGTGCTCCCTGTTTATCTCCTCCCAAGCCGTGACAGCTCGTTCGGCGTTCTCCAGCGCTTTTCGCGAATTCCCCAGGTGGCCCCATACCACCGCGAGCTGCGTAAACAGAAAGCAAAGGCTGCAACGGCTGATTCCCAGATGCGCGTCACCAGGCCGGTACTCTTTCATGTGAGAAGTCACCGCCCCCCTCATGAGCTGCAAAGCTTCGCGGTGTCGTCCGACGCGTTGAAGAATGCGCGCCTTGATGATGTACTGCTGCAAAAAGTACGTTTGGCGCACTTGGAACGATAAGAGCCCCGAGTTTGACATTTGGACGACTTGAAGCTTTGCGTCAGTGAATCGGGCCGCGTCGCACAGGATGAAGACCTGAAACAGAAGAAATGATTGCGACCACACCACGGGAAGGCCGTCCTCAGTGTGGAACTGGCATGCAAGACATCCGGCGATGTCCTTGCAGAGCCGCAGCCCCGCGTCATGGGCGCCGATCTTTAAGGCGTGTCGACAAATATATTGGAGCGGGTCGCCGATACAATATGCCCACATTGGATCCATCGTGACGGAGTTGACACAGAATTTCTTGATAGCCTGTCCCAACACTTCGAGTAAAGTGGAATGGTCGGCTCGAGTGAGGAACGGAAGGAGTTCATGAGCGATGGACAGGATCCAAGGAAAATTGAACATGTTGAAGGATGTAAAAGCTCGGAGGACGGCGATAGCCAGGTCAAAGTGGGCAATCAAAATATTGTGAATTAAAGGTGCTGTGCAATCCTCTGGTGCCACGGAACAGAATAGCTCTACCGCATCTTGTAGTATAGCCGGGTCGAGGTGAATTGGTTTAGTAATATCCAGGCCAGGCGCTGGGGTCTGCGACGCAGGCTCTAAGAAAAGACGGAGATTGGAAAGATCGGGGGGAGACTGCGGCGAAACATACGCCAACGCATGTAGTAGTCGGATGAACTGGTAGGAAAATCTCGTCTCGGAGATACGAGCGAGATCTCGGAAAAGCAGCACGCATTCGGAAAGCATGGGAAGCGACAAATGGCCGACCTCCGCTAGCTGGCATACAACATTGATGAATGCATCGACATTTTCTGCGGACGGAGGATGCAAGGGAAGGGGCAGGCTGCATGCAGTGTGCCAACCTTCCTTGAAAATGTCGTACGACTCCAAAGGTCGATCCAAAGACGCAAGTATTCGAGCGAGGACCAGAAAAGCGTTACGACATTGCGCCGCTTTGAATTTGTCCTCGCCAGCAAAGGGCGGCGATGGCACTTGCGACATATATTCAATCAGCCCTGTTTTCATCGGCCGAGCGATGGAAACTGCTTTCTCAGCAGTCGATAGAGCCGCTATCTTCTCGTCGTTTGTGAGAAGATTTGCTGCATGCAGCAGCATCGATTCCAGGATGCCAACCTGATTGTCGCAAGGCAGAACGTCGGACACCTGAGCCCAGAGGTCGAGGGATCGCTGGCTGAATTCGAGGGCGGGCGCCAGCTCAAATCGGCGACTGTGGAAAAACGAAAGACCGGACAGCGTATGTGCAAGGTGTGGTAGAATTCCTGTGCCCTCGTCTGCGTTACTCGCATAGCGAAAGAATGCGATATTGAGACGACCGCAGATGATGGCTTGGGAAGTCATTCCGATGTGCGAGAGCTGGAATGTTAACTGCGACCAGATTCTCGGGGTCAGCTCCAGCGGCATAGTCGCATTAGCCGTACCCTCGATCTTGACGATTAATTGCAAGATCAAAATTAGCGCATGCGAAGATGTGAGAATAGACTGGTCAACGAATACAGGCCGGTACGACTTGTCGTTCGAAAGAGGCAGTCGAAAAGTAAATCTGCCGCCAGCCATGAGTTGTTCGAGCGAGTTTACGAGCGATCCGAGCTGGGCAGAGATAAATTGAGAATCTAGCTTTCGAAAGCTTGGATCCTGCAGAGATGAGCTTAAATCCTCGAATAGCTTGACAAGCACTCACGCTGGATACCGTCTCGATGGATTTGCCCAACTGATGACGACCGAAGTCGGATTCGAGTAATAATTGCGCCATCATTCCTTCGAGCCGACGAACTTTGACCAGAGTCTCGGTATGATCTACGACTAGTCGCTGTTCCATGCGCAGAGTTGAATGAACAAGCTGCCCCGCGACCTGCTCTGTACGAGCAGCTGAAAAGGCCTATCGGGGTACATTGAGTGGGTAAATTCATTCGAAAAGGGCAATCAACTTCGACTGACGGTGAATTGGACAAAGCAGCTACTCACCCGTTCTCCCAGACTGGTGATTTTCTTTTCTAAATCATCGCGTTTTCTCCAAGCGTTGAACTGCGACCCAACCCTTCGAAAACCGGGGAGCTGTACGGGGGAAGTTTTGAGACATTTGGAATGCACGTGCAGCATCTCCCTAGCCCGACTTCGTGAGGGGATTGAACGCCGTTCTGAGAAGAGACTTTACGCCTTGAGATTCTCTAGCGCGCTCAACAATTCCGGTCCATGGAACACATCCTCTTTGCCGTGTGTGAGATGTGCGAGCTCATACAATCTACGAACGATATCTTGCGAAAGCTCTCGTATTTGTCGACGATTTTCGCCAACCTGAATCCGTGTCCAAGTTAGTTCACATTAACAACATTTGAAACGCTATAGCGTTATACCTTCTCTATGGAGCTGCGGATGCCTTCCCCGAGTCCTATGAGGTCCTTGATGAAGGTCCCAAGCGTGATAACGGTGGCGGCAATTGAGATTGGGTCCATTGTCACCAGCAGAAAGAGAGAAACGTGAAGGAGGAAGTCAAGGTTATGTTACAGCGCTAAATTCGGGCGGCGTGAGAGAGAGACCCAATAATACAAGGACCAAGCAAAGTGCCACTAGGATGCGGACTGAAGTCGGGGAGATGGAGAAGGTAGAGACGTGAAATATCCCGGGGTCTACAGCACGCTGAGAATGCCAAATGGCGGATTTAGCGAAGAAACTTGCTAGGCCTATGAGCACATACATGTACGCACTGGCAGAAAGCCAAATGTTATTAATTCTTTGATTCTGTCAGAGGTATGAGCGGCTAGTTTAGACGCCATCGAGCACAATTTGAAGTAGTTCACTGCAGCTGGTAAATAGATAGGATGTGGCTGATGAGTACATCGATGAGTCTCAAGGATGAACTTTCCAAAGAAAAAAGAAAAAGAGACTTGGCCGTTCGTCGCGACGGCGGCAGTCGCCGGCGAGGGCTTCCGACGAGCGGCTTGATCAGCACCTCCATGGTCGACTCTCGTGTCTCTCAAGCATTTTCAACCAACACTCCCATGCTGAACTTAGCGTTGAAGACCCATCCTGCATTTCCATGAACTCGGCGCCGTGAATGGTCCACTCCGCGTTGTTCTAGCGGAAACGACCTGAGTCCTTGACAACGATTTACTTGTCGTGCAGTTAAATCATGATTCCGCGAAGACGGCCGTGCACAGGCAAGCAAACAGGGCTACGTACGTACACGGGCGGATCGACTCAAGCTGTCCCCTCACTGTGAGTGTTTTTGCGATATATCGTACTGGAAAACTGATCATGATACATACAATGAACTACAGCACAGAACTTTGAGGCGTCCGCATTGATTGTACAATGCCTATGTCCCGCAAGTCTCGACGACTTTCTGTAGCCTTTGTTTCTGCGATATCACTCATCTGCTGGACAATCTTGTTTTTTGCAGCGACCCGCGAGAATTCAAACTCAGTTCAGCGGAAGCTACTCTCCCGAATCACACAGGAAATCCTCATCTCCGGTTTTTACGGCCCAGGCGCGTGGTGGGGCTTTCTCATCACCCTCGGTATGACCCACGGACATGCGGCCATGGCGATTTACAAAGAGGGACGGATCCCGCCTGATTGGGACTACGACCTCACGAGCGCCGCGTTTTACGTCGGCGTCGCTGCGGTCGACCTCGTGTTAAAATCAAGAACAATTTCACAACTTGGAGATCCAGCAGGCCAGTCGAACCTCATCCCCGCCTTGGTCTGCGCAGAGCGCGTCGTGTCTCTCGGAACAGGATCGTTACTTTTCACGACATCGATTTCCCTCGTTTATGGGAGCTCTTCCAGACATCGTCTGCGTATATACCTCGTCACAACGATTCCCTTGATTCTCGCACTGTTGGCTTCGGTTTGCTCTTATCGCGCTCATGAAGCCATTTCGCACTCAACGCCAGTGTTCTGGTGTCCTTTCCACGATGGCAGCAATCGCCAGTCATACACTATGGTCGACTATCCGGGCTACGTAGGACAACGGTTATACTTCGTAGACACAGCGTACGCCTCGTGGAAATACTGGCTCGCTGTAGGATTGTCGAGCGGCGTATCCACAATTGCTAGTTTCGCGTACAGCTTATTCAAGTCCAACCAACGCGGCCACGTTTTGGTTTCAGCTCTATCTACACTCTTCGGCGCAGCAGCCTTCTCCATCGCACTTCCATTAATCGGTGCGAGCGTCTTAGTTGGCTACAATATGCTGATATGGCTCGTGTTTTGGATCGCCTGGTGGGAACCCTTCTACCTGCTCGCTTTCTTTCCTCGATTCAACTATTTTCCTCCCACCGACATTTCCATCTTCGAGATGGATCAGATAGCTGCGTTGCTCGCCATCTTGATTGTAGCCATGATTCGGAGTTGGTTGCGGATTTTTGGCCGACGGATTCGGAGGAGTGATGAGTAGTTTGTGGGTCGTTTCGTCCCTCAATGACTTTTCTGGGGCTAATGTGTTTTTCAGGTTGCGCGGTAGGTGTTTTTTGGTGTTCATAGGCGCCTTGCAATGGATGCTGTTGCGGGAGAGTATTGTCATCGCCTCAGTCCTTGGCAGATGATTTTCGAAGCTGAAAGCAGCGTCAAGACACTGCTGCGACACGGCTCCGAACGTTGACAACAAGGACTCGACAGGGACAGCTTTCAGCTTCGAAAATCATCTGCCGCGACACGGCTCCGAACGTTGACAACAAGGACTCGACAGGGACTCAAAAGAAGTCAATCCACTTACGTGGTCTACGATCATATATACAACAGTCATTACAGAGATACAAAGCATCATCCACTCAAAGTCAATCAATACTCGAATCCCTCCCGCTTCACCACACTCTCAACCACCCCACCCCTCACCAACGCCGCCAAAGCAGCTTTCTCAAACTCCGGCGACCCGCAAAGGTACACCTCCCGCCCCTGCACCTCCTCCGAGCCCGTCTGGAAGAAATCCAGCGGCATCCTGCCAGGGTGTTTCCGTACCTTCATCCTCGCGTTGAGATCATCCGTCTCGGGTACTTCTTTCGTGGAGAACACCTCCAGTGAGACATCAAAGTTCGCTGTAGAGCCATTGGCTGCGCTGAGCGCGTCCGCGACGAGTGGAACGAGTATCTCCGGCTCGCGGGTCGCAAGAAGAAACCGAATATCCCACCGGATCGCAGCGTCGTCCGCATGTGAAAGCGCCTTCAGCATACTCAAGAACGGTGTTATCCCGATCCCGCCTGCGACCCATAACATCTTCTTAGACGGTGGTCCGTCCGCCGCTAACGGGACCATCAAGCCAAGATCGGCATCGCTAATTGCGGAGGTGCTGGCGGACTGAGACGAAGGGAGAACGAAATCCCCCGTAACACCTACAATCCCTACACGCAACTCCAACGGCCTCGAATCCACCAATATTTCAGGCTTCACCTCCGCAAGTTTCCGCGCAATAGCGAACAACGGGCCCGTCACAGCCCCACCCTTCTTCTCCCGCATCGTCAACGAGAATGTGCGCGTGGTTTTAGACTGCGAGGACGACGAAGAAACGGTCCAGGTACGAATGCTATCGTCGTTAAGAGAGGTAGGCTTCCCCGGCGCCATGTGTCGATACGCGGGGACGCCGACGAGGGAGGACATGTCCATGATGACGGCTTGACCGGGTGTGATGTGCAGGTCGACGGAGGACTCGAAGGTGAAGGTGGCGATGGAGGGCGCGTGGAGGTCGATGCGGGTGAGGAGGGCTGTGGCTTTGTCGGATGTGTTCAGGAGGGATGAGGTGGGGGATTCTTCGGCGAGGAGGCGGATGGGAGGGCTGTATGGGCTGGGGGTGTTGTTAGCGGAGAAGGGGAGAGGAGAAGAAAGTGTACCTCCGTTCCGGAGAGGTCCCTTGACGCTGGCGAACGGGAAGCGCGTCCCGAACCAGCGTGTAGCCGGTTACATAGACGGTTGTCAAAGTCTTTTGAAATGGCATCAGCTTGAGGGCATCCGCGCCAACGAGGTTCTCTGCGTGGCCAGTAAGATCTGAAAATCGTGTTAACAAAAGAATGTTCAAAGAGTGATACACTTACACAGTATATCGCCGGTCTCGAAATCAATGAACGTGAGGGACGCAAGCGGCGTCGCTTCAATGTTGCCAAGAGAGGTCATGAACCGGTTCCCTGTACAATGTCAGTATGACCGGGGGGAAGGAGGTTTTTTTTTGTCTACCTGAGAAATCTGGGAGGACCACAGTCCTGCCGTCGGAGGGAACAACGCGCATGAATCCAGGACGTCCGCCACGTTGATTCATACCGAGATGAGACGGGAACTGTAGTGCGTCTCTGTCGAATGCCTTGTACGTTGTCCCAAGGAAAACCGTATCGGACGCCGTGATGAACGCGATAACCTCTTCCGGCAGTCGATCCTTCAAAGATAGCTCAGATTTCTGAAGCGCAATACTGGGGTTGGTGTCGGGATGGGGTACCAAGTCCCTGATGTTAATATACTTGGGACAATTTCTGTTACTTTGCGTGAGACCTATGGATTGCGACCAAGCCGAACCACGCACCCAATTGCTTCGTTCACTGAAACATCAAGCTGCATTCCTCGCTCGTCTTCTTGCTTCAATTGAGAGACTATGCCCGCAAACTTGTTGCGTCTTCGCGTTCCAAATTCGATGCCAATCCCAGCAAGCAACATTGTCTGATCTTCCTTCTTGAACAGCTTGGAATTCTCAAGCAAAGGTTCTCCATCCCACAAGATTGCGTCCACGCGCAACGTGCTATACCTCGGGCCTCTTGTGATGAATCCCGGCCTTCCTTCTTTGCCCGCCAGAATTGATCCCCAAGGTCGACCGGTTTCATCTAGCGTGGTAACAGGAAGAAAAGGCAAGTTGTTGCAGTGAAAATGGGCATGATCCCCAGGAAGATCGCCGTCAATCGACAGGTAGAGTCTCGCCACGGTAAAGTCGTCAATTGTATTCAATTTGCGATGAATTTCGTTCTCGCCTCGATGCCAGCCGTTGAGCGCCATGGTTGAAGACAAGATAGCGAGGATGAGAAGACACCAAGCTAGCCATTTAACAGGCTGAAACCACCACGCCAGCCTTGGTCAGAGTTCCAGGAGAGACACGAGATCATCGAGGTGCTGATCAAGCCCGAACGCCGTGGCCGAGACAGGCCGGGTTTTTCACACCAACGACCCTGTCGTATTCAGCTACGGTGTCTTGATTCAAGAGCCTCTCATACCTCGAAATTGAAACGAATAACTTCGCGACAACTGAATTCTGCAGCATTACAAGCTCGAAATCACTTGGGTTACCCGGCGCGTATACAGCACAGCGACAAGTTACGCAGCAAATCCGCCATCGGCGGAGATCGGCGGAGCCCTTATGTTCGCTGGTTGGAGTACAGTACGACCTGGTTGTAATTATCGAGATCCCTGCTTCACGACTGCTCCGTGAAGTAGCGCGCCATTTCATCCAGGAGATCGGCTCAGACAGGGAAATAATGCACAGAACATAAGTCGGAAAGGGACGACTCGCATGATGAACTGAGTGTTTCGCGCTACTACATATCACGCAAAAAATCAGGTTTTCGATTGAGGGCGGTGAACAATACCCAACGAGTATGCCTTTCTGAACATTGCAACCTCTTCACAGTTCACAAGGATTCAGAGGTGCGGTTTCATGAGACCTCGCGGCGGTCTCAATGAGAGCCACGATTTCTCGGATTTGCAAACTAGACAGGAGGACGCCAGGGTTCTTGTGTCCCCGCGGATTCTATCGAAAATGTACTCAATAATCTCCAGCGAGAGTCTGCTAACGCTGAGGGACAAGGTGCAAGTGAAAATCAAGTGGAAATTGTGCAAATTCAAGATTTGGCGGCAGCAGCCGGCTTGATGCGGCATCCCCTGCCGGCATAGCCACTGATCTCCAGATCGCCTGCTCATCCGGTCTCACCAACCTCGTCAACGTCGGTCCACCACTGGCGACTGCTTCGAGAGTCTCTTTCTGTTTGCAAATTGTTCTCCTCCCTCAACATGATCCTACTTTGACTACTTTTGGTTACTCTCGCCCAGTGTACGGGGTAAAGGAAGCGGCTGACGAAGTTTTTGTAGGGATGTTGAGTTAGCAAGACATGAAATTTAGGCTACTACATGAGATGGACGACTCGGAGGACTCCCGGAACTTAAATGGCTGGGATTTGAAGGTGCGTAATGTAGACTAATGATGTAGAGGTTTGTTTTATACCCTGCAATTGAATTCAAACCCATGCTCGCCGATTCGGCGCACATGCCTCATATGCTGGTGCTCGCCGTCAGCGCCCGTACCAAGCCATGCTTGTCTTTCCTTGTCGGTGTCGGTGTGGGCAGACTCTTCTATACCGGTACTCGAGGCTTGATTACCTTTGCTGCACATCCGTGTCGCTACCTCATCGTACGAGTCGAAGCACATTGTCTGGCCTGGTGTGCAATGTGCATTGCGATGTACTAGTGCTGGCGTAGGCCAGAGTATGACCAGAGTACGGTTATGCGGAGGGAATCGGGATGTAGGAACGGAGATATCTGTCGGGATGTTATACTTCCCTTGACTCTCACGTCGTCGCGATTCGCTCGGCGTTTTGTCTGCCTACCGCTGTGTCTGCCAATGAGAATCTTGATTCTTGAATGTCATTGGGTGGTTTCTGGAACTTTGCTTGGTCGTTTTAGTGGCTCTCTCAAGTTAGAGCTCTGAACCTCCGATCCCTCTTTCTGCTAGATCTCTCCGATAATGGATCCGATGACGATCGCCGCTACCGTCATTACGCTTGGAACCTTCATCAAGGATGTAGTGGAACTTGGTGAAGGCATCCGCAGCTCTATCGAGAAGGTGCGGTGACATCTAGCGCTGTGAGTGTCTTGCATTGACTAGGTACCAGGTCGGGGAAAATAGACGACAAATTCGAGAGCTATCGCAGGATATCGTTCGCACGTTGTACGCCCTTGCAAGTCTCACCCGCGGCAAAGAAGACACGTTTCGTGTTCCGGAGCTGTTGAGTGCGCTGGAGCATCTCAAGGCGTACGGCCCCCCTCTCCAACCTGCTTCACACGTCTTCTCACTTTTATCTTGAGATCAGCGAGATGCTAGACGTACACCTTAAATGTGCCAAAATCTCTCCGGTACAGCTCTCTGGGCTTCGGCGCATCAAGTCTCAAATCAATGCTTGGAAAAAGCGCGGTGATTTAGAAAAGAAAATCGCGCGCTTGAGGGAACGCGTGAACAAATGTTTTCTCCAATTCACAGCGAGTCGCCTTCACCAAATTCAGCGAATCGTCGTACTTACCCTGCTCCCATATAGGCCTTTTCGGCTGCTCGAACCGAGCACGTCGCGTTGCGCATCGAACAAAAATTGGTCGTGGATGGCATGGAAAACCAGGTAAAAGCTCGTCGGTTGGAAGGAATGATGGCCCAAGTGCTGCTCAACTCCACCTTCGGGCGTCATAAGCTGGGCGAAACTATCGAGATAATAGCATCGGTATGTGCCCGGTACCCTCCATGACTCAAACTCATGCCCGACAGGATCCGACTTTCCGAAGTCTGGAATCTCAATATATTTCCGCCCAATTAAAGTCCCTGATCAGCTCCATCGAACGACTTCTGGCCAGTGGCAATTTGACATTCGAGTTGACTCCATCTGCTGTGCACATCCGTAGCCGGGGGGTGTTCATTGACTCTACCATTCTTACACCTTCCCATGCGCTGATCCAGCTCTTGCAACTAGTCGTCGAAGTCAATGGTATGCCTTGTGTGGCTATTTCATTGCAGTCGATGCGAAAAACTTGGTCGAGTTTGGTGTTACAATTCTCCCGGATCGGAATGTTTTCCGAAGCTATTGCCTGGGGTCAGCTCAATGTCGCATGCTTTCGCCACGCGAGCAAAACAGAGTTTGGCCCACGAGCTTTGCCAGAAATCGCAAACAATCTACATTGTATATCTCAGGCTCACAGATGCCGATCTGAGTCGACCTTAGCTGTGCAATCGAGCCGGCAATCTCTTCACCTTTGGATCCAGAGCTCTAAAATCCTACCCGGTGACCATCGGATTAGCATATTGGCATCGATGGTAATGCACGCCGACAATCTTCTCATGAGCGATCAAAAGGCAGCTGCACTAGCTATTGCTAAAGATGCAGTGTCCATCGCTCGGGCTCTGATAACGGGGTTGGTGAAATGTATCTCAAAAACACCATCCTTGCCCGCCCCGGAGGAACTCGAGGCGGCGCAATCTCGTGACGCATATCTTGTCCTCGCTCGAGTGTTTTCTTCTTTGGATCGACACTTGGATTCCTATGCTGCCTTTATGGCAGGTTTCCAGACGGCACATAGATTGCCAGTTCCTGTCGACCCTCCTGCTGGTAGTGCTATCCACTCATTCAGCAATGTTATATGCAAGCTAGCACAAGACGGCCACCTCTCGCTTTCCATGCTTGCCGAATGCATGATGCTTTTCCGGGATCTCACTCGCATTTATCAGGAACAACAAATTGCACGTCAATTTCTCGGACTCTTGCACACGTTTGCCTACTTCTCGCAGCAAGGTCATTCCCCTTCGTCCAGTATTCGATACATCCTGCTGTCCATTCCGGACAGCCGTCACTGTGTGCTGGACAATGCAAAGTTGATCCCAATGGATTCCGCTGTACTCGAGGATGCTGTACGGATCTTCTACACTGATGCATCTGAGAGATACATTACTCCCCTGATACGGAATATCTGGGTTGCACACTTTCAGCAAGCTATCAGCACCGTCAAAACCCAGTGCCATAATTTTGACTTGCTTGGCTTCCAATGCTTTTTAAATACCACATGTGGACTGTTCCAGTTCTCATCCAAAGCCGACTGTGTTGGTCTACTCAAGGTATTAGCATCAGGCATCGAGCGCCTGCGCACAAAACGTATTCATCCACATTCCAAGATGCATATGAAGGAACATTTCGTCTGCCCATTCCTATATACCTGTCAATACGCCCTGAACTACGGGTTAGTTGATGAGGGTCTTCAGTTGTCCGAGCAGATCATAAAGTATCTCAAGAGCTGGCAGTCGCACACTAAACAAAATGCTGGGCTGTGGTTGGGCTGCTTCCTCCGGTTTCAGATATCCATCCTTTGTGACGCAACCCGGTTTTCTGAGGCGATCCAACTTGTGCATCACACGGTGGCGAGGCTCCTAACCGGCAATGGTGGCACTGGCCTTTCAGAAGACATTTTTAGATTCGGATACTGTTTAGGGAAGGCGCGCATTCTTAAACGCCTCGGACGACACAGTGAAGCTCTACAAATCATTCGCAAAGCTGTCGCAGCCGATGTACAAGTATTCAAGCACAAACCAACAATCCCCCGTCTACACCTTTACTTTCTTTTGGTCGAACAGGCGGCGGTAAGCGGCTTCATTGAAGTACCGCAAACAGCGCTAGCGTACGCCGAACAAGCCGTCACCGCCTGCCAGGAAGTTGACATCAATCTTCCAGTTGAACATATTTGTTGCATCCAAATTCACTCATTCACTACCCTCTCAAATTGCCTGGCCGCAGTCGGAAGGAACGACGAAGCTCTTGATGTTGCCCAGAAGGCAATGTCGTTATATACTCCGAATGCGAAGGAGATATGGACAGAACTTGAATTTACAATCAGACGGCAGGAACTGGGAGGAAACGCGTTCTTTGCACTGTCCCGGCGCCTCGTAACCTCGGGTGACAAGGAGCAAGCACTTCCGAATTGCGAGAAGGCAATCAAATTATACCGCGAATTGGTGTCGCAGGCGCCGAGACATCTCCCCACTCTCGCGAGCAGTCTTCAGCACATCGCCTCGATCCTGTGGGACCTCGGACGTCAACGGGAGGCCATGGCTGCTAGCAAGGAGGCCATTCAAATTCTGCGAAAGGTCGCTGACTCGGAAACATATTTCCTGCCCATCGTCGCCGACGCACTGTATCAACTCGCCAATTTCCTCGTGGAAACAGGAGATAGAAATGGTGCAGGTGCGGCAACTGAAGAGGCGGCCGAAGCTCGGACGAAGTTCGCAGCTTTGCCTCAAGGACCGGAGTGGCTGTTCGAAGAAGTTGTTGAGTTGGAATGGCGGAAGCGGGAGCATCCTGTCCCGGAGCTCACAAAGGAAGCACGCGAAGGGACAAGCGAAAGAGACGGATGCGATGAAGAGTCTCAAGGTGCCCCCAAGACCGCAGCAACGCAAGGGATGGTTCACGAGTGTGACGCCGCAGTCCTCGAGGTCGACCCGTCATTCTCCTCCGAGACCGCAGCACCAAGTACGGATGACTGCACCGCAGCCAACTGTACTGCTCACATCGAGTTAGCCAACGAACCGGCATCCCTCCTCGATGACAGATTTGCACCAGTAGGTTTCTCATTCCTCGGGTGTCGCAGTGGAGCTGATATGTATGGTCATAGGTTCACAAGGAAAGCCGCCATGTTCCATCGACTGCGACGGGTGTGAAGAATGTTTTGACCAGACCTGTGGAGATCAAGCTCAATATAAGCAAGCCGATGGACTTCATATTGGGAATTTTGCTTGGACTTTTGTTCGCGATTGCTGGTTTTATGTATAGTCGATTTGTTTGAATTTTGAAGTCGGTCTGGGTATTCCAACGTGTACTTGCCGTCCGATGTTGTCTCACCAAATGAGGTCCAGTGCGGCAGCTTAAAAGTGTCATGGTCAACTTCAATTAGCCAACGCAGAGCAGCGGCTCCATTGAAAGCAGACGCAGCGAGGGTCAAGGTGGATTCCGGAAGGCAGTTGGTGTAGCTTAGAATGTGAAGAGTGGAGACGCGGGTCATTTTCGTCAGGACGGGCTTTATTTCATCCATTGGTGTAATCATCCTCGACGAGGAGTTTAGCGCAGACAGAAACGCTGCGGATATGATGCAGCAATGTAGAGATCCGATGGCGTAGAAGGCGGAGAAGCGGGGCACCAGACCAGTGTACGGACTCACACAGAGGGTGAATTGGAACTTGGAAGAACATAAAGTAACGCATTTGCAAACTAGACTGGAGGCTTGAGGCCTGAAGGTCTTGTGTCCCCGCGATTATCATCGAGAATGTACTCAATAATCTCCAGCGAAAGTCTGCTAGCGCTATTGAAGGTGGTCATCGACGTTGGAGGACAAAGGTGACGCAACTCTGTGAGGCGGATCATTCAAGAGATAGCCGGCAGCAGACGGGCCGACTATTGCTTGATGGGCGGAGTCGGCACGGTGGATTGTACCGGCTTTGCCGCAGCCACTGATCACCTCCGTGCCGTCCCGCTCTCAGATCCAATCATCCAAAGACTCTTTCACGCATCTTCCCCGCCTCCACCTCTGCTTTTGCCCTCCCGCCCACCGCTCTCTATGTTGTGTACGCTACGGTGGCTGCGGATCTCTGTCTTGGCTTCTTCCGACTCAAGGGACAGCCGAATAAACCTTCGCATCTCTTCTTGAAGATCTTCGTCCTCAGCACGGGCTTATAGAGCTCGAAGACCTGGCTTGCCATCGCCTTGACCAACTCCGACCTTGCTAACTCACACTCTGTGTACACCCAATGAGAGGAACACGGCTAATAGAGGGCATTCAACACCTCGTTAGGCTATCGTTTTAGCCATGATTTGCCATCGTTTTCATTGGCTGTGCGATGAACGGTCCAACATCATGCCAGAAAACGGCCGGACACAGGCGAACAGCTTCTCAAAGTGATAATACGTGCAACCTACAGCTTGATTCCCTTCAACTTCCTTGTGAGTTCTTTTTTTGCTGGCAGAGTTTAGGATTGACGAAGGCTCGCAGTGTTGGAGAACAAGTTTTAATGCTACCGCGCGAGGTTCTACGATGTCCTATAGTCATCGTTCCGGCGACACTTCTCGTCGTCTTCGTTGGCTGGCCCATCTTGGTATTCACCACAAAACTGCAACAAGGGATCTCGATCCAGAACGCTCTCCGTTCACAAATCACGCCCGAAACACACGTCTCCGGATTTTACGGTCCAGGCACCTGGTGGGGCTTCCTCCTCACCCTCGGTATGACCCACGGGCATGCGGGCATGGCGGTTCTCAAGACAGGTCGGATACCGGCTGAATGGGACTACGACCTCACAAGCGCTGCGTTCTACGTCGTCGTTGCTGCAATAGACCTCATCTTCACATCCAGAACACTCTCGCGGCTCGGAGACGCTGCTAGCCAGTCAACTCTCATACCTTCCCTGGTCTGTGCCGAGCGCGTCGTCTCACTCGGAACGGGGTCCTTCCTCTTCACCTCAGCATTCTCCCTCGTCTACGGAAGCTCCTTCAAGCATCGTCTGCGTCTCCTCTGCATTGCGGCGATCCCGCTAACCTTCGCTCTGGTGGCTTCTCTATTTTCCTTCCATGCTCACCAAGTCATGTCCCATTCCGCGCCGGTAATCTGGTGTCCCCTGCATGACAGCAGCAATCACGCGGCGCCCTTCACCATGGTCGATTATCCAGCCTACATAGGGCAACTCTTATTCGCCCTCCGCGCGATGCTCACCTCACAGATATACTGGCTTGCTGCCGGAATCACGAGCGGTATAATCACACTTGCCGCCCTCGTGTTCGGCGCTTTCGCTTCGAAGATTTTGACATCGGTTTCATACGCATTTGTTGGGACGCTAGGCATCTTCATCGCATTCCCCATAGCATGCGTCAGCCTCATGGCCTGCTTCAACATGGTCCAGTGGCTCTTGTTTTGGCTTTTCTTCTGGTGGCCTATCTACCTGCTTGCTTTCTTCCCGCAACTCGACTACTTCCCTCGAACCAATATCTCAATCTCCGAGCTGGATCAGCTGGCTGCGCTGGTGGCTGTTTCGATTGTGGCGACGATTCGAACGTGGTTGCGCGTTGTTGGCCGACAGGGGGAGGCGAGTAATGAATCATGTGTGTGTCGTTTTGTCTTTTTTATTTGACTGAATGACTGATGCGCCGCTCAGATAAGAACTTGTAATGCATCATACTCATTCAATGTACATTTACTATCCGTGGAAGGATGAACTGGAGCTACACAGCGCGACGCATCCTCCCCTTTCCGTCGCTTCCCCACGACACCACCATCATCATGAGCGCTTCACCCATTGTAGGAGGTGGAGGGGGGCCGGTCACATTGACTGGCGAGGTTGTGAAAATCGTCTAGTCCACCGACGTAAATCCAAGCTCATCAAACGACACAGTGTACAGACGATGGCCCATTATCCACGAATGAATCAAGGCTTCGTCGGCGGTCATTCGATTCCGGGGATTTACGTGGAGAAAACCAAGCACGAAGTCTTGGGCTAGGAGGAGTAGCAGTCAGCCAGAGTGAATGTGATAGAGAGACAGTGAGGCGGGCTACCTCACCTTTGGCGCTGGTTCGGTTCAAGACATGCCAGTCGATAGTATCCTGCACTGGGTCGAAGGGTCCTGTTTCCGCTATCCCTTTGCGGATGAATGGGTGGCGCGATACGAGCCTGCGCGCGAGACACGATTAGTCTCACAGTCATACACCGGAAATCTCTACTACTCCTGTAGGAAAAACGTACGCACAAATGAAAAACGATACATCCAAGTGCCCAACCATCCCATTGCTGGCACACGGTGTAATGAGTTATCGTGTTCATGATCGCTTGCTGATGAGCCTCTGGAGCGGTGAAGATGTGATCGGTCAGTACCTGCAGAATGGATGGGTTATTGTGTAATGAGAGAAGGAACGGTGGAGAAGAACATACCGGATGCGTACTCCACAGCCTATCCACCTTGGCCAGGCCGAAATCAATTATCTTGATTTGCGGAGGAGGGTGTCGCGTCAGGAGGACGTTCTGAAAATTGTCATGTTGAGTTCCAGCAAGAAGGATCTTGAAAAAAGAGAAGACAGACATCGAGCTTGAGGTCTCCATGTGAGATCTTCTTCTCGTGAAGAAAAGCGACGCCACGGCTTAGCTGTAGAGTGAGCTCCTTGGCTTGCAGCTCGCCTAGAGCGAAATGAGCAGAGGTCCGGAGCAAGGACGCGAGCGAACCTACTCAGACGAGATTGGAGCACTAGGGCTTCGAGACTGATGCCGTCGATGTATTCCAGGATCATATCTGCAATGCAAAACTGTGGGTCAAACGCGGTATGGAAATAGCCTGATGAAGACCGACCAAGTGTTCCGTTGTCCATACGGAAGAAAACCTCATGAAGCCGGGCGATGTTGTCGTGCGCTAGGTTCATGAAAGCTACTGCCTACACCAGATGTCTTTCAGGTCAAAGAGAATAAGGGCCTAAGTATACGCACCTCTTGAACGGCACACGCGAGAGACTCGGGTCTGTCATGCTTCGGATCCAAATGGATAAGACAGATATACAGATGAAGGGCAAATTTGATAGTCACTTACCCTCCACGAAGTTTTGACGGCAAAGATCTTGCCAGTGGCTTTCTCGAGAGCACGATGAACGTGGCCATGTAGACCTCCTCCAATCCTGTCGCCGACGGTATAATGGTTGAAGATGGTTTCATTTTTGGACCGGCCAAATGGATGATGGAATGTAAAACCTTGAAACAAATATTTTCAGAAAGCGGTGACGAAACAAAGAAAGAAATCGGCCAACGATAGTCGTCGTCTTCCCCGTGAACGCGGACACGGCACCCGAAGAAAACTGTACAGCCATCGAACAGTCGATGAACGTTGATACCCTCGACCTTAGCACCATCAACCTGAGAAGTATGAAGGTCGATGGTCAATAACAAGACCCGGATGATACACGCACGAATGTGCCGTTGGTCGTTGAAAGGTTGGTGATAGTTACAACAGACATTCTATCCCTTCTTCCATTCCACTGTATGGTTGCGTGTAGTTTACCTATCGGTACATCAACAAACTAGGCATCTAGAAGAAAAATCTCTGCCACTCACTGACCGCACACCCGTCAAACAACACGTCGTTAGCTGCGCCTCTCCCAATCGCCACGCTATGTTTGACGAAATTGATGCGCTGGAGATTTGGACTCGGGACAAGTGGCTCGAGGTAGCCCCAAACCTGGGCAGCAGACGAACTGGAAGCGGTGGCGATATTGCTCATGATCGCTGAATTTCGAGGACGCGCTCTTGAAATCGAGAGACAATAGTTCATTGACGAGGGTTTATAATCAAACCCGCTTTGACAAAGCTTTGACTCAATTTTGGCCTCCATTGTGGCAACACCGGGGCAGACAGCGCTTTGACGGTTGAATGCACTGGATCGAAGGCCAAAGCTGGCTTGCAATGAATTGAAACAACTGTTCATTCAAAGGAAACAAGTCCAGCAACGAGCAAAGTAACTTGTTTGTAAATATCGATGCTGCCAACTCCGACGTAGCTCGAACAACATTGGCCGAAAGCTCTTCAGACTTGAGTCTTCAGTAAGAAAAGGGCTAGTAGAGATCGACCGAAGCTCGGGGACAAGAGACTGTGCATGAACGAAGGAAAGTGAAGACTTGAAATGTGTCCGATGACGTACGTTAGAGGCAGAAAGTCAGATTCCCACGCTTTCCTGAACTTCACAGCCATAACTGACACTAGTCTCGTAGAGGCAGTCTCCCTCAGGCAGCTAAGATCGATTCTTTTCAACCTTCGCGTTACTCAGAATGGTTCTTTATTCTGATAGGGATCCGTAGTGCGCGATGTTTGGCTCACTCTGAATTTCGTCTGCCTTAGAGGGACTAGTATCATTATAGTCTCGCTCAACCAACGTTCTGTCAACGTTCAACCTTGCCTAAATTCACCAGGCACTGAGGGCAGATAGGACATGCTTGAATTGCCGCTTTGTCCGCTTTAAGCCCAACATCCATAAAACCCCGAGTCTTCAAGTTGCTGGGGTGAAATCTTGCCCACTATGTGTAGCTCTCAGATCACCCAGCTCGCTTCTAGAATCGCTGCCAACACAACTTTGGTGAGCGAATACCTCGCAGGAAAAAATCTACCCTTGCCTTCATTCGACCTCGATGGCCCATTGGACACCCTTATCCCGAAGGAAGAGATTGCTATTGAAGCCGCCCGGGTGGCTATCATTGACGATACAGAGGAGCTTCGTCGACTCGTTCTCGGACCAAGGGAACACCTTATGAGCTTCGCAGTACGTTTGCAGAATATCCGGAAATGGGCAAGTACTCATAGGCCAGCAGCACGACGTGCTTCTTAGCCAACAGGCTATCGTTCGCTTCAAGCTCGCCCACTCATTCCCCGTGGGCGGTGAGGCATCGTTCGCGGACCTTGCCTCCGCATCGGGTCTGACGGAAACCACCACTCGTCAACTCGTCCGCTACGCGATCACGAACGGTATTTTCACAGAGCCAAAGCGCGGTGTGATTGCGCATAACGCGGTCTCGCGGTTGCTCGTCGAGGACGCGGTCATTTTTGACTGGGTTGCGACGGCTGCTGATGGCGGCTGGCAAGCTGCTTCTCGCATATGCGATGCTCTGGAACAGTTTCCTGGCTCAGAGGAGCCGAACGAAACGGTTGGTGCTGAACGGAAACGCATTCCGCCATGCTAATGAAGATCGGCAGGGATATGCTCTAGCTCACAACACAGACAAGCCGATATACGAGTACCTCGCCATGCATCCCGACAAAGCCCGGCGTTTTGCAAACATGATGCGAGCGTATACCACGGGTACGGGATACGAGCTGTCGCATGTAACCGATAACTTTCCCTGGGGAGAGCTAGGGAACGGGGTGGTGGTCGATGTAAGCTTTTCATCTGTGACGAATCTCATTGAGACACTCTTCCCAGGTCGGCGGGTCCGCAGGACATGCTAGCATCGCCATCGCTCGCAAGTTCCCCTCGGTTTCATGTGTAGTCCAAGACTTCGCGCCCGTCGTCCAATCTTTCTCCGACGCAGTTCCCGCTGAGCTAGCCGATCGCGTCAAGTTCGAGGTCCACGACTTCATGACGGAGCAGCCTGTGAAGAACGCCGATGTCTATTTCTTCCGGTGGATCTTCCACAACTGGTCGGACAAATATTCCATCAAGATCTTGAGGAACCTCATTCCTGCGCTCAAACCTGGTGCGAAGATCGTGGTGAACGATAACGTGCTGCCGGAGCCTGGTATTTTGTCGAAGTGGCAGGAAAGGCATCTCAGGTGAGCTTAGACTCTCAAGTCGGCTGGCAGGCCGCCAGCGGATGACTCATACTTACTCATCGTTGCATTTAAGGTCAATGGATCTCACACAGATGTTGATTCAGAACGCGCACGAGCGGGAGCTTGACGATTGGAAGGATTTATTTGAGAAAGCCGATGCGAGATTCCACTTTCAGTGGGCGAAGCAGCCCCAGGGGTCCACTCTCTGGTTTCTTGTCTTCGAATGGGCTGGCAAGGACTGAAATTTCGATGGATCAAAGAATGGGGGAGTAGAATGGACGGGAATACATTGAGTTTGCCTTGTTCGGTCGCGTTGAAGGTCACCGTGACAGCAGCAACACCTGAATTGTTCGACCACTACAAACACGCCAATTCCAACATCACTGCACTGAAACCTGAAGCCTGAAGCCTTGAGCTCGCAGTCCAGCAGCCACATTGCATGTCCAGCCCCACGTTTTTCAAGTGTTGTGATCTGTTGGTCCCGCCTGGCGCCATCATTTTTCAACTCAACTCGACCACGATGTTCAGCTGATGTTCAAGGCTGGCGATAAACTCAATCCATACGATCCGGATACCCAATCTTTCTCAACGCATTCGGTAACACGAAGGACTTCAAATTATCCTGTTATACATGACAGCGAACAAAACCGCGAGTAATATCCACCAAAGAATGTCCACCGGCGTACTTCGCATGCTCAGTCTGATTTCTACCAAGTGACTGAAGACGTCGGTCCCCAGCTCTTTCGTCAGCGGTCTAGCCTCAACTTTGAGCTTGGGTACTGCTGGCCCCATACTCGACATAGACGCATCGACTATTGCCATGACCGTGGGTGACGGCGGGACTGTTACAGCGTCGCCGCTGGGTTGAAACCGACTTGCGATCTGACATTCGTCCACTTCACTCAGTGTTTCCACAACACCGCCTTCGATCGCAGCGTTTTCCAGAGCATTGCGAGGGCCCCACTCCCACCAATCCATAGCGTCGTCGCTGTTTACCAACTCCTCGAAGACCTCGAATATCCACTTTTGCTCCGGAGGCAGAGACGCGAACTTCCTTCGAGCTTTCGCAGACTCGATGGTTGCAGCAGACGCGCCATTGATGTCCTGCATCTGTATGAGGTAGCCTCCAAGGTCATCCAATGCGTCGGCGAGGGCTGGGAGGAAATAAGCCTCGGTGTCGACGACCTTTCGCAGAATATCGACGGCTTCCTCGCAGGCGGCGATGGCGTCATGTGGACGGACGAGAGTCCATAAAATTGAAGCTTGATGGCGAAGGCTGCTAGTCAGAGTGGGCAGGTGTCTGGGGGCTAATGCAACGAGTTGACGATACAGGTCAATCGCGTTTTGGCCGTTTGCGAGTGCTTGTTCGCTATCACCGGAGGCAGCCAGTCGCAGCGACAATGCAAAGAAAGCGTTTCCGCCCACTTCCTCCTCTCTAATCGTGAATAGAAAAGTATCCCACATCTCCTCCGCAATCTGGGTATATGATGATATGGCTTTTTGGGCGGCTTCAAGGGCCTTCTCCTGCTGTCCGACTGAGGCTAAGCAGTTTGAAAGAATAGCCCACGAATGAATTTGCATGCATAGAAGCTCTTCGTCGGCGTCCCCAATGTTCACCTCCTCGCAAGCCGTCACAACTCGTTCGGCGTTCTCCAACGCTTTTTGCGCTTGTTCCAGACCACTCCATGTTAGGGTGAGCTCAGTGAGAAGGGAATAAATCCAGAGGTTGAAAGTTCGACCATGATTCCAATGCACTGGAATGCCAGCGTGTATTGCTCTGTCGATGATGTGTAGAGCCTCAGAGTGTCGTCCAATGCGTCGAAGGATGCGCGTCCGATCAATGCAAGCCAGAAAAAAATTGGCGTCATCTTCCTTGTTGAAAGCCATGCACGCCGTCTGCTGTGCGCAACCAATCGCTGCAGATAGGCGGGCTGCTTCGAAAAGGGTGAAAATCTGAAGCCTTTGGAATCTTTCCAGCCAAGTAGCAGCAGCCGTGACGGCGGATACTTGAGTTTGGAGGTACTCGACAACAACCCGACAAAAATCGAAGCCATCGTCTAGAAGTCCCATTTTCAAAGAGGGTACACAGAGACTGTAGAGGGGTCGGACAAAAAGGTAAACTCGTTCCGAATCAAGGGGGACGGCGGATGCGCGAAAGTGTCTGACAGCTTCTGCTACCATCCGGAGCAGGACAGCATGGTCTGCTCCGGAAAGTAAGGGAGAAGCCCTTTCGGTAATGTAAAGAGACTTGTAGAGACTCCACAGATTAAAAGCCGGCTCTTGTGTCAAAGCATGAAGGGCATCCACAGCGCGGAGAAAATGCGCAACTAAGATATTTTGCATCAAAGGGACAACATTGTTCCACGCCGCCGATGCAACGTTACAGTAAAATCGGAGGGTTTCCTGCAACATACCGATGTGGAGCTGCATCGGCCTAGTAATATCTAGTGCAGGCGGCGGAGATACGCTTGTAGGTTCCAAGAACCTGCGCATAGTGTCCATGCAAAGGGTTCCACAATCCTGCTGCGAGAAATAGGTGTAGGCGTGCAGGAGATAGAGAAATTGACATGAAAATTCTGATGGGTGGATGCAGGCGAGATCGCGAAAGAGGATTACACAGTCTGCCAGCATGGGAAGTGAAAGGCGGCCTTCCTCTGCCTCCTTGCTAATTACATCGATAAAGGAATCGATGTATTCTCCAGACGGAGGTCGTCCAGGAACCGCGAGACGACATGACATTTGGAAGCCTTCTTTGAAAGCTTTGTAAGAGTCGAGGGGCCGGTTTAGAGAAGACTGAATCCGAGCGAGGACTAGAAATGCTTCATAACACTTCACTGCCTCAAACTCCTGCGTTGGAGTCAAACACGAGAATTCGATCAAGTCCTTCACCATTGAATGCGCCAAGGACACTGCGTCTTGGGCTGCGGAGAGTGCAGCCATGTTCTTCTCTGCTTTCAGAAGGTTTCGAGCCAAGGAGACCATCGAGAGCAAAGTTCCGATGCGATTGTTTGCTTCAGGCAATGATTCAGAAAGATGTAGCCAGAGGTGAAGAGACTTTTGACTGAGCATAGCAGCTGAGTCAAACTCGAACCGACGTGCGTGTGCATATGAAATACCGCAGAGTGTGTCCGCGACTCGAGGTAAAATTCCAAAGCCATAGCCTTTCTCGGCTGCATAGTGAAGGAGTCCAATTCGCAGGTGGCCCCAGGCGATAGCTTCGGAATGCTTTCCAATCTGGCAGAGATCATAATGGAAAACATCCATGTCAGAGCCGGTGCCTATCAGCGACCCCAATGATAATACATGGGCACCACCGTTGACTTCAAGGACGGTTCCTAGGATTCGATACAGCATATGTGATGAGGAAGGCGTGGATTCGAAGACATATGGCACTTCCTCTGAGTCAAACAGTGGGCTTTGAAGCGATAAATTGTCGCAGGCAACCAATCGTTCGATTGAGCCTACCAAGGATTGCAGTTGGGCAGAAAGATATTGGGACTCCAGACTTTGAAAGGTCGGATCCTTGCCAGAACGTGAGCTTGAATTATTGTAGAGACTGTATGAACTCACATCCGATATGATCTCAACTGTTTGGGCTAATTTATGCTGCCCGAGGTCGGATTCGAGCAATAATCGTGCCATTAAGGCTTCGAGACGACGAGCTTTGACTTGATTCTCCACATTGTCAACGATCATTCGTTGTTCCATCCGCAAAGTGGTATGCGCGATTTCAGAGGCGACATATTCGGTACGAGCAGCTGAGATCGCCTTTGTGTAGAGAGCCGGGATGAGTGTCTCGTTAATCAATCTCACGCGTGAAGGACTCACAGTAAATTGGAGGTAGCATTTGTTCACGTGTTCCCTGAGACGCGCAATCTTCTTTGCTAGATCGTCGCGTTTCCTCCAGGCCTTGAACTGTGAACCAACAGCTCGCAATCCGGCAAGTCTAACCTGAGTATTGCGAATACATTCGGCATGTACGTGTAGCATCTCCCTGGTTTCGAATTTTACAATGAGAAAGATAAGAAAGATGGAGCTTACGCCTTTAGGCTTTCCAAAGCACTCAATAATTCCGGCTCAAGGAGAGTGTCCTCTTTTCCTCGTGTAGAACTTGCGAGATCATACAATGTGCGAGCGACATCTTGTGTAAGCTCCCTAATCTGTCGCCGATTTTCGCCAACCTAGAGACTGTTCAGCATACACTCGCTGATCAGGAGCTGTCATGCCTTTTCTATAGAGCTACGGATGCCTTCGCCTAGTTCAATAAGATCCTTGATGAAGGTTGCGAGTGTGATGAATGTGGTTACTGGTTCCAGCATTATCCAAACACAGCGCAGGTGAGAGAAAGAGTCTGAGTGGAGAAGGGTGGGAGGTAAGGGGAGGCGGAAACATTAATAAATAGATGGCACTGCGGGGGTTACAGCTCTATTCTTGCAGTGGACGTGGCGCTAAGCAGGTGTATTCTATCAGAACGTATACTATGATTAGTGCCGAGAGCGAACTCAAAAGATAAAGAGAATGGTTGACTTCCCATAGTACTATTTATTTCTTATAGTATTTGAAGGGGTGCCAGTGATGCCAACTTGCAAGCTTTGATGGTGTCGAAAAGACTCAAAATATTATCCGTTCGTTTTTAGCATGCTTTTTTATTAGTAGACTTGGAATAGTTTCATTCAGAACTCTCTCACAGGTTGAGAACTCTGAGGGAGGCCTGCAGGAGCCCTTTCCGTCTCGTCTGCGTGTCTCGACGCGTTTGCGACGCGTCAATACGCGTATTTGGTGCCGACCATCAAACGGACCATTTGGCTCACCCGGCATCACCACTACTTATGGTAGACTCGAGCCAGTCCCAGGGGAGAGTAATCAAAGACAGTCGTTTGATGAATCACACCGGAGGGACTGGAAGATAATCACCGGTGACATGGAGACACGGAGAATCCCGAGAATTGATCTCGGGACTTCGTCAAAATTTCGAGACCTCCATGTAAAAGTTTTTTCAATGGAAAATCTAAATAGACAGTTTTGTAGCTCAATGAATTCTAAGAATCTTGTCGTGTTTAATTTTCTTTTAACTGAACTTGATGCTGTACTATTCAGGTTTTCGTCTTGGCCGTTTCGGGCAAATCAGAGCATGTGAGCATTCGGCTTTACTTTGCCCACTTTCGGTCCATTTCGGCGCACACAAAATCGCGTATAGAGAACTCGTTACTTCAGTTAAAGAAAATCTGAGCACGACAAGAGTCTTAGAATTTGATTAGCTACCCGTCTATCAACTTATATTCACCGTTTTAAAAACTTTTACATGCAGGTTTCGAAAAATTTGACCAAGTCCCGAGATCAATTCTCGGGAATCTCCGTGTCTCTATGTCACCGGTGATTATCTTCCAGTCGTTATTTGACTGCTCCGTTGATCGACCCCCGTCGAGTTAGGAAAATAACGACTGGTTCGAGTCTATACTTATGGATTCCTACGGTTGCCGACGAATGGCAAGCGGGAATAACCCAGCACCCGAGATCGGCACAAGGTCCACACTTCCCAGATTCATCTATTCAGTGGATAAGCAGGCGGATTAAATCTGAACAGGGGGTCCCTACCCCCTGTTCAGATTTACCATCTAACAAGCTTTAGTACGGGTTAAAAACAGCTGAAATGAGATCTGAGCCCGATGGGGTCCCACGGCATCTCCTCCGGAAATGCAAATATATTCCAAAAAAAATATTTAGTACTATGGGAAGTCATCCAATGGATCGAACAGCAAACCAAAGTGGAACTCTACTTTCCACTTGCCACCGCGAAAAACCGGGCATGATCAACTTGTTGCAGTGGGCGAGAGGCAACGGCTGTCAACCATCATATCCTAAGACGTCAGGCGCACGACAAAAGAGAGATGCAAGAGAGGTTCGGAGCCCGCAAGCCTCTCAAGGCGATCATGATCGAATGTCGAGCAGTGGGGAGATAGCGGTACCAGTTCTACCCTACAGCTTCAGCGTGTGGCGAATCGAACTCAAGATCTTGCTGCTCGACCAGACAGTCTACTAGACAGAACGGAAGCAGTGTAAAGTACACTGGAGGTACCGGAGGCTGATAACCCGCCTCGAGGCCCAAGGAGTTCTCAACTCGGGATTCAGGATCATCATGGCGCCTCAGTGGGCTGGCCGCGCCGGATATTTACAGCCATGGACTGCAGCACTGAAATCTTCAAAATGGTCGAATTGAGTGGCAAGTGTTGGAACACCAGCCCGAAAGTGATTGGGAACGCCAGCTTCGAAATTCTCGAGAGTAGCTGGGTGTGTTTTGCGAGGAATAATATCATCATAAGGGTCTAGGACGATGGACGGTCATGACACTGACAGTAGACTGGGAGAAGGAGAAATCGAAACCGATGGTCTGGGTTTCCCACGCTCTTTCGCTTGCAACTTGCTTTCAAGCTCTTACACGAATTCGAGCGGGCGGCGCGCCACTCTTGCGTCTCTACTTCGAACGGCGGAATACCCGACCTGCTCTTGAGTCTTCACTGGTCCATTTTCGTGCTTCACGCAAGACACCTCGGTCCGACTCCAACCTCAAGCCAGACAACTTGGACACCCCGGACTGCCCTCAATTCTTTGGATACAACTTCAATCTTCTGTCAGGCATCTATAGGGGTTGCATGGAGTGTGGTGGTCTCAATCTGGCGAACGACTCGGAATCTCAAGGTGCGGTACTTGGTGTTTATCCTTGTTCTCTTCCACGGGCTCGCAACACTGCAACTCTTCGCGCGGTGGAGCTGACGACTTTCCCACATCTCGGTCCTCGCTGAATTTCACGCCTCAAGAGCCTTCCCGTGCAAGTCACTGAATGTCTGCTCGCCATGCTTTTGCCACAAGACCCCAAGATTTCTCGATTACTCCGGTCTTCAATACATAACGCCTCTGTTTCGAAGTTTGGCTTTCTGTCTGGTGTTTTCTCTGGCTTTGGGATGCCTCACAATTTGTCTTGGGGTCATGCATGTATCTCGGTGCTGTGATCTAGTCGCTCATACTGTCTTGTTCATCTCACAATTCAAGATGAGCAATCGTACAGCTCGCGGCAGCGGCCAGTCGGAGTCAACCTCTGGTAACCCAAGTCCCCAGAAAGAGCACAATGTCAAACACTGCAGCAAATGAAATAGATCTCAGCAAGAAATATCTCATGATTTGCAGATTTCATGTTTGCCGTCTGTCAAGGCCCAGCAACTTGTATCATCACACTGAAACCAAGGTCTTCCGCTCCATATTCCTACCATGGTGATCCAAATCCACCAACTTCAATCTTGCTCTATGCAAAGACTTGTTGCTCTGTCTTGCTGATTGAGATAAACAATTCAAAAAGAATCTTCAAAGCGCTTCTGGGACAAAGCTGCTGGATGGCAATGGATTACTGGCATGAGATCGCAACAACTGTTGGGAAAGCTAGCCTTCTGGCAGAATCCCCAACTTGACGGCGGACATGTTAACGGTAGTCGAAGACCTTTGTAATGGTAATGACCACCCCGAGATGACCGTGACCGTAATCTACCGTAATACTCAGCTCACTCCGACTCGGCCTCAGCGCCAAGTCCACCCTTGGCGCACGTGTTGTCGCTGTTCCCTTCGTTTGAATACACGTATGTTGCGTGAAAGCTGCGAAAGAAAGAGAGAACAAGTGCCTTGAGGTGTATGCACGAGGAGAACCGCAGGCGAACGTCTGAAGGATGGCCATTGCGGGATTTTTGGCATCATAGAATCTGATCAACCGGGAAGTTTGCCAAGCACAGATATGATTTGTCTTCAAATTGACGGCCTTCCCGCCTCTTCTTGCTCGCCCGCGACGCCGAGTGACTTGGACAGACTTGGTCGAGGAGGAAAATAAAGCAAAGAAAGCCTTGGCTGAGACCCAGAGATCAGTGTAAAAGCCAAGTTGACGACAAACAACACATCTCCACAGAGCCGTCAGTGACACTCTCAGGCCGGGCTTGGCCCTTTCCACCTTCCTTTCTCCCTTCATGATACCACTACCGCTGGCCGTGTCGGCCCTTCTCCTCCTCCCCGCCTTCACAGCGGCCGACCCAATACATATTCCAATTAAACGGAGATCAGGCTGGGCCGCAACTCACATGGACCATTTGGCGGCGGCCGAGTTCATGCGCAATCGCTATGGCTATCTCAATAAGAACGGCAGCGCCGCGACAGCCAAACGTATGGAGCGTAGAGCAAGTGCTCAGAGTTTGAATTTCGTCAATCAGGTGAGTGGTATTGGGCGAGCCTTGTAATTCGCAACTAAGGTCGGTTTATAGCAAGGAGATTCAAGTTACTTTGGGACTGTTCAAATTGGAACTCCGTGAGTATCGTTTTGTGTAGTCTTTTCTTTCTGTGGGTCTTGTTGCGGAGTGACGTGCCTGCATGATTAGAGCCGGAATCGCTCTGAATTCTTGCATTCTGGTGGATACTATTGGCCAGAGCCATCGCGTCTGCCCACCTTTAGCGCGCGCTGTCGTCATTCATTCATGATAGACTACCCGCTTTTCAACTGTTTGCTGATCCTTTATCCAGCCCGCAATCATTTAATGTTATTCTCGACACCGGTTCATCCGATCTCTGGGTTGCCGACACGCAATGCGTCAACTGCGACCAGGGAACCCCCCTCTTCAACCCCCAGCAGTCGAGCACCTTCAAGCAACAACGAAACAACCCAACGCCTATCAACTATGGCTCGGGTAATGTCGCGGGGTTCATCTCGACAGAGACCGTCAGCATGGGCAACTTTTCGCTGCAGAATCAGGGCTTCTGTGCGTCGCGTCTTTCTCCTCGTGTTTTTTATATTTGCTGATCATCGACCCGCAGTGTCCGTGGAGTCGGTATCAGACCAACTCCTCGCTGGCTCAGTCTCGGGCATCATGGGTCTCGCCTTCGGCGCGATATCGTCGACCGGCGCAACGCCGTTCTGGCAGGGACTCGCCAACAGCAAGCAGCTCACAGCGGCTGAGATGGGGTTCTGGCTGACGCGTTTCCGTGGGACGAGGTTCAAGGAGGAGGAGCCCGGAGGGTCGTTCACCCTCGGTGGCACCAACTCGTCTTTGTTCCAAGGCGAGATTGAGTTCCTGCCCATGGCGGGGCCGTCGCAGCCGTCGTTTTGGCTTTTGGGGGTTTCGGGTGAGTGCTTCTTTGAGCGTCATTCGTAGACTGACTTGTCTTTTTGCAGCGGTCACGGTTCAGGGCAAGAATCTGGCTGTCGCGACGGGGAACAATGCCTTGGCGGCGATCGACACGGGCACGACGCTCATCGGTGGGCCGTCGGAGGACGTGGCGAATCTCTGGAATGCGGTCCCTGGTTCGGCGAAGGTTCCGAGTATGCCTGGGTTCTGGTCTTTCCGTGCGTGGGCTTGTTGTTTCCCTGAAATCATCAAGCTGACTTAAAATGCAGCGTGCACGACGACGGTGTCCATCAGCATGGCGTTCGGGGGCAAGCTGTGGCCCATCAGCCCGCAAGACATGAATCTCGGCGCGGCGACGGACGGCTCGCGGAGGTGTCTCGGAGGGATCTTCGACTTGACACTGGGCAGCAATATCGAGGCCAACTCGGGCAACCCGTCGTGGGTCGTCGGGGACACGTTCCTGGTACGTGCTGCTGTGTTGGGTCATCGAACTTGCGCTGATGTATCCGCGACTGCAGAAAAACGTGTACTCGGTATACCGCGCGGACCCGTTGTCGGTTGGTTTCGCTCAGCTGTCGGATCTGGCTGGATCCTCTGGTGCGCCGTCTGACGGTCCTCGGACGAGTGGAACGTCGGGCAGGTCACCCACTGCTTCAGGAACATGTACGTATTGTCTCCTCTTGATTGTCGGAGAATTTGTTCTCATTTCGTTGTTTTCCGTATCCACTTTTCCAACTTGACTGTTCTCTCGCAGTCTTCGCGTCTCTCCTCCTCGTCATGGCTCTGCTGCCATTCCTCTGATTACGTCCACCTCACTGACGTGTGTCTCTTCCGCAGCGACGAGCAGCGGGACACGCCTTACGACTCCCCTCACCCTCCCTCTACTCCTACACGCGCCACTCCTCCCCTCCCTCATTACCACGGCTGTGCTACTGCTCTACCCAATGTATTATATCTAAGTAACTCATTCAGACGACGCGCGTTCAATGGTAGTATTACACACATACCACGCATCTACTACTTACATCCGTATGACCCTACATATACACAATGCAAGTACTACCTGTCCGCTCGTTCTGTTAGTCGGCAACGTACATACATATTCTCGTTTTGATTGTTTTCTTTTCTTTCTTTTCGCTGGAAATGACTATGAAATGGACATTTGAATTGGGTCTGCGGATGGCACAATTTGGACTTGGGAGCTCGGAGAGTGTTGAAGATGCAATAATTGAAGAGATAGGTACGACTCTTCTACAGACATGCAAAGGTACGATCATAGAATGCTGCGTCGAGATATATAGGAGAATGAGAATAATGAATGAACCAACTCCTAAATTGTTCTCGCCCGCGGAAAAACAATATGCTGATGGTACAATGTGAAAAACGGGATGAGGGAGGAAGCGAAGGATAGTGTGAGGGTGGGGGAACGGAGGTTCCGGTGGTATGATGATGATGAGATGATGCTGGTGGCGTGTGTCGAGGGACTAAAAGCAAACAGAGTTGATTATTAGCGGGATGCGTTTATCGGAAGAGAAAAGTGGGGACGTACCGATGAGTGAATGAGTGAATGACGATATGGATCAGGATGATGATGAGTGTGGATGGAACCCGAAACGCGAAACGGTCTGCATTGTCTGTCCGCCCGCCCGTCTACCACCCTTCGCAAAGGGCGGGGTCGAGCGGTTTGTTCTTATCCTCCTGTTTCTTCTGACCCTTCTTTGGCGCGGGGGCGACGGGCGGGGCGCCGCGCTTGGGACGCGGGAGGAGCTCGTTCCCCAGGGAGGGCGTCTCCACCGTGAGCGAGGAGGGCGCGACGGGCGAGGGGAGGGGAGGGGTGAGGGAGGCGAGGGAGTGGCTGCTCGAGTTGCTGGGGACGGATTTCATGGCCATGGTGTGGATGAAGATGAAATGTCGTGTGAAGCGATGTGCGCGGGTGCGTTGAGAGCGGAACGCTGGGTAAGCAAGGTTGCTTGCTCGGTGGTGACGGTGTTGGAAGCGAGGTAAGCTGAGCTAGCAAGGAAGGGATGGAATGGCGGGAGAAGACAAGCAGAGCGCTTGGGGGTGGTGATTTGCCCTGAAGATTTTGATCGGGCGGCTGAGGGGTACTTATAGTGAGGCTCTTAGGAGTTGGTGGGTCTGGCAGCCAGGGATCAGAAGGGACGGCATCTTGAGGAGGTCGGCTTGGAAAGGGATAACGCAGACAGGCGTTCGAGGTTTAGTATGGGGTCTTGTAGACGTAGAATTTTTCTTCCATGGGTTCATGAGATTATGTAGGGGTTATAGGGTGCCAAGTTCTCCGGATTTTGCGAGGGTCGACCGCCTTGCTGTGTACAGACTCAGATTGGGTTCTCCAAAGAGGAACAGCTGGTGGAGGAGACATGTGCGTTGATGAGATAAGATGATTGTGAGGCGGGGAGATTTCGGAAGAAACTGGAAGTAAACATCGAATGCCGAGACGGACAGAACGAGGGTTCAGGTGAAGGGCGAGGGTTAAGGTGAAGACGGTCGATTGTTGAGAGTATTCTTGTACTCCGGTTTGGTGTCATCGGTGGTTGAGGCAAACAAGAGTTAAGGTTTTTTGATCTTGTTTCCTGGGGATGAATTTCGGTGAATTTTGGCAGAGTGATGAAGACACAACGGTGGTTCACCTATGAAACGGTTGATATAACTAAAAAGTTTCCAAGCTAGACCAATACTGCCGAGGCTTCTTGTAATATTGCTGGTACATTGAGCTTCGGTGGTGGACAGTGACCCGACAGCCTTGGAAGAGGGAGACTGCAAGAACAATACACCGCCCTTGTGCCTCGAAGCAAAATGCGGGAAGTCGTACGCGCAGCTGAGACCCAACACACGAAATCTCTTCCTGTCCAATGACCATCATCCACGAAACCTGGAAGACACGAAAAAAAACACACGAGTTGCGGACTCAGCTCACCATGTTGAGATTTTGTTCGCGTCCACGTTTTGAGTTTTGACTGACACCATCCCGCGCACGAAGCCAGTCCAGAGATCCTCAGAAAATGAGTCAAAGGCGGTGATGTATGTATCAGTCCGGTGCTTTCAATGGTCCAGCGTGGCGGTAGTCTCCAAGGCAGTTGCTTGCTTGCAAGTTAATATCTTGTGTGATGAACATAGAAGCAAAGCAATTCCGAGTCAACAGGATATCATCTCAGACAGCTGTTAGCTTCCAAGCCCAGCATGATATCGGCCAATTATGAGCGCAAAAAGGAAGGGGGTCGACCGCGGGGTGACCACTACCTGGAAATTTGAAAGATCTAGCAATAGGTCGAGGATTCCTGGAGATTTGGGGGAAGGTGACATTTTACGAAACAACCATTTCTTCTCAGATAGGAAGGAGTCGTATGTTTACGTCAAGTGGAGCAGCCAAACACTCACCTTTCCGTCTTCCGCGTTTCACCTTGCCCTTTATACCGCAGTAACATACTGCAAACCTATCCCTTTCTCATTCTACCACCATGTCTGTTGAAGTTCAGCCCCGTACGTTTCAAAATCCTCAGAATCTCGCCATGATATTCACGGAAATGCTTCAGAGAGGACATCTACAAGGTCTTCACCTAATGTGACGCCTATAGACCTCCGCCATATGACTTCTGCGACCGCTTTGGCTTTGGGACCTAGCGATAATCGCAGGACATCCCAGCACCTCCAAGCCACTGTACGAAAGGGCTCCAAATCACCATCTTCAATCCCTTCAAGTCCTACTTCTGTGTTAGTATTTCTGCTGGTTTTTTCGTGTTCTGGGTTTCCGCGTTGAACGGGGCAACGACTGTGGTAAAACCGGCTCTTGCTCCACACTGGAAAAGCATATCTGGATCTCAGTCCCATGGAACCCGCACCGATCTTACTGCTTGCGCTAATTCTGCTGGCTTTCATTGAAAAGTTCGGTGCTTCTGGGTCCTTGTCTGCCGTCTGGAGCGGGCGGGGCGATGATTTCGGACTTCGGAGGTTTATGGGAGAACTAGTTACCATCCGTCTCCAAACGTCGGGGGTTTTACTGGTGCGGGCCATATTGCTGGGTTGTTGCCAGCAGCTCCGATCCATTCTCCCAGTCGCCGAGAGATAGAAATGGAGATTCGTTCGCTTTCTTATGTGCCACAATGTATGTCCCCGTACTGACTGAATCTTACAGCCACTCCTCGTCCTCCGCAATATTCGAGCGCGACATTGAACCCATTCATGTTTCCCCGATATTACCTCCCGGAACCAAGAAGGACCCTCATCGGATAGCACGCTCGAAGAACAGCGAACCTCTCGAGCAGTCCGTACCGTCAGTCCTGGACAGCGCTGCCTCCATCCTCGCGTCCATGACCTCCGACGAAGGCGACTCCATTGCGGTCATCGCCCCAGCCCCGCTCTCCATGTCGGGGTTGCTCGATCAAAGCGCAGTGCTCAGCAGGAGCAGTGGCTTTGCATCGCCCATCGGCAGCTTCCGCTCGCGCAGCCCAAGCCCGACCCGGAGTGGCAACCGGAACTCGCTGCTTCTGAACATCCCCGCGGCGGGTGCAGTTGCACAGCCGACTCCGCAACACATCCCCTCCCCGTCGTCCATCCCCGCGTCCCCCTCCTCCGCCCCGCCGACCGCGCGCCAGTTCGACCCTGTGACGCCCGTGTCGTCGTCCACAGACAACTTCAGCGCGCGCGCTGCCTCGAAGCGGCTCTCGTTCGTGTCGTACACGGACCTGCTGAGCTCGACGCCGACGGCGACGCAGCCGTTGTCTGCGCTCACCGCGCCCTCGGGCTCGCCGTCGCACGTCCCCGGTCTGTCAATCTCAGACCCGTCGGCGGGTTCGGCGTATGGCGGGAGCGGTGCGCCGTCGTTGCGGAACTTTGGGTTCGGGCTTGGGGACGAGGATAGGACGATGGACGATGTAGGCGGGGAGTGGGAGCGAGAGGGTCTCGGGAAGGGTCTCGAGGAGCGGTTGGAGGCGTTGCAGGGCTTTGGCATGGCATGAACGGCCAGCCTTGGGTATGCTTCATTTTATGATATAATAATTGGTCGGCGTCACCCGTCATCTAGGACATACATCTAAACTCTCGCCCGTCTCTCCTATGTTGTCGTTTCGTCTGTGCTATGCGCCGATTTCTCTTCCACTACGCTAATGACTATGCTCCTCTACTCACGATATTTTACGATCTCTTATTACCCGTTTCCTGAACTCACACAAATCTGAATGTCTATATGTAGATTATCCTTTGGGCTGGGTGCTCTGAAATACTATCTGTTCTGTAACTTTTAGCAGCTCTGCGAGTGCGAGTTGAATGCCTCTTAATTAACTTAGAAACAATGTCTTGATGCGTGAGAATCTGTTAATGGCTTCTCCAACTCTTCCTTCACCATTCGCTGCGAAATTGGGAACGAACTATTGTCCTACAGATGCTGAAGTACGCAACATCGAAGCCCTGCTTGTTCGGCCTACACAACTGTTGCAACGGCTTGGTGATGAGATATCCAAGTTACAAACCGTACTGAACAAGCTCGTCGATGAGCGCGACGCTCTCCAGGCCCATGTCGACGCCCACAAAGCCCTCATATCACCCGTGCGCCGCTTGCCCCTCGACATCATCCAGGAAGTCTTTCTAGCCTGTCTCCCGGCGAACCGCGACTGCGTCATGAGCGCCTCCGAAGCACCGCTCCTCCTCGGTCGCATCTGCCGGTCCTGGCGAACCATCTCCCAGTCAACCCCACGCCTCTGGGCAAGCCTGCACGTCGTCGAGCCCTCGCGCCGCGCCTATGACCGCAACCCCATCAGCCCGTTCCTCGAACGCCGCGCGACGCTGCGTCTTGCGGCTACGCGGACGTGGTTAGACCGATCCGGCCAGTGTCCCTTGTCGCTCTCGCTGCACAGTGCGCCTGAGTATGAAGACACGCCGGAAGACGCGACGGAGCACAGTATGCAGTTCGTGCGCATGTTCGTGGCGTTTGCGCCGAGGTGGCGGGATGTTGTATTTACGACGCCGGTGTCTTTGGTGCTGGAGGTGCTGTCGCATCTCGAGACGAAGATGCCGCTGCTGCAGAGCGTGGCGTTCAAGTATTGCCGTCATAGGATACTTTCTGTCCCGATAAATTGTGGGTCATTTGCGATGCTTCGAGGGGCGCGCATTTCTAAATTGACTATGCCGGGGAGTATTTTCGTGCCTGACCGGCTACCGGTGGCATGGCACCAGCTCACGGAGCTGGTCGTTGGTGGACCTACAGGGGAGATGCAAGAGGGATTGACTGACTCCATCCTGCGTGTCATTTCGAGATGTCCTGGGCTGCGTTGCTGCAAGCTGGTCGTCAGCGATCTGTCGATTGATATACCGCCGGACACTTTAGCTCACGTCGAGCTTCCCTTCCTGCATACATTGGCAATACGCTGCGCCTCGTCTGTGACAGCCGCAGTCTCGGTCATACTAAATCATCTCTCTGTTCCAGAACTGCGCGAGTTCACCCTTCTTGGTTCATCACGAGAATCTCCCTCCCTCGCGACTTTCTTCGCTGGCTTGGAATATCTCGAAAGCGTCGATATCGAGGGGAATCTGTTCTCCAAACCTGGATTACACGAAACCCTGCGTTGTTTGCCGCCCATCATAAAACGCCTCAAGGTCCGGGATGTCGAAGGCGGATGGGACCCCGAGCCGCCTACCGTCGACGAGGACGCCCTCGTGGTGCTCGCTACCCCCGGCCTTTGTCCGAATCTCGAAGAGTTCGCTATGGACAACGAAGTAAGCATCTCGGACGAGGCGGTTCTGGAGTTCATCACCAAACGGATGCAGACACCGTCGACGACGTTGAAGCAGGTGAAGATACAGTTCCGGAGACATGTGCTGGTGGATGTCATGCCCAACCTCCAGCCTTTTGTTGATAATTGTGGGCTCAAGGTGGAGTTGAATTATATGTCGCTGCCGTTTTGGCAGTTTTCGCCTTGGGCGGGGTTGGCGGACGCTCCTCCACAGCAGCAGAGAATTACCAATTCCACTGCGTGGGCGCCGTTGCCGCCTGGGAGTCCGGAGTGGTAGCTGCAGTCGACTCGATGCTCGTCTCTTCGTGGTCATCCAACAGTCAAAGTTTTCTGCACCAGTCGTTGGCAATATCGAGTGCGTGACTCTGGTATCGACCGAGGTTTCAAAGGAGCTCACCATTTTGAAAGACAGAAGTTTTATATACACACACACGGCTACTAGCTACAGTTAGATATTTTACATTTTGAAGCTGATTGTCTATGCTTCTTGATTCTTCGATCTCAACACTGATGACAAGAAATAGAAAGTGGCCCGATTCCTCGAGTTTCAACGATTCAAAATCTCCTTGACTTTTCGCTGCAACTCGCCTGACCCTCCGAAGATATCAGATTCCGTGGCGGGTTTCTGCGCGGCGATCCAAGCGGCCTGCTCATCGGCCGACAGAGACTGCACTTTCTTCAATTCATCCACTCGTTCGAGAATGCTGGGATCTCCGGGCTGAAGCTCGAGCGCTATTTGATATTCTTTTTCTGCCTCAGTCCAATCACCGAGGAAGAATTTGGCTTGACCACGACGAAAGTGGGCTTTAGCCGCATTGTAATCTCCCTTTTTCGTTGCGAGGAGCGCGTCTTCCGCCGCAGTTTTATATAGCTTCAATTCTATAAGTATATCGAGTAACAATGAGTCGAGTAAACAAGGAGATGGATGCTGGCGGTCTGGCTCACTCAAAGCAACGGCAGCTCTGTTCAAGAAATAAAGCGGTTCATGGCCAGATAGATGCATGCAGGCCGTATAAAGAACGAAAGCAGAGTGGTAATCACCAGCCTTGAACGCGTCATTTCCTTGGATTTTGAGCAGGGCGCTCTTCGCGTCCGCTTCAGCCCATTCGCGTTTCTCGCGCATCATTTGTTCTTGCGGGGTTTCTCCCGTGCGTTCGCGCTCCGCTGCGCTCTCGCGCAGCATCATTTTCAAGATCGCTTCCATCTGGGATGGGTTTTTGAGCATGTCTGACGACATTGGGCTAGTACCGGCGGTTGCCCGCTGCTGAGGTCCGTCGAGACCGAGATCAAAGGCGGCTTTTTTGGCTTTGAGCTGCCGCATCTATAATAGTAGAGGAATAGAGTACCCGGATCATATGGATTGAATTTATCGCCAGGCTTGAACATCGTGGCGGCGTTCGAGTTGTTGTTCAAACGTATATAAACCCTAACCCCAGGTTTTTACTAGCCTCCTTCCTTTCCGATTCCTTCCTCAATGTATTTATTCGTTGTCAACTGAAGTTCGGACTCTCTTAGGATGAAGAAATATGAACTACATCCGATGGACGTGTTCAATTTACCGACAACCTTTTCACAACCACAACTCGTTTTATCGAGAGATATTCATGTGCTTGTCGTATGCTGAACCACAGGTCGCCCTTGGGCACATTGCAGAATACGCCCAGCTCTCGGGGATTTCGAAGAATACGCCCAGCTCTCGGGTAAAGTTCCTTTGTGTTGCTGTTCGATCCCTTCTCTTTATCTTTTGAGCTCGCTCTCGGCACTAATCATACTAATAGTATACGTTCTGATAGAATACACCTGCTTAGCACCACGGCCACTGCAAGAATAGAGCTGTAACCCGGCAGTGCCATACAAATATTCAATGTTTCCGCCTCCCCTTACCTACCGCCCATCTCCACTCAGACTCTTTCTCTCTCTCGCCGCGTTTCGATAATGCTGGAACCAGTAACCACATTCATCACACTCTCAACCTTCGTCAAGGATCTTATTGAACTCGGCGAAGGCATCCGTAGCTCTATAGAAAAGGCATGACAGCTCCTGATCAGCGAGTCTATGCTGAACAGTCTCTAGGTTGGCGAAAATCGACGACAGATTAGGGAGCTCGCACAAGATGTCGCTCGCACAAGATGTCGCTCGCACAAGATGTCGCTCGCACACTGCACAATCTCGCAAATCTTACACGAGGAAAAGAGGACGCTCTTCTTGCGCCGAGATTACTGAGTGATTTGGAAAGTCTAAAGGCGTAAGGTCCATGTTTCTTATCTTTCTCGTTGTAAAATTGGAAACCAGGGAGATGCTGCACGTACATGCCGAATGTATTCGGAATACGCAAGTTAGACTTCCTGGATTGCGAGCGATTGGTTCACAGTTCAAAGCCTGGAGGAAGCGTGACGATCTAGAAAAGAAAATCGCGCGTCTCAGGGAACACGTGAACAAATGCTACCTCCAATTTACTGTGAGTCGTTCGCGCATGATACTGTGGTCGACGAACGAGGCACTCATTCCCGTTCCATACACCAAGGCCGTCTCAGCTGCTCGTACCGAATATGTCGCGTCTGAAATCGCGCATACCACTTTACGGATGGAACAGCGAATGATCGTTGACAATGTGGAGAGTCAAGTCAAAGCTCGTCGTCTCGAAGCCTTAATGGCGCGATTATTGCTCGAATCCGACTTCGGGCAGCATAAATTAGCCCAAGCAGTTGAGATTATATCGGATGTGAGTTCATACAGCCTTTCCAATGATTCAAGCTCATACCTTGTGAAGGATCCAACCTTTCAGAGTCTGGAGTCCCAATATCTTTCCGCACAACTGCAATCCCTGGTGACCTCACTGGAACGATTGGTTGCCTGTGACAATTTGTCACTTCAAAGCCCACTGTTTGACTCAGAGGAAGTGACATATGTCTTCATGTTCACGTCCTCCTCACATATACTTCATCAAATCCTGGGACTTGTTCTTGAAGTCAGTGGCGGCGCCCATGTAGTATCACTGGAGTCGCTGATAGGTGTCATGAATGATTTTCTTGATGGTGGTCTCCTCAAGATCGGAATGCATTCCGAAGCCATTGCCTGGGCCCACCTGCGAATCCAGCTCCTTCACTATGCGGCTGATAAAGGCTATAGCCATGGAATCATACCCCAAGTTGCGGATGCACTCTGCAATCTTTCCTATGCACACCACAGTCGGTCCGAGTTTGACTCGGCTGTTATATTCAGTCGAAAGTCTCTCGACCTCTGGCTACATCTTTCCGAATCATTGCCTGAAGCAAACAATCGCTCCGGAACTCTGAACTCAATGGTCTCCTTGGCACAAAACCTTCATAAAGCGGAGAAGAACATGACTGCACTCTCTGCAGCCCAAGACGCAGTGTCCTTGGCGCAGTCCATGGTGAAGGACTTGATTGAATCCTCGTTTTTGACGCCAGCGCAGGAGGTTGAGGCAGTGAGGTGTTGTGATGCATTTCTAGTCTCCGCTCGGATTCAATCTTCGCTAAACCGGCCCTTCGACTCTTACAAAGCCTTTAAAGAAGGCTTCGAAATGGCATGCCGTCTCGCAGTATCTGGACAACCTCCGTCTGGAGAATGCATCGATTCATTCATCGATGCGATTAGCAAGGAGGCAGAGGGAGGTCGCCTTTCACTTGCCATGTTGGCAGAGTGTGTTGCCCTCTTTCGTGATCTCGCCTCCATCTACCCGTTAGAATTTTCATGTCAATTTCTCTATCTCCTGCACGCCTACACCTATTTCTCGCAGCAGGATTGTGGCATCCTTTGCATGAACACTATGCGCAGGTTTTTGGAACCTACAAGTGCTTCCCCGCCGCCTGCACTGAACATCACTAGGCCAATGCAGCTCCACCCCTCTACGGTAGAGGAAACCCTCCGATTTTACTGCACCATGGCATGGGCGGCGTGGGACAACGTTGCTCCTTTGATACAAAGTATCTTCATTGCGCATTTTCTCCCTGCCATGGATGCCCTTCATATTGTGAAACACGAGCCAGCTTTTAACATGTTGAGTTTCTACTGTGTTCTCCACATTACCGAAAGGGCCCTTCCCTTCCTTTCCGGAGCAGAGCATGCTCTTCTACTCCAGGTGATAGCAGAAGCTGTCAGAAACTTTGGGTAAATACTGGTGCTGTGGGCAAATACTGCAGTAATAGTGATGATTATGTAAGAATCAGGCCGTTTTGGGAATTCCGTGATCCTCCGTGCCATCCGACTCATCCGAGTTCAATTTTCAGTTCAATGCACTGTTCTCCGATTTTCTCTTGAGTCCATTCGCATTTCTTGATGTATGTATGAACACACAATGACTATCTATCTGATGAAACTGTAGCAGTAGCTGGCATTGGGCACAGCGCCCATAATTCCGTGGGTAATTGAGTGTTGTATCGATTTTGGGCCTGGAACCACAGTGATAAAAGTGGGTTTCACGCGCTAGACAGTGAGACGCAAAGGTCTTGACAAAAGAAACAGTCTTAGGCCTAGTAGGAAATCAACACAAAGCTCGAAGTAAGCAGTTAGCGGTGTTTCAAAATTTTCTGGGGTACCAGGAATCACAGCGACTGTAAATAGAGTAGTTGAAGCGCGGTCGAGACTCATTTTGAGCTCTTTGTGACCTTCAATTCCGCTCGAGCCGCCTGCAGCGACGCGATTCGGTTAAAATGATGAGTTTGATTCGATGTCACATTCAGTGACCTGTGTGACTTTCGCTGTTTGCCGGCCTGAATAAACCATTTTAGGATTCACTATTTGGCATCGGCGGCTGCCGAGCATCCAAAATAATCGAATCGGGCAATTTTGAGCAGTATTGCCGTGGTGCACGTGCCTAGTGTGCACAAATCCTAGACGGCGCGCCGCAGGCGGAGAAAATTTTATTGAACATCCCAGCACCCAGGTTCTGGGTTCAGAAAGCCTCTCAGCCCATCCTCCGAGCTACAAGTGAGATTCTTCTCTCGCTCTTTTCCTTCCCTCTCCCTCCTTCCTTTTTGGGATTATTTCAATTTTCTCTTTTGGGATGCCCACAACATCAGTATTTGGCCGAAACTTTCGCGCATCCGCCGTCCCCATTCACTGCGTTCCGGGGTCGCCTAAACAGAGTCAGCCGAGCTGATGACATGTCACTGTGAGGTGAGCGTACGTCACTACACAGCGTCCGTTTAGTTGCCTTCGCGCTGGGTATTTTTAGCTGGAAAGAGGTGTCTGCGAGACGTCTAAACGGACATGGATTTAGCTGAGTGCAGCTCAGTAGAGGTATGTGTAGGTGATCCCAGAATAGCTCTGCACATCTAAACTTACCATCTCCCCTGGCAGGAGCTTTTCACTGGTCTCAATGTGAAATTATGTGATGATCATCATGATTGGAAGATGGTCAAATCGTGATACCAGGTGAAAAAAAAAATCATGAATGGCCGTCTCAAGATGTGCTGAACTCCGTCTAGGAGGCATAGTACAGGTAAAAAAAGTTAGCGTAGCTCGGTCTAAGCCGATACGCTGAGCTACACAGACCTACAATCGGCTAAACTAAGATTCACTGAGCTAGACTGAGCTGCATAGAGTCCGTCTAGTTGGCTAGACACAGATCCCAGTTGAGCTCAGTGTAGGTTGGCTAACCTCACCCTCAGTTTAGGAAGGGTCGGAACGCAGTGATTGATTCGGAAGGGTTCTATCTTTTTGTCGGAACCCTTTATGACGTCTGTGTACGCTCTTTGAGAATGGGGCTTCTAGACGATAGCTTCGATTTCTGTCGGGTTGTCGCCGAGTACCTCCAAACTCAAGTATCCGCCGTCACGGCTGCTGCTCCTTGGCTGGAAAGATTTCAAAGGCTCCAGATTTTCGCCCTTTTCGATGCAGCCCGACTATCTGCAGCGATTGGTTGCGCACAGCAGACGGCGTGCATGACCTTCGACGAAGTAGATGACACCAAATGTGTTCTTGGTTGCATTGATCGGGCACGCATCCTTCGGCGCATCGGACGACACTTTGAAGCTCTGCACTTCGTCAACAGAGCAATTCAGGTATATCTGAACGATGTTCGATATATCAACTTCTATTTTTATTCGCTTCTCACCGAGCTCATCCTAACATGGAGTGCTCTGGAGCAACCGCAGAAAGCGTTGGAGAACGCCGAACTAGTTGTCGCGGCTTGCGAGGACGCGGACAAAGACCTGCTATGGACGCAAATTCATTCGTGGGCTATTCTTTCAAACTGCTTAGCCGCAGTCGGACAGCAGGAGAAGGCCCTTGAAACCGCCCAAAAAGCGATATCATCATATACCCAGAACGCGGAAAAGATGTGGGATACCTTTCTATTCACGATTAGAGAGGAGGAACTGGGCGGAAACGCGTTCTTTGCATTGTCCCTGCGACTGGCTGCCTCTGGTGATAGCGAGCAAGCACTCACGAACGGCCAACACGCCATTGACCTATACCGTCAACTCGCTACATTGGCCCCGAGACACCTGCCCACTCTCGCTAGCAGCCTTCGCCATCAAGCTTCAATTTTATGGACTCTCGTCCGTCCGCATGACGCCATCGCCGCCTGCGAGGAAGCCGTTGACATTCTGCGAAAGGTCGTTGAGCCTGAGGCCTATTTCCTCCCAGCCCTCGCCGACGCATTAGATGAACTTGGAGGCTACCTCATAAAGATGCAGGACGTCAGTGGCGCGTCTGCCGCAAGCATCGAGTCTGCGGAAGCTCGAAGGAAGTTCGCGTCTCTGCCTCCTGAGCCGAAGTGGATATTGGAGGACTTCGAGGAATTGGGGAACAGCGACGACGCCTTGGATTGGTGGGAGTGGGAACCTCGCAATGCTCTGGGGAACGCCGCGATCGAAAGCGATGTTGTGAAAACGCTGAGTGAAGCGGACGAATGTCGAAACACAAGTGGGTTTCAAGGGAGCGGCGACGCTGGGACAGTCCCGTTGCTCATGTCCATAGCGACCGCCGATGCGTCTGCTTCGAGTCTGAAGCCAGAACCCGAGCTCGAAGTCAAAGGCGAGGTTACACTGCCGGAAGAGACTGCGTCGACGGCGATCGTTATAGCGCAAACCGACACAAGTCTCTCCAAAGCCCCGTCTACAAGCACCCTTCGCTATATTCCGATCGCCGTTCTGTGTGGTGTGGTGGGTGTGGTGCTTGGCGCTTTAATCGCCTTCGCCGGGAGGGATGTGCCGGGGCATGACGCCTTCAGCCACTTGGTAGAAATCAGACTGAGCATGCGGAGTACGCCGGTGGACATTCTTTGGTGGATATTACTCGCAATTTTGTTCGCTGTCATGTATAACAGGATGATCTGAATCCCTTCGTGTTACTGAAATGTGTTGGCTTTTGTTGACAATCTAGGTTGAGATGGACGTTATTGTTCGTTGGTGTTGGTGCTGCCGACGATAGTTTAGTGCATCGCTCCAATATTGACGAGTCAAACCCAATGTATTCGCATGATTTCTCGGCCTACTCCCACTTTCCGCTCCCACACCGTCTCGGCGCGACCACAGCACTCCAAAGCATTAGACTGAAGGGTCCTCGCAAATTCAGACACACCGCCCCCGACGCCGAAATACAAGACCTTCGCAGCGACCAGACACAGGGCCGCCTCGTCGATGCACGCTTGATAAAGCAGCTGTATCAGTGCCGGGAGAGAGTCCGTCCGGTATATTGTCTCGGAGGTTAGCACCACGTCGTATTTTGTTCCTTCAGTTCGGAGACGTAATGTGAGGGAGTCCCATGAACCCGAGAAGAATGCGAGACCTATCCCGAGCTTTGAGATAGAGGCTGTGAAGGCATTCTTCAGAGCCGGGGTAATCGAGAGCTCTCCTGCGACAGCGGGATCTGGAGGCGGGTATTCGACGTCATCTTCCGAAGCGCGGTATTCAGCCGAAGAGGGCGACATGTCTGGCAAGCGCAAGTTCAGCGAACCGCACAGAAAGAGTCTTGAGGCGCGTACACCAAGCCAGGACAATGTTCGGAAATGTTATGAGCTCCAGCACGGAAGAATTATAGTCTTGAAGGTGTACATGGCAGTCGACGTTGGACTGCTCGCAGAAGAGGCGCGAGAGAAGAAACACGGACGGTATGCCAGTGCCACAGCCAACCTAGACCCCGAGTAAATGACGTGGTGGTCGGCCTGAATATGCGGCTTGCCTCGAGTATGCGCTTTCCCGGCAATCGCGTCTCGCTTGAATCAGGGAGACTATCGAGGTATCCGACCAGATCGAGACTGCACTCCCATGTCTTCAAACCTCCTTCGTAAACGCCTGGAACGAGATCGGAAGGTGCATCCAAAAAATCAAGCCCAGGTGCCCCATCCGTATCGTCTGTTCCTTCGGAAATGAGTTGAAATCGTGCATCGAACAAGTCCCGTCGCGAAAGAGCAGCAATCTTGCCACTTGATAGAGGAATCGAAACGGGGGAATACGAGATACGGGAAGGTAGTGAATCGAGCTGGCGATGGCTCGGCTCTCAGCGCACGAAACCAAAAAAAAATGTAGATGACATACCAAATGGGAAAGTGAAAGCTCCACCACTGGGTCAGACTGGGGAGCTGGGAGAGCAGCGGCTACGCCTTTTGTAGGTTCAAGAGGATCATCCTCCAAGTCGAAATCGAAACTGAACATGACTGGGGCGCTATCAACCAGAAAGAACAAGATGGTTGAGTGCAAGGAAAGTTTAGTTAGTATTAGGGTTAGGGTTGAGCCAAGCCAGTCGCACAAATTCTGAATCGAGCTGCAATAGCGAATCGCGATCGGCCCGGAACTCAAAGATTCAAGTATCTCATCATGGATTGAGGATGATAGGATACTCAAGAGGATACTAACAAATTCACGAATGGCCAAAACCATGTTATCGACGTACAGTAGTTCATGATCCAAGGGAGAACTCCGGCCACGGTTCACAGAACTTCCCAATCCTCCGGACACGCATGCAGACAATGCATCTTGGCGCATTATACACTCCGAAAAAATAGGTATTCTCGATGGGGGGGAATTCGTCTGGGAGACCGCAACAGTTTCCACCCCCCCCCCGGAAACTGTTCCGATTTTGTTTTCCACAAGGTTTCCGACTCTGGAAACTGTTGCGGAAACAATTGGATTCACGAACGGTTTCCGAAGGGTGGAAACTGGTGCGGAAACTTTATCTCCCCAAGACAAGTTCCTGGCCCTGGTAAGACGAGTTTTTTGGAGTGATATGACAAGTCCAGAGTCCACTGGCAGTAGCCGCAGAAGATCGAGCCATTCCCCCAATGCCAATTTCAAGGTCAGCTACGCTGCTACGGAGGTGATCATTGACATCGTGTAGCAGGGGTCAGGGGAGGCACAGCCGATGCAATCTAGCCTAACCTCGAAACAAGAGGAAATCACGGTTTAAGGATAAGAAGATCAACGAAAAATCCAGCGAAGCAATTCAAACAGAGATCATCCACGCCAGCCTCGACCGCTAACTTCCAAGTTAGATTCTGTTTTGCACACGTCGGCCTTATGGGAAAAGGTAAACGAAGAAAAGCACCCGAGGCGCGTCGGTATCCGAAGTCGGAACATGTACCGCACGTTGGCATGATGAAAACCATAGTCACAAATGAAGGAAGAAAGCTGAAAGTATCGAGAGAGTTCCAGCAGAGCTGATTTGAGTCGACGGTAGGTGCTGAGCGACCACAGTTGATAAGCGCTAAGCCGCCGCCCCGACCAAGAGTTACGAAAACACATAACAATGGGTTAGATGGCGTCAAAGGTCAACAGCGCTATGTAGCCCTTTAGATTTTGCGAGGACAGTGTGCTCTCCAGACTAGAACCCTTCGTGACCCATCATGGATTGGGACACAATACCCCCGTCGAAGATGGGTAAAACCAGAAAACTTGCAAAAGCCAAGTAGATGCTGGAGAAGGCTGGCAACTCTTGTGAGTCGTGAGTTGAGTCGTGACAACTCGCAGTTGGACCGGAAGAACCCGGCGAACACATCAAAGCAACGCTCATCTTATGCAGCCCAAAAAGGAAATAAAACTTATTATAAAAGGAAATTCGCTGATTTTTCCCTCGCTAGCTTGCTGGTTTTTGCCGGAGGATTATGAACCCGATGCGTATGGTCCACAAGATGCCAGCCATGGCGATGATTTTTAACGTCCAAAATCTTCGCGTGTCAGGATCTGTGGCCCTCACGGACTTCTTTCGGAGAAAACCATGCCCCGAATGTTAGTTTTCCAACTATTTTTGCTGGGCAAATCGGATGAACGCGGCCTACGGGTTCACTCTGTTTCGAATATCATACATTTGAATGTTGTATTCACAGCCTCGAAGGAACTCGAAGGAAGCCGGGTTAGATTGGACGGTGTTAACGTGTTGATCCAGAGATACCGACCTTGCATTGTGCCAAAATGATTTAGGTTCCAATACAACTCTAGAGGGCCCGCAAGCCGAAATCTCTTTCGGAATATGTACTCAGAACAAAACACACGCAAGATGAATTCCATGATGAGGGAACCCCCTCGGAAAGTGAGCACTGTAGATTCAAGGTTCTACACGATGCTACAAACTCGACCCGCGTGCGGAAAATGTACGTATGTACAGTAAGCAAGAAATGTACCGAAGGTACCAAAAGCGAGCCAGCGGGGATTTTGTAGGTGTAGTAACAACACGACTACATTAATGTGAAGTAAGTAACTATGCAAAGTGGATACACAAGTGGTTTTGGTTTGTTGTCCGAATAGCAAAGTCCGAATGTCTGATATACAGTGAGTGAGTAATAGTAATTAAGTAACTTTTGTCCGATGGTGAAGTCCAATGTAATGTCCAAGCTCGTAGATATGCATGAGGAATCGTGAATGAGCGTGGAGGATAATGCGATAGAAGTCCAAGGTGCGATGATGAATGTCCGTGAGCACAACAGCGTCCAAAGATCAAAAGAGTGTCAGGTCGAAAGGAAAGTACGTCAAGTAAATGAATGGTCTGTCCGTTATCCAGTCCGAAAGCAAAGGTTCCAAGAATGGCGGCCTCCAGAGCGCGTATAAAAAGGAGGAGTGCCAGTCCGGTCGAAAGCGAAGCCCGAAGTGTGAAGAGAAAAAATATCGTGGTCATCTCTCGGAGGACTTTTATCGTTTACAGCTCAGCCAATTGCTTTTGCAGCTTGGCGGCAGAGATCCCTGCAATAGGAAGAATCGTCGTCAGTACCGACAGACGCCACAGGAACCGGGTGGGTGAAAAACCACTTGCCCAAAAGCGGGAATCGGGACGCCAGTTTGGTCATAGCATAAAGGATAGTTCCTAATTCATTACGGATGTCGGTCGTATTGATAGGAGGCCACGCTGAGCTCAGGGAGGAAACCTCGCGCAAGAGAGTCTCAGCGGCCGTCGTCCAACAAGGCTGACCGAGCACACGTCGTCAGTTGAGGGAAGGCAAGGCAACGATATGCACGTACCCCAAGAATAGGATCTAGGAAAACGAAGTCGGGGTCCGTGATCTGCGTTATTACAGCGCCGCACGCCCTAGCGGCGCGCGAGCACTTGTCATAAGACACAGGGTCGTCAGGAGCAAAGCGCTGGTACAGGTGGAGGATCGCGGCCTGGGTGATCGTGTGTATCGCGATGAAAACGGCGCGATTCTCCGGCCCCATGCTGGTCAATTGGTGTAACGGCGGCAATGTCGAAGCGAAGGAGTTGATTGTGAGCTCGAATGCGTGGATCTCCTGAGGCAGCGAATCAGAAAGCTTGTTTCCTGTATCGCTTGTCAGAATATATCGATACGAAGACCAAGACGCCGTACGCGGATCCCATGTGGCGGACAAACTGTCGGCACGTTCTAATAAAGCGGAGGCTTTGGCGCGCAGGGCTGGAGTGGAGTAGCCGTTATCGACCACATCTCCCTCAAGGAACGATTTAATCGTATGAAAGTTCACACCCGAGCTCATTACGCCCTGTGTGAATGAAGAGTAAGTCGGGTGAGAAGATATGCCAAGACGTGGCTGACTGACCGCCTGGTACTCCGCAATATCCATCGGCCAAGGGCAGTTGATGGAATTCCACGCCTGAGCTCCGTCGGGGATGATGGTCGGTTTACGAAGCGCGACGGACCAACACCGATCAAGATTGTAGACCTGCCAGAAGGCAAGGATCCGCTCCCCTTGCTGAATATCCATCTTGGAAGGCTTCAACTCATCGCTCGCATCGACCAACCAGCTCGAAGCATCTGACACGACATCCTCGTGAAAGCCGCACTGTACCGCAAGAGCAGCGGCGGCGCTAGCATGGTAGCTGCCTTCGAGGATACGACCATTGGCTAGGAAGTAGGACGAGAGTAGGCACGAAGCCTGCACTGCATCGACCATCTTGTCTCCCTCCCGCAGTGCATCGCGAAGAGCATCCAGAGCTTGAGTGAGGTAGTGCTCTTCGTGCTGTGACAGAGGCTCCGGCCGAGAAATGAAGCAAGCCCACAAGAAGATAGCGTTCATCAGGGCAGGGTGCCGCTGCTCGGCCCTAGGGCGGCCGAGGCTCTCTCTTAACTGACCCATGTGGATATCGAGCCCACATTGTTGACGATGGGGCGCAAAGATCTCCAAGCTAAAAAATTATGTTCAGCAGCTTGTAATGAAGGGTGTCAGTCGGCTTACAGCATCGTCGCCAAATCCACCGGGGGCTGGAATTGGTGGGGTTGAGGCTGTTGCATCTGCGGCTCTTGAAAAAATATATCCGGAGCAAAGAGAGGAGGCGAGGCAGAGGCACCCTATTGAAGCATAAGAAATTGTTTGTTTGAGAGAGCGAGAATAACTCACGGAGTGGCCTTGACCCCATGAACCTTCTGGTGAGTGTGCTGGCGACTCTGCTTGGGAAAACGAATCAGACGAGTCGGCGACGCATACTTCGAAGAGCATACCGGATGGGAAAGGAGAGTGTCCTGCGGAGAAGGACGCGTCGGCCGAGTCGTATGAAGAAGAAGGTGGTGACTCCGAGAACCCTCGCAGAGAGCGAGGATCGAACAGAGTCACAGCTGGAGAAATGTAATCGGGATCTTCGAGCTCCCGGACCCGTTGCTCCAAGCGAACGATGGTCTCGCGAAGAAGTTGTGTTCGCGTCTTGCCTTTACCATCATCGTATTCGCAAGTCTCGCTCTTCTTGGCCCGGGTACATTGTTGGCAGGCGGGTTTGGCCCCATCGCATCTCTAATCTGGGGTTTAGCATACGGAATAGACTTGACGAACTCAAAAGCACCATTTTCCGTTTCCTACGTCTGGTATTAGTACCTACATAGACGGACCAACAAAAACACAGACCTGCATCGTAAACAAGCTTTGCCTCTTTGCAAGGTGGTAGCACCCTCCGCGAGTAGGGTCTTGTTGGCCATTAAATTGAAGGGGTATTAAAGTACAAAAAAGTTTGGGTGTGCGCCGAGCGCTGTGTGAATCAACGGGGAAAAGTGGCCGCGGGCAAAGAGGAGGGAGAGCAAGTAGAGGAAGCGGTGAAGAAGAGAGCGCCAAAAACGAGGACTAGAGAGAGCGGGAAGGACGGGACATGAAACCAGGGCGGAATCGGGTAGGAAAGTAAGGACAAGGAGTCTACTTGAACGTCCAGAGCATTATAAACTGAGACATCAAGACGATCACAGCCGACGCGTCTGACACGGGTCCGTGTTTGAAAATGGGGAAATGTCAGGCCTAGATCACATCGGAATATCAGATCTCGGCTAGTCATACTTCTTACGAGACCCTCTGTCTTCCGTTTCAGGAACTTCAATTCCGCTCCGAAAAATTTATGAACTTGCCTTATCGAAACTTCGTTCTCTACGTCGAATCGTGCAGATCCAGCGTCGTCCTCTGGTGCGCAACATATCATTCAAGGGTCTTTTTAGCATGCATCGCATAACCATCTCACCACGGCGAAAGAAAGCCGCAACACGTTAAGCCAAAGATTCCCCTCGGACCGGTGCCTCTATCATTAATTCCGGAACCGGAGCTGAAATCTCTAGAGCAGACTATAGCCTTCTCGGTATTACTATACTTGGACTTACACATCAAAATGAACTATTAGTTCAAAATGCATTCGCTTGAGCTCATTTCTCGTCCGATTCCCTTCGGAAGTAGCGCAAATGAAAGCTACAACTCTTGGCTTGACGCCTATGTAAAAGGAATGAGGAAATTCTGGCAGGTATTGGGCGAGATACAGTCCGGCGCATCAAATCCTACTGATGCGCACCAAAACATGCTCTGGATTTAGTTTTGAGCCAATACAATTTTACGGTAGCTGCTAGACACATTGAGTAGGTCTACTGTGCTACATATAGCAATTTTTTTGAGCGAAATACGGGCAGAAATCACTACAAACAGTGTACTTCAAAATATCCGTGACATTTTCAAACTCCGATCCCTGCCATCTCAAGCGTTACTTTTTGTGACAAAAAGCCAAAAACTTTCGTGGTACACTCGTCCACGCGATTTTGAGCATGAAAATTTAACTAGAAGACTAGTATATGGCTGTTCACTCACCCAGAGATGTCTTATCGAATTCCTTTGGCTGAAAACTAAATCCAGAGCAAGTCTTGCAACACATCAGTGGCTTTTGATGCTCGGGCTCTAACTCGCTCAAAACGTGCCCGAATTTCCTCAGCTTTTTTTCATATTCATACAGGGGAGAGCTGTCGGTATAGTTTGCGCTACTTCCGAAGGGAATCGGACGAGAAATGAGCTCAAGCGAATGCATTTTGAACTAATAGTTCATTTTGATGTGTAAGTCCAAGTATAGTACGATCCTTCCAATTCGCTCAGACGTCAAGGACTGTTTGGGAAGAGGTAGCTTACAGGATCCACGCGTATACCGCGCAAGATAATCGTTGCTGTACACCTTCAGGCTTCGTACACCAGAAAATGAATGCGAACTTTGACGGATCGAAAATCCGACAATCAATTTGGATCATACAAGGATCATCATATGAACACCCATATGTAGGTCTGCCGCAGCAGTTGATGCCTAAAGAGGAGCGAAAGTTTGAGCGTTTCAACTCCTCAATAATCTTGCCTTCACGACGAATTCTCTGCACTGTATGTAAAGTGAAAAGCTAACAGCTAAACTTTTACAGAGTCGTCTACTCACCTGCCGCGGCAGTGTAATGCAAAAATACACCTACGCCAATCAGGTTTCGAGAATCCGCGAGTCGGAGCTTCTTTTCGGAACCATTTTGCTCCGAGTCGGGCGGATTTGGCGGGCCGGACAGGACAAGCAATTCGAGCAGCTTCGAGCTTCGACGAGGCAGATCCTGGCGAATCTCGGTCAATTAAATTCACAAATCCTTTGGACCAGAAGACTGCACGAACCGCATTTCGGGACTGGAACTTCTTGATTCCAAGAAAGCTGTTCAACAGGGTCTTGATGAATCTTATTTTGGTGTCGAACATCGTTCAAGTTGAATACGGGCCGCTTTCGATGTGCCGTATTATTATACTCATCGACCGCTCATACCAAGCCCAAACCTATCAACGCGCTTGGCAGTGGGCACTGGGGAAGCCGGTTATCAAACTGTCGCTGATCCAGTCGCTGATCTTTCCTTCTTTACTGCGGTCCAAAAAAGTCAAATCACTCACGCTGTCTTAATCGTATGGCTAGAGCATGGGAGAGCATGGGTGGCCAGTGAACAGAACACAGCCAATTTGTTGGTACTATTCATTCAACTTTTGGAAATCGGAACAAGTGCTTCAAAGTTCTTCAAACCTTCATTCAGATATTTCAGCGGACTGGCAACAGTCATAAGCACCTACATCCTTTCGATTGCACGTCTAGAATCGCAGTAGGCCGACGGCAGGAACCAATTCAGCCTCGGTACATTGTACAAGACACCCCTCCGTTCAGCCTGAGTGTTTCGCCGACTCCTAAGTTTCGCGAAAAGAATGCGCGTAATACCGATGCCTTCATGCCGCGTGAAGCGTATTCTTCCGTGAGGCTGTTTACACGATACCAGACAATACCCACCGACGAATGTAGTTCGGGACGCACCCGTCGACAACCTTGGCGCGCGTTTCGAAAACCCACTTCTTTGAAAAGCTCCGACGCGCTTCATTCATTTTCTTCTTTCTCAATCGCTTATCAACCAAAAATCCTGAGTTACTTACTCGGGCCTTGATAAGAGCGACGCCGTTCGAGCCGTGCTTCAACTAGAAGCTCTGTAATACGTTACGGACACGACGGCATGCATGGTGCACCGCGATTTGCGACGCGCGTGGCTTGCACGAATAAACTTGAACGTAACTTGCCCAGTGGGGAGTTGCGAGGGTTGCTCTGCCTTCCGGAAGTTGACGACGCGATCATGTTTCAGCAAAATAAATATTCGTGGCGCGCGCTGCGATATTCTGACCCTGAAGTGGAACAAGAAAGACGGATTCAGGTCAGCATAGAGCCTTAGCGTGTCTCAGCGTCAAGCAATTGACTCAAGCTGCTGCAAGTGAAGGAATTACTCGGCTCAAGACTTGGCCGCGGCGAAAACAGTTCTTGTCCTAATCGGGGTTTCGGAAGGACGGAATGTTTCGCAAGTGTAACAGTGTTCATGAAAAAAGCCTAGGAGATATCCATTAAGTGATGTATCCGTTCCACAACAAAAAAAGACTTTCAGAAGATGATACATAATATAACAACTAAAGAGATACATACATACAATCACAATGGGTGGAGGCAATGCATCGAGTCTGGGGAGCAAATAGTCCAACGAGAGAGCCGGTCTACTGGAATCCTCCATTCGCAGTCGGAGTGATCATCCTGTCGGACGAATAGTCATATCTGTACGACGAAGGACCACCGCCGTACGACGATTGAGACTGCAGTGGCGGAGGCTGATACTGTTGCTGGTGCTCCACCGCGAAGCGCTTCTCACGCGCATGCGCCTGGCGCACATACGCGTAACGCTGGAAGTGATTGAGCGCCTGTATGAACTGGACGCCGATCTACCAGACGAGGGACATTGAGGGATTGATTACAGGACGGGACTAAAGTGCGACTTACGGGGTAGGCTCTCAGTTGGTTGAACAGATCCACCGTCGCGTCCCGCACGGCTTCTTTCTGGTGGAACAGGCAGAACGCGAGGTGCACCAGTCCACCGCCCTGGGGCATCAGATACGCCAACAGCTGTATGAGACGGGGTTAATGACTTTCGATGCACATCGATATGCGCTGACCTCAACAGCTTGTTCATATGTCTTAATGCTTTCGGCGAGCGTCCTCGTGATGGCAGTGACCTCTCCATCCGACATATGTTTAGCGTTCCGCATACGGAAGAGCTGATGCGTCACATCAAAGCCTTGTATTGCATCCATGAGCTGAGCATTCCTGAAATCCTATGCTCACCGCCTCAGCCGTGGAGCATACCACAGAAACATAGAAACTCACCGCGCATATGTACTCGTAGCTGTTTGTTTTGCGCCACGCCTCGAAACGATGAGAGTTCGCAGTGAGCTCCTTCCTACCTGCCTGCTCGTCATTAAAGACAATCCCGCTCCCCAACCGCGAGTTGGGTGCGTTATTATTGAACACAGAGCTCGGATACCCAAACTTGGTCGACCCTGTCGTATCTTCCTCATACCGGGAAGCAAGCCGCACGAATCGTAGGACATACTCCGTGAATCGTACACGGACAAGCCCCTCGCCGTAATGATATTCAATCGCAGATTTAATCTGGGAAGAAGCTTGTTAGGTAGCACAAGGCTCTGGATTACCACAAGAGCTCACGTCTTCGATGAAATGATTGTCTGCGTTATTGTCGGCCTTCGCTACAAAATCCCCTTTCCCGTCCTTAGCGTTCGCGGTCCGGACGATGTCTTCATCGCTTCCCAGCGACGTCTCCGTGTTAAACGTGGTACTCCGAACCATGTTCGGAAGATTGAGGGGTGCGCCGGTGCTGACAGGGTACGTGCTATGTATATCCCGCGCGACCGTGACGGATCCTGTCGATATGTCAAGTAGCAGATCCCATGTCGGTGACGATTTGAATATAGGGTTGGTGACCCCCGCAATGTAGGCGGGCCTACACGTCGCGTCAGCTGTCATATCAGGCAACATGGAGAAACAACGCACACAGCCTCCCATTCGTCTCGGTTATTCAAGTTGGCGTACGGAAAGGCGCGCTCGATGAATCCGCGTAGGACGGCACCACATCCAGACCCTAACGCGCAAGCGGAAAGCACGAAACTTGACACCTCCCCCGCAGGCTTTCGGTGTCCCAAAAATATTATGCGCTTCCCCGTTACAAGCGCATTAAACAAGATGATTATGGGATGCGTCTGCGGGCCGTTCGTGTGGAGATGGGGGTGCTGCGGGCCGGAAACGAGTGTTGTCGAGGAGAAAGCCTTGACGAGCGTAATGAGCGAGTACTGCAACAAGAATAAATCATCAGACTCCGCTAACCCGACCAAAGCGCAAACCTACGTCGCCGACTTCCTCGGAAAACGTCGCCAGTGGCATTTTTATAGGCAGCTGATGGTCCTTGTACGCAACCGTCGTGTGGTAAAAGTGGGTGTCTTTAGCCATCCCTGTCCGCATAGTCGTCGGGTCATAATACGAGGGGGTATGTATCATCGAAGGCCGCATTTTCATGTGTGCTTGAGATGAGCCAGACGAGGCGTCGGTCGATCGCCGTCGACGAGTAGATTCAGTCACGGTAGTGCCCACGAACGACAAGATGCTCCCGTCCTCGCCTTCATTGTCATCCATGCCACTTTCGTCGCCTACCCAAACGGCACTCCCACCAAGCGAGAAAGAGGCCTCCGAGGGAGAGGACTGTCCTGTCGGTGGCTGAACCTGCACTGCAGTCTCTTCACGCTCCTGACTACGCATCAAGATACCCTCCTCAAAACTAGAGAACGATTCCGCGGACTGAGTCGCTCGGTGCTGCACACTCTTGCCGTTATTTTTGGCCGCGGCATGGGTGCTATTCGGGAGGTGCGCGAGATGGGTGAATTTCTCTGCAAACACGTCTTTCCGTTCTGAAGAACGCATGACCATCTTCTCGTTGCGCGTCAGAATGGGCGCTCCGGAGAGGTCCATCGAGTTGACAGCATCAAAGAGGCGGGCGAGACAGTCCTGGGAGGGATCTGAGAGGTAGTCGTCCAGAGCCATTAGCAAAACAGGCTAAACAAAATGCGATGAAAATTGTTTCAAGCAGGCAATGGGATTCATACCTTGAAAATCTGGATAAATGGATGCCGCGTGCATATCGCTAATGCCAGTACTCTCGCACCTCTGTCTCCATTTAATCAGTCCGCGACAAACGATCGCAAAATAGTATCGCGCACCTATCCAACGAAGCATCGTGCTTGGTTCGCACCAGATTCAGCACACAAAGCAGTTCAGGTTTCGCAGCTTCACCCGCAAGAGCGCTCGTCTTGACTTCCGGTGTATCCAGAGCAAGAACCGGAGAGATTGTATTGAACGTAGTCTGATTTAGGAAAAAGATGGTCCAATCGTCGAGTTGAGTCTCTGCTCCGTCCGGGAGCATCGACATAGCAAGAACACTTGCTCTGGCGTCAGAATATCCTCCAAATTGTTCCTTAGACGCGTGTACCTACCTTTCATCGACACCTAAGGGTTGCGGGAACTGATATTTAAGTTGGGCTCCAGCCAGAATATCGAACTCTGCCAGAAGAACGAATGAACAGTGACCATCGCTTCCCATGGCAGGCGCGCTCTCAAATTTCTGGGGCCAATGGTAGCCAGACAGTATCCGTTCAGCAAATCACCGTTTAGCAGATCATCGTTCGCTTTGAGGAGGATGTTTGGCTTGAGCTTCGAGAGCAAATACAGCTAATAGATATTTTTTTCTTTTTCAAAATTGCATGAACGGCAAGAGTCTATAAGGGCGTAAAGAGAGGTCTATTGACAAAAGGAATGACATGGCAAAATTACGCAGATAAAATATAAAACCGAGTACTATACCGAATACTTTCTGTCTATTCTCTATGCCAGACCCTGGCCATCTATACCAGCGAAGAATACTGCTCACATGCACACGCGTCCAGCACTGGCCGCTTGACACGCTTTGTTGTGGTCAAGGTAACCTCGGATACGGACGATTTTGCCCCCTTGCCAAGTTGTCATCTCGACATGTGCGAGGCACCCAGTAAACGAAGCTGCTGTGGAGCGCTGGGTAGAGGTCGTCGGTTCATACCCACAAGCGCATAGATATAGTACCCTCCGGGCATGACCTAGTGCACCGGTATTCGACCGCGAAGTGCCAGACCACTGTCGCAGCCAACGACTGTTCATTTTCTCCCCATTATCGCCCTCTAGAAAGCAGACGGGGTCAGCTACCGTAGCATATGAGAAGGAAAGACGCCCATACCCGGTAGCCCATGATCTACCACGACTTTCATTGCCTTCGCTTGTGCAGTGTCGCTGGTGGCATAGACATAGTCCACAATTGAGGGTATGGGGAAGATATCGCTGCGTGGATTATGCATCGCTTGAATGCTCTCACGTTGCTCGTCGCTGACTTTGAGATGCGAGACGGAAGGAAATATAGAATTTATGCAAGGCGTCTTGAATCTGGGGTAGAAACGTTTCGACCTCGAAGATTTGTTGCCTTTCTCGGTTCGAGTTGGCCCGCTGCTGCGAGTACGTGTGGCGAGCGCAAATTTCTCGGATTTCGTCGACTGAGGCATTCGGTGCGTGTAGGTCGTGGCAAAAGACAAGGGGTTTGACAAAGCGTTCTGCAACTGCGACAAACGACAAGGCCTTGTAAAAACAGCTTCTTGATTTGTGTTCTTGTTACGCCTTGGGCTTGGCTCGAGAACACAGTCTATGATGGTGTTGTATCACCAGAACGGGCTTGCGCTTTGGACTTGTCGACCTTTTTCCGGAACAAGGCTACCTTCGTCGTCAACACCTGTTCCCTGATGATCCGCGAGTGGCGAAGACGAGAGGTTGAGAAAAGAAGGGCGCTAAAGCACTCAGAGCTTGGCGTCAGCCTCGTAAGTAGTTGGTTTGGGAGAGTAAAATGACAAGCCCATAATAATCAAAGCCAAACATTCTCATCCTATGCAACTCAAAAAGGAAATTTTGGCTTGCGCACATGTTTTGATACACATACAAGAACCTATTGCACTGAATACGTCACCTCACAATAATTCAGAAAGTGGAAAAGGTAATAGAGAATAATTACAGCCCTTTACAGTAGTCTGAGGAGGTTGGGTCTTCCATGTATAGCAGGCCTACTGGATTCTGACACAGAGTATGTTGTCTCATACAAAACCAGATCCAATTCAAAAGAGTACACTACTCGTCCATCCAGAGATTGACTCATCAAAGGTGGAGGGGGAGTGGAGATACAGAAGAAGCAGGCAAAATAACAAAATCATGAAGACCCTGGATGATTGATGGAAGATGACTGAGCTTCAGGAGAGGGCAATGATTTCGAGCCTTTGTAGCCCACATAGAATCTGTGCCCACAAGAAACTATCCAGTGCAGTCTTGTATTAATAAATTCCTGCAAGCCAGGGCAGATTGAGGTATACACAAAGTCTTGAATGAGCTGGTCTGTGCCACACCACCAATCATTTGGCCCCATTCAGCAGTTCAATAATCAGCAATTGGGGTGATTCCCTTTCGATAGGCGGCATCAAGAATAACGAGGGCGCGGAAGCGAGGCAAGTCTGCGGGAGTAGTTAGTGAGTAGTTTCGGTGTGATCGGGCACATGTACAGTGCGAAATTCTTGAGAAGCGGTAGGTTTCCCTTCGATAGCAAATGAGCATCTTGAGTCTTTAGCGAGGATAAAATCCTCAGGTATATGCAGAGTTGCCCAAAGCCTCGGCCTTTGAAAGAGGATGCGCTGCGAATTCTGGAACGGTGCGGCGGGCTCGTCCAATCATCACTGTGAGCCGCTCAGCCTAGCGGGTGCCAATTGGCGTCTAGCCGCAACTGGAGAAGATCTCCTCCAGAATGCCTTGGAGGAAGTCGCGGGTGAAGTCGACGAGGATCGAATATCAAGGCCGTGTGAGCATCAATGCAAGCCTGGAGTTCTGCTTGGAGAGCTTGCAGATACGTTCATCGATTCGAGCTAGCTGTGCGGATGGCAATGCACAACCGTAAGATACTATCAAGTTGTGGCAGTGATTGCAAGTTGCCGTTGAATCTGTACAAGCTCCGTGTTCGAGGGGGCGTAGTTAGTGGTGAGGAGATATGAGAATAGGTATTTCATGTATCTGGGCAATGGCTGGGGTTCAAGACTGTGTAGGTACGGGCACCGGGCCTACGGGCACGTAGCGGGTGCGGCGAAACTGGCGAAACCTAACCCTAGTTTGACCACGAAATGTCACGTTGTCGTGCCTGTGTGACCGTGACAGACTCTCCTTTCACCGTGACCGAACTCTTCCACTCGGCATTCCACGAACCGCGATGGCAAGAGCTGTGGTAGCTCAACGCCTTCCTCCCGAAATAGTTGATAATATAGCCGATGGAAATCGCGGTGACAGAAGATCACTCGCAGCCTCCAGTCTGGTTTGCAAGACCTGGCTACAATCCAATCGCTACCATTTGTTCTCCGAATTCGACGTGTACGTTGGGCCCAACGTCGGAGCCTCGTTCTTACAACTCTTGCATCACCCGCTTTGCACATTCGTGTATTGCATACGGAGCATCTCGATCTACCCTGGCAGCCCTGACGCGCTAGGAGTTGCAGGTCTCGGAGACGGGACTGTCACAGCGCTCGCGAATCTCAAACACGTTACTTCGTTGCGCATTCACAACCACCGAGGCTTCATCTCCAAGCCTGTTCTGACTCTTCTTACCTCCGCGTTTGGAGAAGTCACTTCGCTCCGTCTCAGGAATAGTTTCCCTTCCTTCCACGATGCGATAGAGTTCTTCACTGCTTTCCCGGCGTTGAAGACTCTGGACTTTGATTCCTGGTGCGTCGGCGCGTCTCCAGCGACCGTCCCCGACACTCTGCCTCCACCAGCAACGCTGTCAGTCATTCAGCTTCATTCTCCTTTCAAGGACATGTCTTGGTTCTTGGACCATCACCATCGCTTCCCATCGCTAACTCTGTCGGAAATTGCAGACAAAAACTTTCCCGTGGTAGATCACACTCTGAAGACGTTCGGACCCGACCTTCACACCCTCTCGTTGAGATTCAAAGAACGGGAAATATCGGCTTCGCCTCCATGTAAGGACTTGCATCATTCCATGTTGTGTTATTTATATGTAACGCATCACTGTAGCCCGTTTTTGCCAGCTTGACTTCCTCTCGAACACGCGATTAACCTCCCTGGAGCTTGAGGTACCCGACGGAGATCTCAGTGTAGTCTTCCTCTTTCTTCAAAATTTACGCCTTCCTACCGTCCAAGTTCTCCGCTGGAATTTTGGTCGAGCCAATCGGCTGTATGTGTTGTACGGTGCCGTCCCGTCCGAGGCAGACGCCAAACTAGCCGACCGGCAGTCTTTCAAGTGTTTAGGGCAACTCGAATTTATGACGAGATATGGTATTGAGGGGGCTAGTCATAGTTTGTCGCTCCTTCAACAGAAGAGTTACCCAAAGGCTGCAGCCGTAGGTATTGCAATCATTCACCGCTACGTTTGATGTATGTCTCCGTCATGGGATAGTGAATAGATACCTTGCGGTCGTTATTGTATTTCTTGTATGATACTTTACAATCAGTTGAGACACTTTGCGTACTAGTAGTACTTGTTGTAATGTGAGAACGTTAATGAAAACCAGCTACGAAAGTTTCCTTGGCTCCCGGTCACTCCAGAACCCAATCTCCTTCTGAGCAACGCCCTGCCAATATTGGGCAGGGCCAAGCGGATGATGATACGATGGCAGACACACGAACCGCGGGTCCTTGCTCAGACCCGAGAGCTCTACCGCGTTCAAAAAATATTCGTCGCGCGAGACAGCGATCAGCGTCTGTAACCGCGGCTCCTCAGAAACGAGGGCATCGCAGAAAAAGTCGATTATAGTAGCAGCATGCGCTGCATTCAGATCACCAAATGCAAGGTGCGTGAGACAGGGGAGCAGCCCGCTCAGCAGCGGCGCCCAGTCCAATTCGCTGGGTGGGTTGACGATCTCGAGGTGTGTAAGACGGGTGAATACGGGGTACGTGAGGTCTGGTTGGGAACCCGGGCTTGTACGCGGAGGCCAAAGTATCGACGCGTCAATTGACAGTCGTCGAAGAAATGGAGACTGCAGCGCCGTCTGGCTGTCGTTTCGACTGCTCAGCGGATTGGCCCAGCAGGTTAGGGTGCAGAGGCTAGTACAGACGGAGATGAGCTGTCTAGCCCTGTCGTACAGCACCCCCGATGTGAGATGGAGGTTTCGGATATTTTTGGAAAAAAATTCGGGTGGCCTAGAGGAGAATGTGCGCCAGAATAGGTCCTGTTTGGTGGACCGAGCACCGAGTACGACGGTCTCGTATATTACGGCTTCAATCCTTTGGACCAAGAAGCGAAGTGAGCCAAGTCATGGAGGAGGCTAAGAACGCACCATGTCTGCACGTAGCGAGAAATCAGGGTTAACTGAGGGGCATATTGCGGATGGGCCCGCGCAGAGAGCTCCAATATCTCCTGTTCCAGTTCGTAGGGAAGGTCGAAGGCGGATTTTTTGAGTGGGAGGAGATGGGACATGGCAAGCAGGCGAAAGTCGTAGGCAAGGTGAAACGATTGACTCGATCATACCGACTAAATAGCCCAAAAAACGGGGTGATGTATTACATAGACCGCGGTAAAAGGGTGAGCGTAAAAATCTATCCGCTGCCAATGGAGACGGAGGATAACTGCCAATGTTTCACACGGAGTACGTCGGTTGCGGGCAGTGTGCAGGTCTGAGACGATGCCGAAGTAGGGATGGAACGGACATGACACGGCACTGGATGAATACAGGCGATGGTCTGAGTACGATTGCGTCACGATGCATGACCACCGATCAAAGCGCGACAAAATTGGTCGCGATTTTATTTGTGCCTTGACTTGAATATTTGAATCCCAGCAGAGTCGTCGCTCCAGTTATGACCGACACTCAACCGAGTAACTTCTCTGTAGTCATACAGAGAAGACGGCTGGAAACCAAGTCGAGTTCATTGAAGACAGAAATGAACGGACAACAAACCTCGGACAACCTAGACGCAGAACGCGTCTGCGTGGACGGCCTCCTCCAAGAAGTAAGAATATTTTGACGTCAAAACATCTGTTACCCCCACTTCTTGCAGCTATGTTGACCAGACTGTTTCGTCCGAGCATTGGAAACAGTGGCAGGAAATTCTGCATAGGCATTGAGGTCGCGGCTTCAGTATACAAGCAGAACCTAGTCGCTCTATTGCATTGATATTCCTCGATAGACTCGGGCAGAGTGGTGGATGTGAAGGGTCGCCAGTACTAAACACGTCCATCGGACACAGCTCATATGAAGTTGTTCATGAACATCGATCGCGATTGGTCCAACTCGAAATCGAATATTGAATACATGAGAGGTTCTGGTTGTGCCCAGGGAAGCGAACTGAACCAGGTCGGCATGATGGTGGTCAAGAGTGGTCAAGCATCAAGACCAAGACTATCCTCGGGTTAGGGTTTCCGTGACTCTCCTTCGACCAAGTCCGTTGCAAGTCAGTCTTACCTTCCCAGTTCAAATTTCTACCTGGCAACTTCCGTGCGCATGGAATCTCCCTTTGCATATCGCCTTGGCACCAACTATGTCCCATCTGACGAAGAAATTGAGCGGATTCAGCTGGATCTCGTTTCGCACAGAGAACAACTAGCTCGGCTCGATGCGCGCATCCGCGAGCTCTCCGAACAGCGAGATAAATTCAAGGCGTATATCGACGCCCACAAGGCTCTGATATCGCACGCTCGGCGTCTCCCCGGGGACATTCTTGAAGCTATATTTCTTGCATGTCTTCCGACAAGCAGAAACGCCGTCATGAGCACGCAAGAGGCCCCGCTGCTCCTTTGCCGGATTTTCAGCGCATGGAGGATAGCTGCGTTGTCTATGCCGAGACTCTGGGCGTCCCTACATGTCCCTGTCGATTTCGTCCTGGCAAAGAAATCGCGCCCTGCTGCCGTTGAGCAGTGGCTTCAACGGGCAGCAGCCTGTCCGATCTCACTCTCAGTTTGGGAAACATGGAGAGAGCCAACGGATTCGGATTCCGCCATCTCAGCACTAGCAAAGCGTCTTGTGGCATATTCAGCCGGGTGGCGTCACATCGAACTCACCAATATGTCCGTCGAGATAGCACAAGCACTAGCAGAGTCGTTTGAACTTCCGCAATGTCTGGAGTCCTTCACAGTCGTTGGAAACGTCTTGCCTCTTTCCGCGGTCAAATTTTTGGATGGACCTAGCCTCCGGTCCGTCTCCTTGCAGAGCGAAGGCGACTTGAGGGTGGTACTCACGCTCTCAGTTGCATGGCATCAGCTCACCCACCTCAGTCTCAAGTCCTTCAATGGTAGGGAGGATGCACTTTCTCTCGGTGATACGATTGTTCTACTGGGCCGGTGTTCCCGACTTGTGTCATTCTGTGTCACTTTAGGAAACACTCAACTGCCGCTCGAGTCGTCGTGCGCTGCGCTGCCCTTCCTCGTTAGCTTGCGTGTTGATGGATACTGGCATCTGCCATCAGCTTCTCTTAAATACATCCTGGATTGTGTTGCGATGCCACAGCTGCGTCTTCTCCACGCACCAACAGTTGATACAGAACATGAGGGTGGAGTCTTTCCCCTCCTTTCTATGGTTGGAAAAATGCCATTCCTTGGAGACCTTACCTTCAATCTTGCCTCCCTCACACCACAATCCCTCTTAGAAACCTTGCAAGGTTTCCCCACCATCACCCATCTTAGCGCCAATACTCAAGTGGTGACATGGGGGACCCAACCTCCGTCATGCGGAACAACCACGCTCCTGGAAGTCCTTACAGACACCTCTATCTGCCCCCAGATGCACGGGCTTAACATCGCGAACTCCAGTGATTTGAGTAAAACTACCTTGGATGCATTCCTGCAAGCTCGGGTGAAAATGGAATCTGCTGGTCGCTTACGACGCCTTATTATTACTTTTCAACGCGCGGATCCTTGGAGCCCCTTCAACATCCCAGATTTGTCGTTGACTGAAACTCAAGCATATCTTGCCCAGGGTCTTGATATCTCTCTCATTCCTATTGGCGATCCTGGGATTTCGATACCTGGACCACGGACAGGGTTGCCCCCCGATAAACTCTAGATTCTGACTGTCGAATGCTCTGGCGTTTGCACTGCTGTCAGGCTCTCACCTTTTTGGATCACACTGGCAGTTTCTACTGCTGTGTGATATTCCAGTCGGACTGGTCTCACACCGCAGCCTGTACCGTGGACGGTTCGTGCCTCGATTCCAAGCGATTATACTAGTTGGTCGGCGTACAGTCCATTTCAAACGGTTCATTTTTGCACTTGCTCTCAATCCGATTTCCTATTGATGTCATGTAGCAGTCGAACCAATATAAATTACTGTAATAAGAAATGTATCGCAGCTCATATCACTATACTTGCTACATAGAGTAAGTAGTCAAGCGGCCCCGTTGAATTGAGTTGAATATAAAATAATTGCAAAGAGTAGGCCAAGTCACAGCTTGGTCACGCAAACTGGGCTTGCCTCTTTCCGCCTTCGTGAACCTCTGGCCCCAACCATCGGAATCGGCTGACTCGAAAGTACTGGGCTGCTGTGCGATATAAGATTTGGTAGAAGAGGATGAAGAGGTCCCAGGCTGGGTCCCCAGCCGCGGAAAAGCACTCCAACAAAAAAGTCAAGATCACTGGAGCTGGGCAAAATATGTCAACGGAGGATTCTGGAGGATGGACCAAGGTCGAGAAACGAAAACTCAAGAAAACGGTCAAGCAAGAGGTCAAATCTGACGTGAGTTTGACGTGCTTGGTTGTCCATTGCATCTTAGCAGGTTCCTAGTCAAAACAGCCGCGATTCATGTACGCCAACAGCGAAATCGTTAAGCGGAATCATGCTATAGGTGTCGACGTGAGTTGTGCTGCTTTTCAGCGTTTGGAAACATTTTCATCGTTCGTTAGGACGTCAGAGATTTAGTACTTCATTTGGCAGCAGATGCATCTCCGCCCAACTGGTTACGCGTAAATGTAGGAAATCGTCTATCTTTTTGCATTCATGTACTGAATCTGTGCAGGATTCGTCTCTTATCCAAAAAGTTGTGACTCTGTTGATTCCGGGATTGACATTGGAGCTTCTTGGGCTTCCCCCACTCCCCACCTCTGCGACCTCAAATCCAAATATCCCTATCGCGATACCCCTCCCTACTCCCGACTCTCCGCCATCTCTACCCTTTATCGCATCGACATTCAGCCATGCTTGTCCCACACGTGCACCGGGCGACCAAACGCGTATGCACAGTATCCTAGCTGCTTTCTTCCAGGGCCCAATCACCGCTTCCGAACTGAAAAAGCGGTTGACCGCGCAAAACTGTCTGTGAAGCTTGTCATTTACCCGCAGGATTGCTAATCTGGTTTGTTTGCAGCAGAACGTACGCGCGAAAAAGATCCAGCACAATACCTGCTCACGCTTGAACAGATGCTCGAAAACGAGTATCCCATTCCGTCTTACATGGCCGATGTGTTTCAAAAGCCCGATGGCTGGATTCAGACTCCAGAGGAACTTCCTGCGTCGTTACTCGATGACCCAACTAAAGCACCCAAACGGCCGGTATATTGCGTCGATTGCGAAATGGTACGCTCTTTCTCTTGCTTAGAAGCAACAGAACTTGATCTGGTTCCTCTAGTGTCTGACGGAGGATGGCAAAGAACTAACGCGAATTTGCCTCATCGACTATCACTCCGGGATCGTCGTATACGACCAACTAGTCAAGCCGTCAAAACCTATTCTGGATTATCTGACTCGGTACGTATTACACTTGCTCACGCTTCACAACGTGAATTTCCTTTTAGATGGTCCGGTATTACCGCTGAACAGCTTCGAACGGTGACAACGACCCTCGCAGAAGTGCAGGCACACATCCTCCGTCTCCTCTCCCCTCCAGCACCCAACCCCTTCTCGACGACGAATGGTTCTATAGCCGCCCCGTATCTAACCCCCATTCTCGTCGGCCACTCGCTCGAATCCGACCTCAAAGCTCTCAAACTTTGTCACTCGAAATGCATCGACACGGCGGTCATGTACCACCATCCGCGAGGACGCCCACTCAAACCCGGGCTCGCTTGGCTGACGAAGAAGTGGTGTGGGCGGGAGATTCAAACGGGGGGAGAGGGCGGACATGACCCCGAGGAGGACGCGCGCGCGTGTGTCGAGTTGCTGCAAAAGAAGCTCGACGGGGGTCCTGGCTTCGGCGAATTCAAGACGGATTACGAGTCGATATTTGAACGCATGGGAAGGGGGACGAAGCGGGGGGAGAAGCAGCGGTCGGCTGTTGTGGATATCGGGAACCCTGCGGTGATGCATGGGAGCAAGGCGACGACTGCGGTTGGGTGTAAGAATGACGATGAGGTGCTGCAGGGCTTATTGGATGTGGTGCCGGCGCATCACTTCGTTTTCGGGCGGTTCATGGCGCTGGCGAATATTCTGGGATGTAAGTGTTCTGATTTCTCACATTCGATATCATTCTGATTCACTTGCAGGGTCAGCACCAAAACCTGAAGCTGGGGCGCCTCTACCGGAACTCTCTCCGCCTCCCGACCCCGAAGTGCTCAAGCAGGTGCTCGACGCTTTAGACAAGCACTTGAAAACGCTACATGCCAGCCTTCCACCCCGGACAGCTCTAGTCATTTTCACCGGCCACTCTGACCCGCGGCGGATGGCGCTGCTCAATGCCCGCAAGACGGCGTTCGAGTCTGCGTTGCGGAGCGGGATGCCTGCGGAGGAGCTGGCGCCATGGACGGCTAGCGACGGGCGGGACTTGGAGGAGGCTGTTGCGTTAGCGAAGCGAGGACTTTTGTTCTTGGGAGTTGTTTGATGAGTCGGGAGGAGAGACCAGGAGGTGTTTGCGCCAGTGATTCTGAATAGCAAGTCCGCAGTCTATCTTACATCAGTGGCCATTGCTTTTGAACACTTCCGCTCGACCGTTGTCTAGGACGATATAGTCACTAGCAAATGCTCAATAGAGGATGCTGCAATTCGTGTTCCTTCGGCATTGGTGTTTTCCGCTCAACGTCTATACAAAAAATCCCAAAATGTTCTTCCATGAGATATTCCACGGTCGTACTCCGCCACTGTCAATTTGTCACCTGTAAACAAAATTCAGGAGGTTGTTCTTGACAGCCCCACACGCGATCGAGACCTCATCATCTCTCTTCCCTCACCATGCTGAGGGTTCTTCATAACGTCCCGACGCTTCTCTCGCGCAAACGGAGCAACGAATCTCTTGGAAGGTGAGATTGGGACTATTCATGCCTTTGATGCTCCGCCAACGCAAGAACAAGTCCGAAGTCTCTCAACTTCACCAGCCATAGTACAACACTCCCCGGGTCCGACTCGGAAGACGCACAATTCACCGTTGAGTTCATGGAATTTCCCGCCACGCCGCCACCTAAAGAAATGCACCCAACCACGAGGACAGCGTTTCCTGCAAGCCACGCGCTATTCACCGCCGTTGTGGAGTCTCTCAGAGCACCCGAGGGCTACGCGCTTACTCAGATCTACAACGCTGTCCTTACCACCGTCGCCTCGAACCTGCGACACACGGGGAATTTGTCGCCAGACGAAACGAAGCTTCTGACCGAAACGCTGATGTCGCCGGCAGCAAAGTTTGAACAGTGGATAGCGCGGAAAGAGTTGGTTGTGTGTGTTACTACGGCGTTGGAGGCGGCGCGGGACGACACGGTGCAGACGGTGCAGTGGGGGGCAACGAATTGGCTGGGCGAGAGGAATCCACGGTATTATGGCGAGAAGATACCTGCGTTGAATGGGGGATTGGCGCAGCAATTCGAGGAAGCTGTGAGATTTCTCTTTTGGTTGTGTGCGTTTCCTCGTCTGAATGATTTGTAGTCTCTGCATCCGACTGAATTCAGACCGTTCGTACGCGCTAGACTGGGGACACTGCTGATGATCGCTTTTCTGCGCGAGCTATGCCATGCGTGGTTGCGGGAGGTTCTCGAGCCGGCTCTATGTCAAAACCCTATCTGGCACACTTCCTTCGTCGACGATTCCAAAACGCTCGAGTCCTTGCTCCTTGGCGGCGACATCAAAATCAGCTTTGCTGAAGGGTTCGCTGACAATCCCAAGAGGTTCCTTTATATTGCGCATATTTTCCAGAAAGCTCACACGATGGGTAAGGAATGAGTTTCTTGTTCTGCGACGGCTGTGCTGATTCGTGTTCTGCAGCTCGAAGTTATGCGCCAATCAGTCAGTCCTCGTGCATTTCAATTAAATGAAACTGAGAGTGCCCGCAGATGTGGAGGAAATGCAGCGTCTATTCGACCTTATCTCACTAGGGCCGGTAAATTTGGCTGATGCGTTTGCGGCGCTGATTCCGCCCCTAGAGCAAAATGGCGCGGTATGAAAGGGATACGTAGATTCTTATAGATGTATATTTAGATGGACTTGGATGTAGCAACTCGCGGAAATGTAGCCATATTACGTTCAATGAGTCCCAGCTCTAAAAGATTGTAGCAGATTGATAATCATCTGCGCACTCGTTTTCCATGTCCACGACAGTGTCTGCTCACCCTCGTCCCCTCGGTCACATCTCTCTCGGAGTGCGAGACTATGAAGTTTCGAAAGCGTTCTACACAGCAACGCTAGCGCCGCTCGGCTTGCGAGTGGTATACGACAGCGAGGCAAAAAAGCCTAGCGGTGGGGTCCGCACACTTGGCTACGGCAGGCACGAGGACGAAGAGCCGCTAAACATCTTCGAGTTCAAAAACGCTGCGCCGCCGGGTGAAGGATTCCACCTAGCCTTCAATGCGGCTTCGCGCGAAGCCGTGGTGGAGTTTCACAGCAAGGCGTTAGAGTTCGGAGGCGAGGACAACGGCAAGCCAGGGGTGCGGAAGCATTACGGCGATAATTACTTTGCTGCGTTCGTTATCTGTCCCGACGGTTGGAGGTTGGAGGCAGTGTGCAAGAAGAGCCCAAGCGAGATGCAGGAGGTGCTTGAAAGCGAAACAGATAAATAGTCAACAGGCCGGTAGGCATAGAAACTTGTGTATGGGCGAGGATTGAGGATCGAGGACTCGGGATATTGGCGCAGCGGGCTTTTAGGTTGTTCGCAAGTTGTTCGATGCAGTGATACACCAGGGAAAAAATACTTTTGGTCAAAAAGACGTTCCGAATGGTCAAAATCTGGAGGGGTCATTGAAAAATCCCAGTTATCGTGTTCGAGATGAACCTGATGAGGTGCTTTGTCAAGTGCCAAGAAACTTCTCCTAGATGCTGATGATAGGCTGGGACGACCTTTTCGACGGTAACAGAAGATTTCTTTGGTGTACTGTGGTTTCCCAGATTTCGGCACAAAAAGGATATTGAGATGATAAGTTTCCCGCCGTATTGGCTCAGGAGAGCCATTTCATAGAACCTGGGCTGCAGCAAGCTCAGATCATTGTTGACTGGAAAATGGTTAAAAACAAAGAAATCGGACTCTTGTAGGGTTAGGGTCAGCACAACTTGATCAGAACCTCGTCCATCTTGTCGTCCATCGTTGCTCAACTTCCTGTAATCTTGGGTATACATGAAATCACCGTTCGCAGATCGCATTGGCACCAACTATGTACCCTCAGATTCAGAAATTGAACAAATCCAAGTAGACCTTGCTTCGCACGCAGAAGAATTAGCTCTGATCGATGCGCGTATCCGCGAACTCTCCGAGCAGCGGGACAAGCTTCAAACTTATATTCATGGTCACAAGGCTCTCATATCACATACTCGCCGTCTTCCTAGGGACATTCTCGAGGAAATATTCCTCAAATGTATTCCCAGTGGCCGCTGCGCCGTGATAAGCGTTAAAGAGGCTCCATTCCTGCTTTGCCGTGTTTGCAGCGCGTGGAGGACCATTGCGATGTCTACGCCCAAGCTTTGGGCTTCCCTGCACATCCCTCTCGGATTCATCCTGGCCGAAGGCTCGAGACCATCAGTTGTGTTCGAATGGTTAAATCGCGCAGCAGCCTGTCCACTGTCTCTTTCCATAATCGACTCATATGGATGGGGTGACATTCCAGCGGGCGTAGATCACGATATTCAAGAGTTCGTTCAGTCTCTGGTCTCATACTCAGCTCGGTGGCACAGCGTAGACTTCAGGAATACGTCCTCCGCAATGGCCAAAGGGTTAGCAGAGATCAGCCAGGCTCCACAGAGCCTGACATCTTTCCAATTCTTCGGCGATATTTCACTGCTTTCTTCGCTCAATCTTCTGAATGGCCCCAGTCTACGAACCGTTGAACTACATTCTGATGGTGACCTGGATCCCGCTCTCAGCCTCCCAGTCGCGTGGCACCAGCTTACACATCTCTCCCTCACCGGCTCAATCACCGCAGGGGTTTCTATTATGGATCTTATTATCTTACTCGGAAGATGCCCTCAGCTTGTCTCAATCTTTGTCAGCCTTGGAGGTGATGACCTTACGGGTGCGGCCACTGGTGGGTCGACGTCCACAGTGCTGCCGTTCTTGGATACATTCCACATTCCTCAGTTTCGGCTGGTACCGTCCATTGCCCTGAAATACATCACAGATTGTGTGTCGATGCCACAGCTCCGCCACCTTCATGTCCCCACGACCCCTTCGGATTCTGACCCAGCAGACTTTTCATTTGCCTCCATTGGAACAAACCTGCCAGTTCTGGAGGACCTGACACTCCGCCTGTCCGCCATCCCGTCCCAGTCACTTGCGGAGACTTTGAAGTCTTTCCCCGCTCTCACCAGACTTATCGTTGATGCTTATTCATGGGCTCCGACAAACGGGGGTACTGACTTGTGTCGCACAACTCAGGTCATGGAAACCCTCCTGGACACCTCTATCTGCCCTCGCTTGGAGGAACTCGTGGTCCTCCAAACTGCGTTTGTGAGCAGAGCGACCTTGGATGCATTCATTGACTGTCGAATGGAAGCTCCCCACCGTTTACAGCGGTTGTTCATCAAGTTTCAGGAGCCTCCTCCAGGTAACAGAGGGATTCTAATTTCAGAGTTGTCAGCGACTGAAACTGAATCATATCTATCTCGAGGGCTTGATATCAGCATCATGCGTCCTGCCCCTCCCTCAGCTTCGCTTACACCATGGACAGGTCTCCCAGCGGAAGATAGACCCGCAAACCCTACACCGCTTTGGCGTGGTGGTTTTAGTTAAAATTGTTAAATACTGTTTGAATCTGTATGTAGTCTCATGTATTGGGAGAACATCAATTCTCAACGATAAGCGTCCGACTCTCGGAGTCCACTGTGAGAAGTGGATACTGGACGCACCGACAGGCTTGGAGGCCAAGTTACGGTTGGGGTTAGGGTTGACGGTGGTTTCTTCTTGCCATTTTTGCTGATTTTTGTGCTCCAGAATTCTCGTCAACGGTCAAACCACTTGATTGAACCTCCGGGGATATGTTCTGGTCTACGAACCCCACAGTCCGAGTCGACGTCCAAATCTGTTGACTATCATGATTCCTGGTTCTTGAAAATCGTGACCTCAAAAGCTTGATCTGCGCCAATACTGCGCCGCAGGCTTGTCCGCGACGAGAAATAGGCCACCAGACTGTAGTACGTGAAGAACCTGCAAGCTTCTCTGTTCAACAAAACCCACATCTACCGCCGGAGTCGCTGAAAGTGCAAGAAATGAGCTCTACCCCAGGTTTTCCCTCGTCAAGACCCTCTGTTTCGTTCTGGCTGCAGCATACAAGAAACTCTCCGCTTCTGGGTCATCGTACGACACAGAATCTCCCTGTCAAGTCAGACGTCACCATCGTTGGCTCAGGTCTCTCCGGTGTCGCTACGGCGTATTTTCTCTTGACTGCAGAGCCCGAAGATAGACGGCCAAGCTCAGTGACACTTTTTGAAGCGCGTGAAGCATGCGATGGCGCTACAGCTAGAAACGGAGGACATTGTCGACCGGATTGTTACCGTGGTCAGCGGAATCCGCCTAATATCTCTCAACTGTCAATGATAGGTATTTGACAGATTATAAGTATTACAAGGACGACTTTGGTCGAGAGCAAGCGTTGAAGATCATACAGAATGAAATGGTGGGTTTGTACTGTGCCTGTTGTCTTAATAATGCAGATCTTGAAATTTCTAGGATACCTTGAATCTCACAGAAGAAATCATTGCAAAGGAGGGCATCGACTGTGATTTCTGGAGAGGTCATACCTACGGTGAGTGCCTTCGTTTGAGTATCTCGTTTGTCTCTAACAATCAACGTATCCAGACATCCCAATGGACATCGCATCTGCGGAACATCTCGCCGCCGCCTACAGTGAATTCGCAGCCGACGGCGGCCCCGTCCATGGAATAATCACACCCATCCTCGATCCCGCTCAAGCTCGCGAACAAACTCGTTGCCCCGCCGCAACCGCCGCCTACAAAACCCCAGCCGGATCTCTCTTCCCGCGCAAGCTCGTTCTGCACCTCCTCACTCTGTGCATCGAGAAGTACGGGCTAAACTTTCAATCCAACACACCCGTGAGGCGGGTGGTGTCCACAAGTGAAGGGTGGCTTGTCGAGACCGATCGCGGCGCGGTGGAGACGCAGAAGGTGGTGTACGCGACAAACGCGTTCACAGCAACGCTTCTGCCCGAGTTCATTGGGCATATTTGGCCGTTCAAGGGACAGTGTTCCGCTTTCGTACCGCCCGATGTGTATGCGGGCAAGGGAATGCTCCGCGAGACGTATGCACTTGTATGTTGTGAATTGACTTGACTTGTGGTTTTGTGCTGACGAGAAAGCTAGGGCAATGGCGAGTACTTGATACAGCGACCTGCCGATGGGATCATGATATACGGCGGGCAGCGGAGAAGCGTCCCTGTTGAGCGGCTCCTAGGCAATGCGGACGACGAGAGCACCATTGCGGAGATGACGAAGGCGTTAAATGATTCGCTTCCTCGATATTTGGACGGGTTCGACCAGGAGAGTTTGGCGGAGGGCGAGGGGATGGTTCATGTATGGAGCGGTAGGTTTCTTCGACCACCTTTTCAGAATGATCTCTGATTTTTTTGGTAGGAATAATGGGATACACCACCGAGGGTGTGTTTCATCGATCGCAGCAAGCCTTGATTAACATTGAAAATCTTTCCAGGAGTACCATACGTCGGCGAGCTGCACGATAAACCGGGGGCGTTCATATGTGCGGGGCATCATGGGCATGGTGCGTTCTCTCCCTTCCTTTGCCTTGGGACTACGAGTGACCCTGACATGGGGGATTCAGGAATGGCGCGCATCATGACCTGTGCTCGTGGTCTGGCTCAGTTGATACAAGGTGACTCTTGGGAAGCGACCGGTCTTCCTGAATGTTTCCAGCCAACGCAAAAACGGCTCGCCCGTCCTGCGAAGGCGGTGGTGCATAACATTGGGAAGCAGGACATTATCGGGCAAGGGCAGGATTGGGAGGCCTGAAACGTTTCGTTCGGCACTGACACCCAGCCAATGATTATTGAAGAACTGGAAACCTCGTGTATCGGATTATGTGGGTCACACCTCTATGACAAATGTAGGAAGTACATGGAAAATGCTCTGAGTATACATTGCAAGAAATACAGTATCATGATCAACTAATATGACTACCATTCAACAGGATAACTGGGAGGGGGTGGCCGAGCAGGATGCGGTGCATCAGGCAGCCCCATCCAAGGTGAAGGGGTTGGAGGCGAAGGCATATACCGAGTCTCAATTTCCAGACCTGCATCCACGAACAGTTCCAAGCCAGCCTGGATGTCCAGTTTCATTGGCCGGTAGAACTGGATTCGGATTCGTTTAAGAGACGATGGCGCACCGTAGCCGCCAGTGCCTGCCATAGTCATGTGGTTCACCACGAATTGCTGCAGCGCCCAGTCTGAAATGTCGTGACCGGCCACTACTGTGAGTGTCTGCAATAACGGGCAGCAACATTGAGAATCGCGTCCAGGTGCGAACATCGCCAGTATATCGTCATCCAAGGGGAATGGGGATACCATTAATTGCGACCAACCGTGATCGCGTAAAGCGAGATGGTGCATGGTTTGGGGTGAAAGCGCACAGAAAACTTCCGATAAAGACGCTTTGTCAAATTGACTGATCCCTACATCGAAGGCCTCTAAGCGCTCACAAGAAGCTAGAAAAGGGGGCAGCGAATTGACAGGCCCATGAAGCGCGAACTTGCGTAGGTTGGGGACGAAGAGTCGGGTGAGCAGAAAAGAATTCATGCCACCCAGTGGCAATACCAGCTTCAAAGAGTGAAGCTGGTGAAGTTCCACTGGAAATTGCTGTAGCGGGGTAGAAGACGATACATTTATCGACAACTCGCATATCCGAAGCTGATGGCACCTAGAAAGCGTTTGCAATGCCTTTTCGTCATCCAGAGATGAGTCGGGACCAGTGAGGACGAGCTCTGTCAATAGACTCCAACAAAAGGGCATCGAATCCTTGAATTCGCGAGCCAGCGTCGAGAAGCTGGAGACACGAGGACCATTGAAAATCCCATATTGAGTCCAGTCAGCGTTGTGGTCACTCGAATGATGGCCGTTTTGTAAGTAAACAACAATACTTTCCAGCATCGGGACGTCTGTGACGGCTGATTGCGCCAAAACCTGGAATGCAGCGCGAGATGTCACAAATTTGACATGCTTCCATCTGCGCGCAAACGGGATGAGTTCATTCATCAGCAAGTCCGGCGGCGGGGCGAGCATTCCCGCCTGCTCTGCATGTTGGTATAATGTAATCAAGTTAAAATTCTCCCAGTGAATCGAGATCGACAACGGGCATCGTCCGGACCGCCCAAGCCACATTTTCGTCGCATTCAAGCGTTGAATTAATTTGTTGGCAGCGTTGTTTCGTGGTTCTACGATGTGCAAGCTAGCCCAGAGACGCGGGGTAGCAAGCGAGACAGCTCTCCACAAGCTGCATATGCGCCCAAGAAGTACCGGAGCCTCTGAAGCGCTCATAACGCAGTTTCGGTGCGTTGGCAGGCAGGCATAGAAGATTTCGGACAGAACGTCCTCCGGAATGCGTCGAATTGGGGAGATGAGAGCAGTATGCTGAGCGACATAGCTGCTAAGAGTTTGGCGACTTTCTTCAAGTTTTTCGATTGATTTCCGCAATTGTGCTATTTCCTCATCCAAGGACAGCAGCTGATGGATGGGACTGACGATGAGGTTCTTTATTTCTAGCACCTCAGCATCCGTAGGGCAATGATTGGTGCCTAGATATTGAGCGAACGGCGACGCCATCAGCGTCAACGGCGACTCGGAGTGTGCCACAGTAGCGGTCGGAGTGTGGGTGCACTATGATGGGTGTATATTGTTGTATGCGGTAACGTGACTAATTGACGCGCTGCTTGGCTCTGTTGACCGCAACCCTCCGCCGCGTGCTCCTCATGACATCATGTCCGCAAGATTCCACAGCCTTGAAATGGAGGTCCCAGCCGCCGTCTCACCAATACCTCCCTGTACATCTCAATGGCTACCATAACTCTTTCAGACGACCACAGAGATAATGGACCATTTGAAAACCCCTGGCCCCCAGTCCTCACCATGCTTGCGAGCGCCATAAGTCTTATGCGGCTTCCTTTCGTCCGTGCCTCACCTCTGCAGCAAGATTTGCACGGAGTCAAAACAGTGAAGACCGTCACCCCGGACTTCAGTATTCTCTCTCAGTCAGTGGATAAATTAGGTGCGACTTGGTTGGGACATGCGGTATGTCGCTGTGTCGGTCACCGATGGTCTTCAGGTCATCAATTTGTGTTTTGTAGGGCTTCCTTGTACAACTACCTGCTGAACCAGGTCACCGACCTGTCCGTATTGTTTTCGACCCAATATTCTCAGACAGAGCCTTCCCCTCGGCTTGGGTGGGACCTCGACGGCGCATCCCGCCTCCATGTACAATTCAAGATCTCCCCACCGTTGACTTTGTCGCAGTCAGTCATAATCAGTGTGTATCAGTCCCGTTTGATGTTTCTTTTCCGAGTCGTTAAATTCCTTTCGAAGCTACGACCACTGCGACCTAGAAGCGTTGAAGGCTCTCTGGAAAACATCGCACGGCGTCGACTTCCTTGTTCCGCTTGGCGTAAAAGCCACACTTCACTCGGTTGGGATACCCGATGACCGGATACACGAGCTGGACTGGTGGGACAAAGTCACGTTCCCGCCGACCTCTGGGACGAAGGCCAGCTACACGTTTACATGTACGCCGGCGCAGCATAATAGCGGCAGAGGAATGCTGGACCAAAACTGGAGTCTATGGTGTAGCTGGGTGGTACAAAAAACCACTGCAGACGGCAGCTCGCCTGTGGCATCAGTTTACTTCGCCGGGTGAGTAATTCTGTGTGCATTACATTCGCGCCTTGAAGACAAAATTTTCAGCGACACAGGGTATCAGACCGCAGATGGGGCATGTCCAGCGTTCAAAGGTATGCAAATCTCTCTTAACTTGATTATATACTACCCAGTCCCACGAAATTTACAGAAATTGGCCAAAAGCTGGGCCCTTTCGACTTCGCTATGGTGCCCATTTGGTCTGGCGCGTCTTTGACCGTACTCGGAAAAATGGGATATCGGGTGAGCGTATTCCTTTCCCCTGTGACCTAACACTTACCCAGTTTCCTCGAACACCAGCTCTCCGACGACACCCACCTCGTGACCTTGCACGCTACTCCGGAAGACGCGGTCCGTCTCGCAGAAGACATCGGCGCGCGCCATACCCTCGCGATGCATTTTGCAACGTTTGCGGGGAGCGACGATGAAGCACTTGAGCCTGTTGTGCGGCTTGCGAAAGCGCAGGGCGGGACAGCTGATTGGCGGGAGGAGGGAGGGTTCGGGGCCATTGACGTTGGCGAGACGATTGTTATTGAGTGTGCGCCTTCGACGGCCGAGAAAGCGTGATCGGGTAAGTATTTTAGTGGAAATTTATCTTGTTTTTGTGATTTGTACGATGGATGAAGTCCTTTTTCAACAGGTGGTTGGCTCAATAACAACAGTCGACTATGAGTATAGTTGTAGGTGTAGTAATATTGGCTGCGATACATTCTTCATTCTTCATTTCCATTTTAACTGGTACAGTACACCAATAGGAAAGGATCGAGAGCAAGTGCGAAAATGCACTGATTTTACGCTGACGACGTTAATGGCTGACGAAATAGTAATAGCTGGGAAGCGAGGGCGAATGTCCGCGGTACAGGCGGCGGTGTGAAATCGGTCCGACCACACAGCAGTAGAAACTGCCATTGTGATCCAAGAACTCGAAAGCTTTACAAAAGTGGTCGCCACCAAACGCCAGAGCGGTCGACAGCTGGAATTTAGGGATTATCGGGGGCCAACCCCGTCCGTGGTCCAGGCAACGAAAGCGCAGGATTGCCACTCGAGACGAGAGAAATATCAAGACCTTGAGCAAGATATGATTGAATGTCAGTCAACGACAAGTCTGGGATGTTGGGGTGATTCCAAGAATCTGCGGGTTGGGAAGTAATGCTAAGCCGTCGTAAGCGGCCAGCACATTGCATTTTCACTCGCGCTTTCAGGAATGCATCCAACGTAGTTTTACTCAGATCAATCGAGTTGATGATCTCAAGCCCATGCATCTGTGGGCAGATAGAGGTATCTGTGAGGATTTCCAAGAGCCTGATTGTTCCACATGACGGGTGTTGGGGTCCCCAGCTCGACACTCGAGCAGCGACGCTAAGATGGGTGATGGTGGGAAAAGCTTGCAAGGTTTCCAGAAGCGATTGCGGTGTAAGTGAGGCGAGATTCAGGGTAAGGTCTTCAAGGAATGGCAATTTCCCAGCCATAGAAAGGAGGGGAAAGACTCCATCCTCATGTTGTGAGGCAAATATGGACGGGGTGTGGAGATGACGCAGCTGCGGCATCGAAACACGATCCAGGATATACGTGAGAAACTCAACGGGCAAATACGAGAATCCATCGACGCGCAAGGTATTGAGGAAGGGCAGCGCGGCGGACAACGGCTCGGGAGGTGGCTGAGTGTTTCCGAGGTAGACACAGAACGACACGAGTTGGTAACACCGGCCTAGCATGATGATTGTATCACCGACGGAAAATGCATCCTCCCTACTATCGAAGCACTTGAGAGTGAGGTGGGTGAGCTGTTGCCATGCAACTGAGAGCTTGAGTACCACCCTCAGGTTGCCTTCACTCTGCAAGGAGACGGATTGGAGGCTGGGACCATCCAAAAGGTTGACCGCGGAAAGAAGGGAGATATTCCCAACGAGTTTGAAAGATTCCAAATGTCGTGGAACTTCACTCAGCTCTGTTAGCCCTTGGGCTATCCCGAAGGACAAATTCGTGAGTTCTATGTGGCGCCAGCCGGCTGAATATGCCGCAAGACACGTTCCTAGTGCTGAAGCGGTAACATTCAGATCCGTTAGCCTCCATGTATCCCAAACGGAGAGTGAGATCGGACAGGCTGCTGCCCGTTGAAGCCATCGTTCAACGGCAGCAAGGCGCGAACTCTCTGCCAGGACGAAATCGACAGAGACATGTAGGGACGCCCAGAGTCTCGGGATAGACAATGCAGCTGTCCTCCATGCGCTGCAAATCCGGCAAAGGAGCAACGGCGCTTCTTGCGCGCTCATTACAGCGTTTCTGCTTGTCGGAAGACATGCAAGAAATATGGCTTCAAGAATGTCCCCTGGGAGACGGCGAGGGTGCGATATCAAGGCATTGTGGGAGTCGATATATGCCTTGACTTTATCTCGCTGTTCGGAGAGCTCCCGGATGCGAGCATCAAGTTGAGCTAGCTGGTCTCTATGCGAAACGAGATCTAGTTGAATCTGGCTAATTTCTTCATCGGTTGGGACGTAGTTGGTGTCAAAGCGATCTGCAAAGGGCGAGCGCATGCCCAACAAGTGGAAGGATAGCAGAGTGAACGGTCTGTCAACACCAAGGTAATCGCAGAAAGAAAGCCACTTTTAGACTAGCCCAACTCGAGTTTTCCGAACAATTTCCGAATCCAACATTTGGGTTAGGGTTAGCTTTCTTTAGTCGTTGAACCACAACCACATCCTTCCAAGGCAGCGTCGCTAGCACCATAGAAAGCTTCAATGTACTCGCCTTTCCAGTCAAAACTAGGAACTAACTATCATGCTCGCGATGAGGAAGTTCCCCAAATTCGGTCTCTCCTCGTCCAACCGTTATCCCGTATACAGGAAATCGATACAGAAATCGCGGAATTGCACAATGCTATTGATGTACTACTCACCGAAAAAGCGACCCTCAGATCATATATTCAAGCTCACCGCACTCTCGTAGCCCCAATCCGACGAATTCCCCCAGAGATTCTCTCTGAAATTTTTGAAGCTTGTCTTCCGAACGAGCGTAACTGTGTTATGAGCTCCGCAGAGGCTCCTATGCTTCTCGGGCGCGTATGTAGCTCATGGAGGACACTGTCGCTTTCGACACCGAGCCTTTGGTGCCGCCTCCACATCGTGGAACCAATGCTGAATACGGATGCGCTTGCTGCACATATCATCCGCGAACAGATGTACGCACGACGCGTCGAGGCTGCCAGGGCTTGGCTCGAGCGATCTTGCCAGTGTCCACTGTCCATTTCGCTGACTGGCAGCGATCGCCGTGCTACAGCCAACACGCCTCAATCATCGGGAACTGCTGGCATCTTACAAGCTCTCATTCCATTCGCGTCTCGTTGGGAAAACATCTCTCTGCGCGCTTCTCATGCAGCGCTAGAATGCCTTTCCAATTTATCCGAGCAGGACGTACCCCTCCTCACCCGACTGCATATTGATCGGGTTGGTTCCTCCTCGCGCCCAGCGCCGTGGCCCAAGCTTGAATTCCTAAAAGGCTCTCAGATCACCCATTGTTCGTTCAGCGGCTCGCATGGAAACATTCATTCCCTGCCCGTACGATGGACCCAATTGCTGTCGCTCTCCATCGGCAGGAACGCGCGCTCGCTGACAACCGAAGCAGCTATGAAGGTTTTGTCCAGGTGTCCGCGCCTTGAGACATGCGAGCTGACTATCGTCCACATATCACCGCCCAGCGCTTCCACTGCAACAATCGTCACTCTTCCTCATCTCCGTGCGCTCACAGTCAACGATGAAGGCCCCCATTCGGCGTACAAATCGGGCGGTCTATTCAGCTGTCTTTCATTGCCTGGATTGGTGCAGTTGGAGGTCTTAGGGTCATACATGTCTGGTGTGACTGGCTCCGCAGCTTCCTTTGCCTCCTTACCGCGCCTTGAAAGCTTCACCATAATCACAGCCCTTTTCAGCAAACCAACTCTGATTGATTTATTGGTCACGCTACCACCGACTATCCAACGATTGCACCTGTCCAGTCTCAATGTGCGTCGAAATCACGCTCATATGGACGACGACGTGCTCGCGATGCTCGATCCCTCCATCTTTCCGAACTTGGAGGAGCTGCGCATCACTGAATGCAATTCCGTGTCCGACCAGGCTTTGTTTCGATTCATAGTAGCCCGGATGAGTGTCGAGTCGCCTACCCTCCGAATTGTGAATGCGCATTTCAAGCGTAGCAAGCAAATGGACATTCCAGGGGAGATCCAGTCGTTTCTGGACGCTGGGCTACAAGTCATCATCGACTACCAGCATCGATATCACGCGCCGCTGAGATCTTCCCCTTGGAAGGGCCTTCCGGACGAGTATAAAGCGGAGACAGCACACCTTGCTTCGAGAATGCGTTGGATGGCGGCTGAGCCTGAATCTGATGAATCTGCTATGGCTGCCTTCGCTAATTTGACATCGACTCTCCCGTCGATCCTCCAGCGATTGCAAGATTGACTGCGACATATCGATTTTCGATCTATCATTCTGTCATATCAAGTAGAATAGTGAAAAATGCCATCTAGATTCTAGATATTCTTTGCAGTTCCCCAACTTGGAATTAATCATCTATGGAAGATGCTTGTCCATAACACACCCGGCCGCTATGAGCCTTTGAGCCGCCGCCCACACCTCATCGGGAATATCTTGTTCAATTTGAAACCCCTTGGCCGGGTAGTCTCTAACGCGCACCAAATCGCCAACCATGATGCTCGTCACCAACTCCCGCGGATTGTCAGCATCGGGATACACATCCCACCCCATCTGCGGACTCGTCACCGAGAAGCGCGTCGTCGAATCCGGCCACTGCTTCACGAACGTCGCATACGTCCGGCGCTCCATGTAGGGTTTCTGTACCAGGACGAAGGACTTTGGATGAAGCCCTTTTTCCTGTAAAAGCGCGTATGTGAAGCGGACGTTTTCGCCTGTGTTCGTGGCGCGCGGCTCGACGATGATTTTGTCCTCGGGAACGCCCCGCTCGCGCGCGACGGCGGCGAAGGCTTCTGCCTCTGGTACAGCGAAGCGTCCAGCGGAAAGCGCACCGACGTTGCCGGAGAAGATGATGTATTGGTCGTAGCCTTCGTGGAAGAGTTGGGCGGCGCGTTCGGCGACGCGGATGTCGAGGCTGCAGAGGGTGAATATGGCGTCCGCTGGCTTCAATTCCATGTGCATGCAGTGGTAATCGTAGATGATTGCTGCGTCTGAATTGTTGGTCATGTCCCGGTTCAAGTCCATGATGATCTCGCGGCTCCCAAAACTTACTTCCCGTACCGAGCTATCTTTACGGACAGAAATCGCAAATAAACTGTCAGGTTCGTGTGTAACTTGACCAGAATACCTTGATTGCTTCAAGTTGTGACCGCCGTCGAATCGCCGTCGAACCTTCCGAAGTCCCAGAGTACCGCCGACTGAATTCAGGGTAGAGAATTTGAAGGGCTCAGGTAGCAGAATGCTCATAAGTAGTCTCAGACGGCTTTGCTTCGCCGCGAGTAGCCTAGTTCTTCCAATTGAACTTGTTTCTCTTCTTTCTGCTTCCTTCTGTTTCGCAGCCCCAGCGCCGTCTGACTCGAATTTTCCTGAATTTGACTCGATGACGCCACTGGCTATCTATACGTCGATGTAGCACGGGGAGTCGACCAGTCTCCTACCCAGCCTCACTTCCGAGTGTTGGGGAGTCACTGTAGGCGTAGATTCACTGTAAATTCACTATGTGTAATATTGATTGACAAATATGATCTTACTGCTCCCGAACTTCAAACCCCCAACACTCTCCAGGGAGGCTGGCATAAAACAACCGTAAACAACATAGCCACACTTCGGAAAAATATTCGTCGTCGAAATCTTGTGGCTCAAGAAAACAGGTGCTAGGTCCCAAGCAGTTTAGAAGCACATCTAGAGGCTGCCCCCGGCTTTTTTATGGTCGAGGCAGATGACGAGCCGACCAACGAAATAAATTGTTCAAGCAGGTGGCTATGTTGTTTACGGTTGTTTTATGCCAGCCTCCCTGGAGAGTGTTGGGGGTTTGAAGTTCGGGAGCAGTAAGATCATATTTGTCAATCAATATTACACATAGTGAATTTACAGTGAATCTACGCCTACAGTGACTCCCCAACACTCGGAAGTGAGGCTGGGTAGGAGACTGGGAGTCGACCAAAGTAGAACGCAAGTTGTGCTAGACGGTTCCGCAAAACGCCACATGGTGAAGTCGAGTCTGAGTCACACCTTTCTTTCTGCTCTGTCGGACGCCATGACGATTCGGGAACCGAGCACATTGACTCACCAGCGGTCACGAACCTCTGAACAGACGAAACGGTGATACGGGCATTCACAAGGGAAGCTTATGAAGTACAAAAGCAGAAGTTTTCAAAGTTCAAAATGCATCGATATCGACATCCAGTACTTGGAGCAGATCCATCTCTCATACCACCACCATGGCGACTTCGGCGACTTTGACTACCACTCATCTCTCTACGTTTCGCAATATTCTGGACGAATGGCACCGAAACAGATTGAAGACAACCCCTACGAAAGGATTTCTCGTGCCTTTTGAAGAGTTGCAACAATCTCCCAAGAAAGACGCGTTGAAAGACGTGATTGTCGCGTTTAGAACTCGTCCACCTCTCCCGAACGAGGCTGCGGAGAAGTTTCACGCCGATCCCGACGCGCAGGACGCGGCTGAGGCTGAGGCTGCCCCTGTGGAGTTTTGTTCTGGTATCACAGTGACCAGTGCAGAACCCGGCGTGTTCTTCGCGCATGTCCCCGGAATGAAGGTGTGATTGCTTGCGTGCTTCTCGACCAAGTGTTTTACCGTGCGTTCAGTGGTCGGGACCCACTCTCACTCACAAGCCTTACGAGGCTGATCTGGCTTTTGGGCCGGACGTTGGAAATGAGGAAGTCTATCAACGGACGGTAGTCGCCAACGACGTACGTTTTTTCCTACCCGTCGCTCCGTTGACTAACCGAGACTCTTTAGATGCTTTCTTTGGTCCTGTCTGGTGGCGTAGGCTGCATCCTCGCGTATGGGCAGACCGGCAGCGGTAAAACCTACACCATGGAGAGCGTTGAGCATCGTGTTGCGCGCGATCTATTTGATCAAGCTCGTATGGTCGGCAAACGCTTGGTCCTCGCTCAAGGAGGTGCCGAGGCGTCCGACTCTGAAGCCGGCAACATCTTTGAATTCAGTGTTACTTTTCTCGAGCTTCTGGGTAAACACGCAACTGATTTGCTGGAATCGACGGAAGAAGTCGATGCGCAAGGTAACCCTGTACGCACAGAGATCGCCGTACGCGAAGATAAGGTACGTATCCCCTCATATCAGTTTGTGTGTCTGCTCAGCCATATTTCGCAGGTCGGGAATGTTCGACCCAATCTCATCTCCTCCGTCATTCGCACCTCGGAGGAACTGGAGGAACTGATCAACAAGGCGCTGTCCCACCGCCGAACGTCAGCGACGCTTCGAAACGCCGCTAGCAGTCGGAGTCATGCCCTGCTCACTATCAGTATCAAGAACAAGCTTCTTCCGTACGCGGACGAAGGGCAGCTCATTCTCGTAGAGTAAGTGTCCATTCATGATTATATACCGACCTTTGCTTATCGGCCTTCAGTCTCGCGGGTAGCGAGCGGCACGAGGACTCCAAGGATCATGATAAACAGCGCATGGAAGAAGCGCGCGACAACAACAAAAGTCTCATGAATCTCAAAGAGTGTGTCCGCGCTAAGGCGAAGATGGCTGCCGAAGACGGTTTTGTGCATATTCCGTGGCGGTCGAATAAGTTGACTATGCTGCTCAAGGTGATAATGATTCTCGTTCTCAGAGGCTAGTATGAGTTCTGAATATTCATGACAGCCGATTTTTGACATTGAATCCCGCCAGCCTTCCAGAGCGATGATCATCGCGCATGTGTCGCCCCATATTCAAGACTCTGTTCATTCGTAGGTCGTTTCTTCAAACGCCTTCTCTTCTGACCAACGAATTTGCTTTCAGGACAAACACTCTTTCGTACGCAGCCCCCTTCAAAACCATACCGCCAAAGCCGCGCGGGCCCGCGCCGTACGACGCCGAAGACCCACGCACATGGGACCACGCCAAGACCGTCGAGTGGCTCACTGCGCAATTCACCGCACAGGCGATGAAATCCCGTCAAGCAGACTACAACGTCAGAGCGCGCTCTGCGCAGCTCGCCGGGAAAAAGCTCAAGCCGCTTGAGCCGCCTGCCCCAGGACAGCTTGATCTCGGCGTCGACGTCGCAAAGATCTGCCCTGAGGGCGAGAGGGCGAAGAACCTCGGGATGCTGTACACGCCGCAGTTTGTGCAGAGGTGTTTGGAAGCGCGGGTGGGGGAGGCGATGACGGTGGATAAAGTGAAGATGGTAGCGGTGGAGATTATTGGGAAGCTGTTTTATTTGATTCTGACGGCCAAAACGAAGAAGAGGAACGAGATTATGAAGAGTCGCAAGAAGCTGGTTGTGGATGATGCGTATGGTGAGTGCTTTTGCGGCGTGCTCCGTCTTGTTACAGTTTTGCTGATGGGGCTTGTCAGGCGATGCACCGAGAAGAGAAGAGGAATATGATGAGGAGGAGTTCCTCGAGGCCCAGATTTTCTGGGGGACTGATTGGCAGAAGACCGTCATAGCTGCGTGTGAGCAGTGGAAAGCGGAAGGCAGGGATTGGACGAATGTGGGGTATCCTCAGACTGTTGAATCGATGATGAAGAAGTTTAGAGAGCACAAGGCGGCTGAGGCGGCAAAGGAGGAGGTTGTCGACGAAGGTAATCCCGAAGGCAAAGAGAAAGAAGAAGCTGTATAACATCATATCGTTTGTACAATTTATACCAATGCGTTCCTCGTCTATCTAACGTCTGTTGGGCCCTGTGCATCCGTTGTATTCACCCGACGACTGCATCTGATGATGTGCACCACTCGAATTTGAACAGATTCAAATATAATCTCGAGAAATACCCGCCCATGCTCCAGGCGACGGTTCGGGATGGGGGAAAACAAGGGAAATATTCAGCCCTTGGGAGAGATAACATTGGATCTCGGTAGACGATAGAAGTGGGATCCCCGGGTCATTCGGGGGAGCGTGGAAGGCGACACAAAGACGTTGTAAGCGGAGAGAAGATTCCACCTGTACCCGAGCTTGGAGGAAGGCGTCCAGGGTAGTTTTGCTGAAAATCATGGACCCTTCAAGTTCAAGTTCTTGTAACCGAGGGCAGACAGAGGTGTCTGTGAGTACTTCCAGAACCTGTGCCGTGCCAGTCGTCGCGAAATGCCCTGTCCAGACATGCCCGATAATGGTAAGTCTGACAAGAGCAGGAAAGGATTGCAGAGTCTCAAGAAGCGAGTGCGATTGAATAAAGTTCAGATAAACCGTGATGTCTTCGAGGATTGGCAGTCTCTGTCCCAGACAGGCGAGGGAGAGTCCGTGGGGTTTGTCTCCCGCGTCTGCGAGGCAAACACCCAAACGGCGCAGCTGTGGCATGGACAAAGTGTCCAGGACGTATTTAACAGAACGAGATGGCATGAACCGATATGCGGGGATAATGAACGTTTCCAAAGACCGAAGGACCGCAGACGATGGAGGATTAACGGGAGCGCCGGATAATTCGGATGCCTCGGGGGTGACATGCAATGATACGAGGGCTGAGCACCTTCGTAGGAGAAGAATCATGTTATCAAGAGAGATAAATCTATCGGGGCTTGTCGTGTGCTCGAGGGTGAGATGCGTAAGCTGATGCCACGCGACTTGATTTGAGAGGAACGACATCACCAAGTTCAGGTCAACAGTAGTATCTAGGGATACAGATCGTAGGCTGGGGCCTTTTAAAAGCTCGAGCTCAGGGTGCCAGAAGAGATCTCCAGTGGCCTTGAAAGATTCCAAGCCGCTCGGCGCCGACTGTGTCTCTACCAAGTCTTGTATCATCGAGGAAGAAACGTTGGTGAGCTCTACCCTGTGCCACCCTGCTGAGTACGTCGCTATGGTCTTTGTTAAAGCTCCAATGGCTTTATATTTCGACTCAGCCACTACCCCGCCCCAGGCTGCATCGAGAACAGATAGCGACATCGGACAGGCTGCTGCCCGCTGCATCCATTGTTGCACGGCGGGAGTACGGGAAGGTTTGGCCAGAATGAAGTCAACAGGAATGTGCAGAGAGGCCCACAGCCTCGGAATAGATAGTGCGATGGTCCTCCATGCGCTACAAATCCGGCAAAGCAGTAATGGTGCTTCCTGCGCGCTCATCGCAGCGTTTCTACTTGTCGGAAGACAAGCAAGGAATATTGCTTCAACGATGTCCCCAGGAAGACGGCGAGGGTAAGATATCAAGGCCTTGTGGGCGTCAATGAAGCCCTGAATCTTGTCTCGCTGTTGAGAGAGCTCGCGGATTCGTTCGTCGAGCGTAGATAATTCTGCTGTATGCGCGACCAAGTCTGATTGAATTCGTTCGATTTCTTCGTCAGATGGAACGTAGTTGGTGCCAAAGCGATCTGCGAATGAAGATTGCATGGTTGAACTGCTACCGTGACTGGTGTAGATGATATTGCTGGAAGATGGTGGTAGCGAAACCGTATAATGGGGTGGTAGTTGAAGACGAAGGCGAGTTAACCCTAACCCACGACCACGCAACTAGGTCAGTGCGACCTTATGCGAGGTCTATGAAGGAGTGGCCGGACCCAACAAGCCGCTTCTCGGTAACAAGCCCGCAGATGGGGTGGGATGTGTATTCCATTTAATTTCCCGCGACGAGGTGTGGGCCAGTGTGGCGGCGGCTCAAAGGCTCATAGCGGCTGGGTGTGTTGGACAAGAATCTTCCAGAGTTGAAGGTTATTCTTTAAAACTGCACACTGGAATATCTAAATGGCATTTTCACTGTTTTACATACTTGATATGACAGAGATACATCGAAGATTCATATATATATGACGATAAATTCCCAATCGCTGGAGGGTCGACGTCAAATTAGAGAACCGAAGCTGTTTCTGAATTCATTCATCAGAACGGCCAGCAGGCGTCCAACGCATTCTCGAAGCAAGCTCTGCTGTCTCCGCTGTATACTCGTCCGGAAGGTCTTTCCACGGGGAAGCCCCCAGCAGCTCATAATCCTCGTAGTTGATTTCGATTCGTAGTCCAGCATCAGGGAGCATTGACAGTTGAATCTGCCCATGGATATCCACTTGTCTGGACCGCGTAAAATGCGCCTTTACGATTCGGAGGGTGGGAGGGTCAAGACTCCTCATGTCTACGATGAATTCAAGCAGAGCCTGGTCCGAGATAGAATCACAGTCGGTGATGTGGAGCTCTTGCAAGCTCGGACAGGTAGTGGGCGTGAGTCTTGCGAGAACGCCGTCATCCATTGCACACTCGGCCTCACGCAGTGCAGGTCCACCGGTGAGTTTGAGTCGTTGAACGGTCGGGGGTAGCGCAGTCAATATTTCTATCAGAGTTTGTTTGTTGAACACATCAGTGTTCATCTCGAGACTTTGGAGGCAAGGGGACGTGGCTAATAAGGGATCTGCGCCATTGAGTTTGAAGGCGTACCCGAGAACGCCTAGATGCAGCAGACCAGGCAAGGAGAGACGGCTGAACAATCCGCCTGCGTTGTACAGCGAATGGGGACCTTGGTCGTGCAGGGTGAGTGATTGTAGATGGGGAAGCTCAAGGACCGTCCCAATGAAAGGGCGGGGGATGCGATTGCAGATAGTCAGCTCGCATGCTTCGAGGCGGGGGCACAAGGAGAGAACTTTCACGGCTGCTTCGTTGGACACGGAGCGCCCGTGACTGCCGATGGAAAGGGAGCGCAATTGGGACCATCGCATGGGTAACGAAGGAATGTTTCCATGCTCACCACTCAGAGAAAAATGAGCTATATGTGGGCCGCTCAGGAATTGAAGGGCAGGCCATTGCGCTGAAACGGGGGAGGAGGGGACCCGTTGGATATGGAGCCGCGTGAGCATGGGAACGTCCTGTTCGGATATACTCGAGAGGCACTCCAGAGCTGCTAGGGAGGCCCGTACAGAGATATCCTGCCAGCGATGTGCGAATGGAATTAGAACTTGTAGGATGGCAGTAGTGCCGGATGATTGAGAGTTGGCCATAGCATGGCGACCTTCATCGCCACCAGTTAGCGATATGGAGAGCGGATACGGACCCGACCGCTCGAGCCAATCCTTGGCAGCTTCTGCCCATTGAGCGTACTTCTGTTTGCGGACGAGCTGTGTCGATGCGGAATTCAGCTCTGGTTCCACAATGTGAAGGCGACACCAAAGGCGAGGCATGGACTGTGACAACGTCCTCCATGAGCTACACACGCGACCCAGTAGCATGGGGGCTTCTGCGGAGCTCATAACACAATTACGGTCTTTCGGAAGACAAGCCACGAATATTTCAGAGAGAATCTCTGGAGGCATTCGTCGGATTGGGGCTATGAGAGTGCGGTGAGCCCAGATATATGACCTGAGGGTCGCCTGTTCGCTGAGTAGTGCATCAATAGCATTGTGCAATTCCGCGATATCTGTATCGATTTCTTGCACACGAGACAAAGGCTCGACGAGGAGAGATCGAATATGGTGAACTTCGTCATCGCGAGCAAGATAATTAGTACCCAGTTTTGACTGAAAAGGTGAGTACATTGAACTTTTCTATCTCGCTAGAGAGGATGTGGTTGACGGTGCAGCGATTCGAGTGGCACGGTGGTGGTCAAAGTCAACGTTAACTATAGAGAGGAAACTTCAAGTTGGGTTAGGGTTAGTGACTTTCTTCCTGTACCACAAGTACCACTGTACCATATACGTTTACCTTGGTGTTGGCTGTTCACTCTGCTTCTGCTCCCCGTTCATGTACTCCCCCTTCGCAGACCACTTCGGCACCAACTACGTTCCAACCGATGAAGAAATTAACCAGATTCAACAAGACCTCGTTTCGCACACAGAGCAGCGAGATCAACTGGATGGGTGTATTCGCGAGCTGTCCGAAAAGCGAGAGAAACTTCAGGCTTTCATTGACGCTCAAAAGGCGTTGATATCTTCTCCTCGCCGTCTTCATACGGATCTCCTCGAAAATATATTCTTGGCTTGTCTTCCAGCGGGTGGAATCTCTGTGATACGTCGAAACTCTGTGATGAGTGCCCAAGAAGCTCCGTTGCTTTTCTGCTGGGTCTGTGGCGGATGGAGGAAAGCTGCAATGTCCATGCCGAGGCTTTGGGCGTCTCTCCACATCCCCGTCGATTTTATTCTGGCCAGAGATACGCGCGCGTCAGCTGTGGACAACTGGTTAAAGCGCGCCGCAGCCTGTCCGATGTCGCTCTCTGTCTGGGATAACAGAGGACGCTGGGAGTGGGGTGAAACGCTTCACTCGGAGGATGATATGCTAGCATTGGCTAAGTCCTTGAGGACACATTCACCAGGGTGGCATGAGGTTGTATTCACCGATCCGTCTCCCCACATGGCACAAACTCTCAGAGAGATCGATGAAGCACCTAATTTAGCCTCCTTCACACTCCATGGATCGGCGTTCCTTGCCACGCAGCTCAGACTGTTGAATAGTCCAAGCCTGCGGACTCTCAACCTGTTTTCGCATGATGACCTTAACGTTGTGCTCGCGATCCCGCTAGTGGCATGGCAGCAGCTCACACAACTCAATCTTCAATCTAGTTCAAGTCCCAGCGGTTCTCTTTCCCTAGCCAATATGATTATCCTAGTCGGGAAATGTTCTCAGCTCGTATCATTCTGTGCCACTCTGGAAACTGACGACGAAGTACCAATGGATTTGGGATCAATGCCAGTCTCGGCCGCGCTACCGTGCCTAGACGTATTCGTCATCAACCCACTCTGTGTCTTGCCATCGTGGTATTTGACGATCATCGCCGATTTTCTGTCCATGCCTCATCTCCGCCATTTGCAAGTCACTTTGGCGAGCTCGAGTGCTGGTCCCGAACCTTTCTCACTTGCTTCTATCGGAGCAAAATTGCCACTTCTTGAGTACCTCACGGTTCAGTTGGACACACTGGGATCACAGTCACTTCCTGAAATTCTGCGATCCTTCCCCTCCCTTGCCAGGCTTGTAGTCGAGCCTAGCGCCAATCGATCTAGCGACCAGTCTTGTGATACGACTCAGCTCATGCAAAATCTCATGGATCGCACCATTTGCCCGCGACTGCGGGAACTTGACGTCAGGAGTTCTTCAGCTCTGAGAAAGAGCACTTTGGAGGCATTCTTGTGTCGGAAAATCCGAAAGTAACTGACATGTCCAAATATGTGCGTATATGGGCTGATCAGGCCGTCAGCTCGGAGGGGGGTTGATAGCTGGCAGAAAGAGCCGATAACCCCTTATCAGCTCGTCAGCCTGACCGCGAGTTATCTGTACTGACTGGTGCTGATACGCGCTGATCAGCTGGCGCTCGCTTTAATTAACAAGACTAGTAAGTAGGTCTACTTAATTCACACTACGCAATCTAATTTCTAACGCTTAAGTTCATTTCTTATGTCAGGTGTGGAGCACGACTGCGTCATATATTGGAAACGTTCGAAGGTCATGACCTGAATCATGTACCTTGCTCGGATGACCTTTGGCTGGGCCATTTTACTAGTTCTCCATGGTTTTGAGGGTTTTTTTCGCGCGGAAAGTGAACCAAGCAACCGTGGGAGAGTTGACACTTGCCTGCCGAGTCGAACTTTCCAGTCAGATGTGGTAGAATTTTCCCCTGCGCTGACAAGTGCTGATATGGAGCTGATAAGTGCTGATCAGCCTCCCCCCGGAATCTGACAAGGCCTGATAGGTCGGTAAGTACTGATCAGGTATTTTCGGATTTTCCGACATGAGCACCCGCGCCGAACAGGAACCCCCACATCCATTACAGCGCGTCCGCATATCGCTTCGAGAGGAATCAGATGAGGAGCAGCTAGGATACCTTCTGTCGCCTCGAGTTCAAGCATACATCGCTCAGGGTCTCGATATTGTCATTTTTCCTCCCAAAAATTCAGTGCCCTCCGAGTCTCCCACACCTTGGCGGGGTTTACCTCGCCAACTTGTTCAAGAAATCTAAGATATATACAGACATCTTAATTCTACTCTCTTACAACCCTGCCTGGTGTATCTATGTCTTGCTCTCCATCTTACCATGTTCATGTCAGATACATGCTTGGGAGTCGCGAACAAGTCGTGAGTATTTCCTGAGTCAGCGGAATTTGGCAATCATCTCCGTCATTTGTGTGACAATGTGACAATTCTATGTTGCACCGAACCACGACCTTCGTTGTCTCGCTGCCCAGCTCTTGTATGTCTCGTCTAATGATTATATCGAAATGAAGGACGAAACAGGTCTACGAATCACCAGAAATTCATCTGAATTTCTTTTCTGTTCAAAAGCTTTCAAATTCGTGTCTCTGGTCTTGTTCGTGCAGAATGTCTCCTTCAGCAGCCATAGATCTCCCGCATCGGCAAGGAGACAACGCAAATGGTTCTAATTTACGCTCTAGCACCGTCCCCGGTGATTCCGGAAGCTCTAGTTCTATGTTTGGTAGTTTCAGCTCGAGTGCTTCTTCGACAGGAAAACGGAGGGCACCTCCCCCCTTGAATCGTACTGCGTCAGGGTCTCCGTTCGTCAAATCTACGCCCGCGAAGGACGACAGGTGGTCGGTTTTTGGTCAACTCATGGAGAACGAAGCTCAGCTCTGGACTGGTGGAACATCGAGGTCTACACCGAGAAAAATCACAAAGACGAATATTCTGACAGAGGATGGGGACCCTTTCCTCGATTTGCCGATGCAAACACAATCCCCGACTCAAGCTACGCAGCCGCACGACTTTCTGATGGTCCACCATCCACAAGAGGATGAGGATTATGATTCCGACTCGTCCAGCTCGACTGTTACTCGGAGAACTGTAGAAACGGCGCCATCTAAACCATGGATCTCTATTCCTGCCGTCCCTGTGCTGTACCGCAACATCCTCAAATGCGTTATCGCATACTTCATCGCGTCTCTCTTCACCTTCTCGCCATATCTCTCGAGCTTCATCAGCGACCTGACGACTTACGGAGATCGCGAGCGGCGTCCGTCGCCTAGTGGGCATATGGTTGCGACTGTGTGCGTCGTTCTATCTCGCCGAATTTTCCTTTCTGATTGCACGCAGGATGGTGTACTTTAACCCCGCAAAAACCATGGGCGCGATGGTCGAGGCGGACTTGTACTGCTTCATGGGTCTGGTCTATTCGGCTTTTGTATGTTTATCGTCGATGTCGATGTTCTGGTGGCTCGAGAGGAAACCCGGTTGGGAATGGCTGGCGGATTTTTTGGTGATCGCGTGGATTGGCGTTGGCATGAGTGTCGTGGCGTGGATGAAGGTCTACATGGCCAGTCCGTCGTTCAACACGGCTTGCAGTATGACTGCTATCATCATCTTCGTCGTGTATGTTATTTTGTGCAGCCATCGAAGTCTCTCTAACGCCTTTACCAGCCTCGTCAAGGAAGGAGGGCTGCAGACCCTTCTTCAAGTATCCTTTATCGTCATCTGCGGCTCCGTGACCTCTAATCTCGTCTGCTACGCCATTTGGCCCCAGTCTGCCACCTCCTTCCTGCAGGCCAATATGACCAAGACCCTCGACTCATTCTCCACGCTTTTGACTCTGCTCACCAACGCCTTCCTCCTCGAGGAGGGTCTCCAGCAGCCAAGTCAGGAGCGTCTCATGAAAGCTGTCGCCAATCATCAAAGTAGCTTTACGAGTCTTAAAAGGAACTTGAAGGAGGCGCAGAGCGAGTGGTTCAAAGGCAAGGGAGATACACCTGGGGGACGTCTCGGTCGGGCGTACGAAGATGCGGTGGACAGTTTGAATCGGCTGGCCCAGCATCTTAACGGACTACGAGGCGGGACGCGTTTGCAATATGATTTGACCAAAGCCGGTGTGGTGAGGCAGAACAAGAAAGCATCAAATGGGAACGGGAATGGGAAGCAGAGGGCCGAAGTTGTGTCGGTTGTGATGGAGGAGGAGGAGGAACAGGAGGAGGAACAGGAACAGGAGCAAGATGAGGAGACGGTGATGCTCAAAGCTGCTGCGGAGATGTTTGGCGATTTGGTGGATGATCTCGGTCCGCCCCTGAAAGCACTGTCGGTATGTTCACTTGTTGCCAAGTATTCGCCCTAGGCTTCTTACTCTTTCTTTTCAGACGACCTGTAGCTCATCCCTCTTGCGGATGCGTGAAGCATTCGTGCGATCCCAGCGCCGGAGCAAGCACAACCCCATAGAGCAGCATGAGTTTTTGGAACTCGTCGATGGTATCGAACGCGCTCTGGTGCGGTTTGAGAGCACCTCGAATCATGCTGTTTTGCGACTCTACCGGCGTAGCGCTGCCTCCGAGTTCCCTGCCGATATGCGAGACAGCATACTCTCGGAGAACACTGAAGTTCTCAGTGGCTCTGAGAATGAGCATGTCTTCTTGGTGTACTTGTATGCGCTTTCTTGTCATCGCTTGGCTGAGTCTTTGCATTGATTCGCTATCTGCAGCTTCATCTTCACTATGCAAGAGTTTGCGGGAGAGCTGGTGTCGCTTGTGGATGCGATGAATCGGATATACAGTCTCGAGCATGCGCGGGTGAATCGACCTAGCTGGTGGACGCGAATCTTCCGATGTTGTTCGAGGAGGGAGAAGTCGAGCTCAAGCAGTCCTCGTGCGTCTCGACACCTTCGTAAAGAAGGGGAACCGGCGGGGTTAAGGCGGCGCTTCTGTAAGAACCTCAACCCCTCAATTCGAGCACATTCCTCACACAAAGATGATCTTACTTTCCAGCCCAATACATAGTCCCCGCACATCGCCGCACGCACCCGTCATTCCCGAAAGTCCGTCCGCATGCGCCGAATACGATACAGACGCCGGGGTACGAGCGGTTGACGTGGATCGGCAAGGTGAAGCAGTGGATGTGGCGGACTGGGAATCGATTGGGGGAGAACGATACGAAGTATGCGGTCAAGGCGGGGATGGCGACAGCGCTTTTGGCGGCCCCCGCGTTCTTTGATACGACGCGGCCGTATTTTGTGGAGTATTGGGGCGACTGGGCGTTGATTTCGGTGGGTTTGTTCGTTCGCAATGTGCTGCTATGTCTTACAGGGCTACTCAGTTCTTCATTGTAATCTCGCCGACCATTGGCGCTGTGAGTCGTTTGCAATTCTTCCCTCGTTGCCATGTTGCTGAGTTGCCGTCAGACGAATTTCCTTAGTCTTCATCGTGTTCTCGGGACTCTGTATGTATTCTAATCATGTTCATCAAGCTCCCCAGCTCACGGAACGCAGTCTAGGAGCAGGAGTAGCTGCCGTGGTGTACACTCTCTTCCCTGACGATGCCGTCGTGCTTTGCATCTTCGGCGTCTTCTTTTCCATCCCCTGTTTTTACTACATCGTAGCAAAGCCGGCCTATATCTCAGCAGCCCGTTTCGTCCTCCTCACGTATAACCTGACCTGTTTGTATTGGTCAGTACCCCCACAGCGTCAAGTTCTCTTCATTGAATTTATGAACAGCTATAATCTACGAGAGAAAGATATCTCGGCCGTGGATATCGCTTTCCGACGCGCCATAGCTGTCACGGTTGGAGTGGTGTATGCCGCTTTGGTGTCGAGGTTTTGGTGGCCGGCTGAAGCCAGACGGGAGCTCAGTAAGGCGCTTGGCGAGTTGAGTGGATCATTTTACTTCCAATACACCTTCTAACGTCTGCTAGATTCTGCTTGAATATCGGCTGGCTTTACACTCGTCTGGTCACCTCGAATTCGTATGCGCCCGACTTGACTGAGGGCGTGGAGGACTATGAAGGACCTGAAAATGAAAGTGGAGCGTTAACACCTGAAAAGAAGTTGAGCAACTCTATCAAGGAGTTCATGGCAATGTGAGTATTTTCTGCATCAACTGAGGCCCACGCTGAGGCAAAGTCAAGGGAGCTGCATTTGCAAATCAAGTTGATCGAACTGCAAGGGCTTCTTGCGCAAACACAACACGAGCCGCGTCTGAAGGGGCCGTTCCCCGTGCAGCTGTACCGTGGTATTTTGACCAGTTTCCAGACGATTCTGGATAAGCTGCATAGTATGCGGTGTGTCACTACGCGCGAGGAATGGTATACTGTGCGCTTCTCGCTTTCGATCCGCATGAACCCTACTGACTCGAGATTCAATAGTCTGTTCGGAACGACTTCATCCTCCCGGTCAATAAGGAGCGCCGGGAGATGGTTGGGAACATCATTCTCAGTTTCTCGACACTTGCATCTGCGTTCCGTCTGAAGGCACCGCTTCCCCCTTATCTGCCTCCTGCTGAGGCTTCACGCCAACGCTTGGTATGTGTCCTTGTCCTTCGACGAAAGATGCTCACGGTTACACAAACAGGTCGCTGCCATTAGGAAACTCGATGTTGTACGCAACCGCGATGTCAAAGGGTCCCGGCAGCTTCTCTTCTTCGCCTACGCGCTCACGATGAAAGGAGTCACAGTCGAGCTGGAGAATCTCGGCCGTACACTGCAGAATGCGTTTGGCGTGATTGGGCAGACGCCAGAGGAGTTTGAGGCTTTGTTCGTTTCGGCGGGTGCTAGCACCTCTGTTTAGTTTTCGGTTCTCGCATATCAGATACTCGTACCATACGCATGTTTCATACCCTCTGCAATTTCCAGGATATAGACTTTTGTTCGGCTTATTTTGTCGTATTTTACACAGAAGCTATTGGCCCCTCACAGCGAAACTCGGGTTCTTCCAATTCTTCCTCCAACATTCATCCTTATGGATTATAATGCTCGGGAAGACAGGGAGATTCGCGGTTTGTAACTTTCGTGGTGTTCCCAAGCGTATCTCATTTCCCTAGATCTAATCCGACAGGCCAGCGCCAGCCGCGACAAATCCGGTGACTTGGTGGGTGCATTGGGATGCTTGTGGCCAGGGTTTCTCTCTAATGGGTTCTTGAAGCGGCGGAAGACCCTGAGCAAACTCATCGATTTGACACACACCCAAAAAACTTCCTTGAAGATCCTCGCGGCAAACAATATTCCAAATTTGTTCAATGATTTTCCGGACCAGGAAGAGAATGCTATCAACGCCATATATGACCTCTGTGAAGACCAGCACAAGCAGGGGCGTCATACTGAACTTTAATTCTGGTATCCGGTCTTATCTTTGGTGCAGGTGCGAAAGGAGGGATACGACGCAATCACAGCAGTTTCCAAAGCGGCGAATAAATGGATAAAAAGGAACACAGACGTGTTATTACAGCTGCTGCAGAGTGGTGCGTTGATTTTTATGTTCATTCATCTCGGCTTTTCTAATGTTGTCTGTCATCTTGCTTGACCAGACGAGCCGGATGAAGTGGCCGTCGTGAAACAAGCTCTGTTAGCTCATTTGGACCTGGATCCGTGTGTTACTTTCGGCGTACTTTGCGATCAAATTATGCCTGCGGACGAAACTATGGTTGACGCAGACGAACTGTATATGCGGGATCGTCTGCGAACCCTCGTTTTAGCCTTTCTTACAGGGGAGGCTAAAAAAGCAATCGTGGAGCGCCATGCTCTCCCCGAAAGCCCAGCAGAAGAAGTCCTTGTTGGAGGACTACTCTCGGTCGGTCCTTCGCGCTCCGCCATCCAAGCTTTATAACTTGATCTATTTTTCTTAGGCGATTTCAGTCCTAGGGTCGGCAGATACTGACATTGTCGTCAAACAGGTTCTCTTGCAGCTCCGTTCTTTCCGTCCGGGACCTGCCCGTGGTCATACCCTCCTCGCGACACTCATCGACAAAGCGCACCTTTCCCTGAAGGAAGAAACGACGAAACAATCGGCATTGACGACAACTCGCTTCTATATGGACCTCATGTCCTACGTCGCTCTCGAAAAGTCTCTCGGGTCACCGATGGATCTCCTGCGTTTCTATCAACCCTATCTTGGTAAAGGAACTTTACAAAAGTTTTCTCCAGAAGACCAGCTCTATGTGATCTGGAATATGGCTGAAACTCTCGCTGCGTGTGAAAAAAGCGTGAAACCGGATAATTCACCTCAGTTCTCCATGCTGCGGAATCAAGCAGTTGCAGCGTCACCCAACGTATTTGAGGTGTGTTTCCATCGTGGAACTCGACGACAGTGATGAGCTAAATCAGTGTAGTGTTTAGCAAAAACAGATTTTTCGGACACCCGATCACAGAAGGCATGCAAGGCTATTTTGGAATCATGTCTGCTTGTGAGTGTCTTTGACCTTACCAATAAGCAGGGCCAAGCTTGAATTATCACAGTACAAACAACACGGGTTGATGGTTCCAGCGAATTTCCGTGGCCCTCTAGACACCCTTCGAACAAAGTGCCAGCAATATCAAGACATACAAGAACTAATTAGGGTTCGCAGTGGGCTGCTTTTAGTTTCTAACCGTTGTGTCCGACATCTATTCTCTGTTTGAGCAGTCTTTAGTCGCCCCTGGCCAAGCCCCATCAAACGGGTTAGACAAGAGCAAGTCTCAATCGGCAGGAATTCCATCCAAGCCCGCGGCGCAAAATACTCCTCCGTTCGGTCGGCGACTCATGGCAGTTTCCTCGATGCGACAGCCCGCACCTCACCGCGATATTGCCCCCGCAGCATCAACGTCTAGCTTGAATGAACGCAGCACACCCAGGCATAGCCTTGGCTCCGACAGCTCGCCTCGACCATCGAAACGGGCACGAACGGACAGCGATGAACCACCCTCGCTTCTCAGCCGTATGGGATCGTCATCATCAACACCGAACTTCGACCAGCACCAACGAGTAAATGTGCAGCGAGTCGGTGGACGCACTGGGCAGCAGAGTTTCCCTTCTGCAGCGCAGATGAGTGCGGCGATTCCTCAAGGCGGATATAGTATCAAAGGTGCTGCTAAAGCGTCTGGTGGGCCGCAACAGCTGCCGCCAGCGAAGGGACCTGTGTCGTTGCTCGACCGCATCATCATGGATGATGCTGGCGGGGGCGGTGGGGGCGGAGGAGGAGGTGGTGGTGGTCGAGCCAACAATGGTATACGGAGAAAAGTCACTCGCTGAACACGACAACGCTATTCTTCTTCGTCCATGGCCATGTACATTTGGGCCCCTTGTACGCGGTCAACGTATGTATACATTCTTTGAGAGGGTTAACTTACTCCATGTATTTGCCTAGTTCTGATACCGAACAATACCTCGGTCTACTGAATTCAGCGTGTCTGCTTCATGAGGCGTGCTTTCTTTCGTGGGCGAACGGAACAACGGGAGAAATGCTCCAATTTTTTCAAGAGAACATCGAGTTTGATAACTGGCAGTGCAACATCTTCCGACCCTCATTCCGCGCTTTTTCTCAAGCGGAAAAATGAAGTCGTGCAACTTCGGCGGCTATCTATCTCTGGAACCTGGCGACATCGTAACGTTGTACAGCTTTCATCTGCCCAGCCCAATTCACAGTCAAGATATTGCCAGTGACCCTCTGACTAGTATTCCGAGTTCTGGGCACTGGATGTGTTCGGATAACTTCCGGTCGTTGCCCTGCTGCCACGCAAGGGTCTCTTGTGTGCAGAACACATGTACATGCCAGTCACGGCGCGCGCATGATGCGCTTACTTTGGTATATAAGCTGTAGTGCCCAGCAAGTGCAGTGGGGCCATACCGTCCACGAAGGCACCCTGCGGCGTCGGTAATTGGACGCATGGATATCTGCAAGCATTCTTTTCAAATTAACTGCTTCGAGAGCTACGCAGCTACGACATTCCGGCCTTACGCCTCATTTTGCCTAATGTATTAATTTTACCGTTGCACTGCAGTAGCAATACCGACCTCTACTTACCCAAATATTCTCCGCAGCAAGCTGGCAGGCGCAGAGCCAATGGAAAGCCGAGGATTGAAGAGCACGGATCAGGCTGATAAAGACCTCGATCATCTCGTCTGTCACGATCTCGTGTCGGGAAAATCAGCGTACCTTTCCACCTCATCTGAATGGGGATTCCGAGATTGCTAGCAACGGATATAAAATGAAACGGATGCGGTTTAGCAAGCCAAGTCTGCCTTCACCATGGTCCATCCTTTTCTCCCAATTCTTTCTCTTGTTGCTTTAGTTTCTGGGTCCGCTTTCGCTCAAGGATTGACTGTTCGTTACTCGCTTCGACGTTGGCTCTCTCGAAGTTAACCAGCGTGGCAGGAATTTTCCAAGCGAGACGCGACGGGCGATTCAAAATGCACCGTTGTATGTTGTACGATAAGGACTGGAGGCTCAAAGACTCATTCAGACGCAGAACATGTGTATTTCCGCTGTGGTCAATGGCTCAACAGTGCAATGTGCGTCCTCAATTCTCTATGTAACTGCCTCGCCAAATGTCAACCCACAGATACTATGTCGGGCACTGGTAAACGCACCGTTGGGTGGATGGGGATGTGAGCATTCCTCTCGTATTTTTATTACCCTCCTGCTGACACCCTGCTGTAGGGGTTTCGGTACCCAAATGGCCGGCTCGCCAATGGTGATTATGTGGGGGAACTCGGATGGCACTGTGACCATTTCCCAACGATCAGCACCTGGTGAAGTTCCGCCATCTGTTGCAGCCAACCCTCCTCGGGTAGCAACAAAATCAGATACACTGAGCACCGTCAGTTTTATCTTCAAACTAATTGTTCTACTAATTGACGCGTTCTATCCAGACCTCAGGAAACTCTGCCTTTGTCTATACCATCCCAGTGAGCTCTCATGCCCTTCGTACATGCTCCAATGTTGAATTGCATTAAGGCCAATAGTGACACTAGACAATCACTCATATTCGCCTTCAGTACCACCAACCCTGGCTCGTCTGACCCCGCTGCGACTATTGTCCAGCATCTAGACATGGGTGTTATTTCGCTTGACTTAACCAAGTCATTGGCCGCTTCCTCAACCGATTCCAGTGGAGCCCCATTGCCCACCGGCGGGACCAACTCTGGCGATGACACTTCTGGCGGCGTGACGGACGACATACCTCTGACGCCGTTTCAGCGCATGGTTATCGCACACGCCGTATTCTGTGTTGTCGGATTCGCACTTTTGCTGCCTATTGGTGCCCTACTCGCTCGCTACCTGCGCACGTTCACTCCTTCTTGGTTTACGGGACATTGGATCGCACAGTTCGGTCTTTGTATGTACTCCTCCGAGGATGCTCGCCTTTCTCTGACGATCCATGATATAGCTGGACCGGTAATCCTCATTGGTATCGTCCTTGGTTTCAAGGCAGCTGGGCCCTATGGTTACAAAATCATGGACGACCACAAGGTAAGCTCAGAACCAGATGTATGAATGAGCTTTCTCTGACATGCGATTGCAGAAAACCGGAATCGTCCTCTTTGCCCTATACTTGGTCCAATGCATCATCGGCGCAGTAATCCACTTCGTTAAGCCCCAAAATGGAAAGGGCCGTCCTCCTCAAAATTACTTCCACGCCGTCTTCGGACTGGCTATCATGGGTCTTTCTATGTACCAGATCCGCACAGGTTACCGCGATGAGTGGCCAAATTACACCGGGCTGGGATCGCTACCATCGGGAATAAATATTCTCTGGATGGTATGGGTAATAGTTGCGTCTCCCATACTCCCGTTACCCGTCTTTGTTGCTGATCGCTGTCTGGCGTTTCGTCTGTCTTTAGATAATACCGGTCCTGTACGCTGTCGGATTGATGTTCATCAAGAAGCAGTACCAGCAGGAGGCTGAGTACAGGCAAGGGAAGGGCGGGTGGAACAACGAATACGATATGAGCAACCCAAATCTGCACGACGAGAGATATCACGATCAGTGAACTCATTCTCTAGAAACTCAGTACGCTACACCACTTTCATTTTAAAAAAGCTAGACCTCGTTTTGTACATTAACGTATCCCGACATCGGCGACATTGGACATGTAATTTTATCTTAACAGTTGACAATAATTTGTCCCTGCATGTACACCTCTTGCGTGATCATTCATTCATACTACACTACTACACATGTCAAGCTGGTCTCCTCTTTACGCCCGCACCTCGGGGAGCGTTTCGAAAGTGAAGTTGCTGGATGGAGGCTTGGTAAGTACAGGCATATAGGCAGAGACCGGTCGAATATCAGGTCGACGGAATCCATCTCAGGGTACCACCTTGGAGAACAGTTTCGATATCTCCCACACGCCTCTTTGGTCGGCAAAAGCTGCTATCGAGCATCCCGAAGCTCTCATTGACGCGCATCTGGCATTTCTGCGCGCGGGTGCTCAGGTCATCCTTACAGCAACGTATGAATTCGTATTCTTGGCAAGCATGCACGGTATCGATTTCTAAGCCCAGGTATCAATGCTCCCCATCCGCGTTCCACAAAGCGGGATATACACCCGACGAAGCTGTAGAGACCATGCGGAGATGCGTATGGCTCGCTGATGAGGCGCGAAGTCGTTTTCAGGCGGAAAGCGCCGCCACCAGTACGGCGCCCGAGAAGCCCGATTCGGAAACCAAAATTGCACTCTCATTAGGTCCTTTTGGTGCAGGGCTCTCACCAGCACAGGAATTCGATGGTTTTTATCCCCCTCCATTCGGTCCTCGAGGATATACACATGATAACTCTAATCGTAATGCTTTCGCTAAGGACGAGGAAGGGCGGACGAAAGAAGACGCAGCCATCGAGGCGCTCACGCAATTTCATCTCGAACGACTGACTATATTCGCAGAGGATGAGGCGGTATGGGATGCGATAGATTTCATCGCGTTCGAGACGGTACCTCTGTTGCGCGAAATTTACGCCATCCGCAAGGCCATGGCGGAGCTCGAAAAGCAGTCCGTCAAGCCTAAACCTTGGTGGATAAGCTGCGTATTTCCAAACGGCAGTTTCCCGGAAACCGATGTACCAGTACGCTCGGTCGTCGAAGCAGCGGTGGCCCGAAATCCCGCCGACTTGTCAATAACCCTCCCCGTTCCCTCCGCGTTGGGCATTAACTGCACGGCGGTAGAGGAGATTCCAAGTATTCTTGCGGAGATGGAAGACGTGGTGGCGACTGAGTTTCCTTTGCCCGAGGAAAGGCCCTGGCTGGTAGTGTATCCGAACGGAGGCGACAAGTATGATCCCATTTCGCAGACTTGGGTGGTGGGCGAGTCGAAGGGCTTTTGGGCGGAGCGGATTTGCGATATTGTTACCAAAGTACAGTCGAGGTCTTGCTGGCCGGGGGTGGTAGTAGGAGGCTGTTGCCGGACAGGGCCAGAAGATATTAGTTTACTCGGTCAGCGTCTCGAAATATAATTACACGAATCTTGGGGAAAAAAGGGCCAGGGGTGTTGTCAGCGAAAGTCAGTCTACAAACCGAATACGACGCACGATAGGAAGAGGACAACAGATTTGATATACAGAACATAAGTTAGTGTACACTTGATGAGTCAACAACAACAATCCAAACGAAAACGAATTCGGGAGTCACAATTTTCCGCCGTCTCTCCTGTTCCTTAAAAACTTTCGAGGAATATCGACTTCGCGTGCCCTCAGAAATTCGGCAACGTTTTTGCCCAAGAAATCGACCGTGCTGGTGCAGCTCACTCCACGATCCAGATGTTCATGAAGGAGAAAATGCACCGCATAGATATTGGGAAGCTCGAATCGATCCTGTTGCACGAAAAGTGAGCAAATGTGCATAGAGAGAGCACAAACGAGGACTCACGATCTCTTTCCTGTTGTACTCCCCACCCAAGAGCTCCTTCATTGTGGTAACAGTGAGCAGTCTCCGCAGCCACTCGTATTGCTCGGGGTCAGACACAAAGAACCCGACGTTCGAATCAGAGCCCTTATCCCCCGAACGCGCATGCGCAATCATCCCGAGCGGCGCACGCGTCGTCTCGCCAAACTGACCCCCTTTCAAACTCACACCGGGATCCGAAGGCTGCCTTCGATCAAACACCCGCGTCACAGTTGGCGGCGGCACCTCCACGACCCGCCCATCGTGCATATGGGCTGCATGCCGCACTTCCGTCTGCTCCAGCTTTGTGACGAAATACTCGTACACCGGCCGAGGGACACCCATACGCCCGTCGAGGTGGAACGTCCCGCCCGGATACGACGCCATGACTAGGTCGACGAGCGGGCGGAGGAATTTGTTTGGCCCGATGGCGGCGGCGGTGCGGGCTTGTGCGACGATGCGGAGGACGGCGGTGGCGGCTGCCTGGGTGTGTGGGTTCTGTGCGGAGCCGCCGAGAAGCTGAAATGAGAGGTGGCTGAAAGAGGGAATGTGTGCGCGGAGAGCGTGGCGGACTTGTTGCTCGAACATACGTGCTTTGTAGGGGATATCGAGTCCGACGACGAAGTAGAGCACCTCAGCTTGAAAGCCGCCGTGTGCTGTGATCCCGACCTTGGTTGTTGGCGGTGGTGGAGCGCAAGCAATGCCGGTCACAGATACACGATTTGTGCCGATCTGAGTAAAGCGGACGTCGTTGAGGATGGCGGTGACCTGTACGAAGGATGTGAGGTGCATAAAGAGGGCTGGAATGTGACAGCACTTACATCGGAGTTGAAGTACCAGGGTCCTTGGATCTCGTAGAGAAGCTGAGACGTGCATGTCTCCACAGTCACCATTCCGCCGTGTCCTTTCTCCTTCGTGATCACCACCTCGCCACTGGCACCAATCTCTGCAATGGGAAAACCCAGGTCGAGCCATCGGCCTCCTTCCTCAAGTTGTTTAAACCCGGTGAAATTTCCTCCAGTGATATACGTCGAACACTCAATCAAATGTCCTGCGACAAGCGCGTTTGCGAGCTGAGGCAGGTGCCTACGGTCCCAAGTATGCCACCACGCAGCAGCGCCGATTATGAGAGAAGCATCGGATACACGCCCGCATAGCACGATGTCCGCGCCATTCTGAAGTGCAGCAGCGATCCCCAGGCCACCCAGATATGCTTGGGCATAAAGAGGTTTGAAAGACCAGGAGGACAGCGGTTCACCGCTGTAGACGTTGACAAATACTTTGGGGTCTGACTTGGCACGATCCAGAATCGCAGGCAGCACTTCATCGCCAGAAATCCACGCGACTGTCAGAGTTAAACCCCGCTTCTGTACGAGATTTACTACGACTCGGTGCAGCAATTGTGTATCTGCGGCGCCTGCATTGACTACAACCTGTGCACGATATTATTACGGTGTACAAGATACATCAAGAAACAGACCTTGATTCCATACTTTGCAATGTCCGCCAGAGCAGGCGTCAAGGCGCCGACAAAGCTAGGCTCATAGGCTCCTTTTGAGTTGCCTTCGACCTTGCGTGCACCGAGAGAGGTCATATTAGCCTCGGACATGAAATCACCGATGAGCACGTCCACAGGATCGTCAGGATACGTAGATGCAAGCTGCGCAAACCCGACTCCTCTGTCAGACGCGGCGCCAGAGACTCCTGCAGAGGGGAGTTGGTCTCACGAGGCTGTTGCAATTCCATGCATACCGCCTATGCGAATGGGACGTTTCATGCGCGCTAGACTGCCGATTTTCTAGCTTGAAGCAGCAAACGTTGAGCAGAGATCTCCTAGAGAGGCTCGGGAAAACAGAAGAGACCTACATAGCCGGTGGGAAGTCGTGTGATCACTGATTCATTCCGGGAACAATTGTCGCGATGTTTGGATGTTGGATAATGAGCAGAAAGAGATTTAGACGCGAGGAATCCGGCTAAATACTGGTGATGTGGGCCAATAGCGCCCTAATAGCGAATATTCTACAAAAGGCAAATCATTGATTTCCCATCAACACTGCCTTGCGGATCCGTTCCGAGTCTTGGACTCAAGTCGACCTCTCTCTCGTGTGTCTCCGCGCTGTATACACCTCGGATACCCCGCTATTCCTTCTCGTCAACATGCTCGGAACAGTATTCCATCATTATCAACATCCCGAAGACCCGCCGCCACCTTCTGAGCCTCCCGAAGTTGGGCCAAAACGCGGTCGTGGTCGCCCCAAGGGCTCGAAAAACAAACGAAAGGCTGACGACTCGGCCGTCACGCCGCCCGAAGACCACTCGACTTCAACTCCAACTGGATCCTCTCAACAGCAGCCAAAGAAGAAAGCACGGACTGTGACCCAAGCTGTCACTGGCAGCGCCATCGACTCGGATACCAATTGCCTGTCTGACGCCGGGACGTCAACACGCTTTGCTATGGAAGGCAGGAGCACTTTGATTCAACCTATCTCCAATTTGGTGTGTTATGCTTTCATCTCACGATCCTTGCTTACAAGGCTTCGAAGCTTTCTCGTGGGTTACCGAGCCATTCTCGTTCATCTCACGTCGTCTCGAATCCCCCGAGCTTGTTACCTACATCATCGGTGTACATACCTCATACATCCAATGTGATACCTGATACCTCCACACCTACTGCCCCATCCCAAGATATCACCGCTGCCGCCGTCAATCCGCGCGATGTCATTTCTCGCGCAATCGCAGAACCCGCCAACAACCTTGCATTTTCAGCATCATTACCCAGCTCTTCAGCTGACGGTTCTGTTGATTTCATCACCGACATTGACGACTCGGATGGGTCTAGGGAGTTTCATGCCGAGGGAATTGGCGAGGAAGATGAAGCTGATAACGACGAGCTTGGGGGCGAGGATAGCCAACCCCAGCGCAAACATAAGCGCAAACCATATCCGGAGTGGTTCAAAAAACATCTCGACCGAGTTCTCGATGAGCTCGACCATGACTTGAATGACACTATACAACGGAAATCACGATACTACGTTGCCGGCACATTCATGCTGACACGCCGCTCGTCCTGGTTTGCGCTCGCGGGAATGAACATCAAACCAGGCGACCTCTTCCTTCCCGATTTCTTTTTATGGGATCCGCTCGATTTGGTGGGGAGTAATTCACCAGTGGTTGTTACTATAATGCAATGTACCCAGCCGTGGTAGGGGGGAACATTCCATTAAAGGTACATCTGGGCAGGGCAGCCAAGATGTACTTTAATGCAATGTACCTTTTTGCCGAGCTGACAGCAGGGCATCACCTCGGCTTGTTAAAATTTACTCTCACGGGTCCCACCAGGTCATATTTCCCGTATAAAAGCTCATTTTAGGGATATATATTGATTTACAATACAGAAATATGCAAATATATATATATATATATATTACTGACGGAATAGTATCTTAAGCGCCGGTGGCGCTTGAACAAACCACCCATGCGCTGATCCGTGGAACGCGGAAAGCGCGCTCGCGGCGGGGCCAAAAAGGCGGCAATAATAGGAGGGCGGGCTGGGAGAATGTTGCAAGTGCCAAACGGTACGCGATACACGTCGAAACCCGCGCGCTAGAAATGGAGACGGGAGCACTGATAGGGCGGCGGGCGTGCGCGCGGGCGGAAAACGCGCGGCGGCGAGCACCGGTTCATTGGAATAAGCGAAGGTAAGGGAGAAGAGAGCACATGTGGGCGGCACATCCGAGATACCGTGCTGGCTGCTTTGCATTGGGGCGGCAGATGTAGAATGGAAGGTGTAATTGCGGGGTAGCGTGGCGGCAGAGTGACGAGTAGAATGCAGCAAAAGGGGGGGCGGCGTAGTGGACGGGACATGGCGGCGTGGTGTTCGATGTGCTGGGATGTCGATTCGCGTGGGGGCGAATGTTGTCGGGTGGAAGCGCGCGGTCGCAAATGCGGACGGTGGAATGAAAATACCAGAATAAAAGCACAAGAACGAGATAGAACAAAAGTGGAAGGGGGTTGAAGAGAAAAAAACAAGGAAGAAGAAAGTGAAACGAAGGAAAAGTAGAAGAAAACACACCGTTGCGTATTACCCTCCATTAAATGATTTCCCCCCCATGCTCAGGTGCAGTTCATACATACCCGGCCTTCCTGCGCTAACTCCTTCCCCTTCGTGTTTGTTTCTCTGGGCGTCGCACTTGAAAACACGTTTTTGTCCCAACGTGACTGGCACGGCTTCAGTGAGGAGGTGAGAGCGAGACGAGCGCCGTTGTTGCCGTCAGGGGGAGCCAAGACATGGTTGTCAATGTCTGGGGTGATCGTTTGTGGTGAAAATAAGAGCCGAGAAGGGCTGGGGAGGAGGCAAGAAGAGGGAAGGTGGAGGGAAAGTGGTCCGCTGGCAATGTGACGCGTGAGTCAACGGCATCGGCACCGTTTCCGACTGGCTCGGAAACATCGGTGCGATCACCGATATTGAACGCCGTCGTCCTAATTGGGCAATTCTGGAATCAAACACTGCGAAATTTTGAATCTAGTGTTTGTGAGCAACAGTATATGCCTATGATGAATACTCTCTGGCTCCATAACGTTGCTCAGCCTAATCTGAGCAAGAATTACGGCTATTCAGAATTTATTGAACAAGATTTCTCTGTTGCATGATACATAAGAAGATTCACCCCCAGGAAGCTCCTAGATGCCTGAGATCCTCATATTCGTTGTCTACTAACAGTATCTAGTGGATGGTTTACTAATTTAGCTTGCTGTTGAGCTTCATATCGATCCCTTTATCTGGTTTGATAAGACTTAGCTGTAAATCTCTCAGTTCATTCTGAGTGCAACTATAGAGACTCGAAGCTGAAAACCTCAGAATTCAGTGCTCCTAGTGGATGACTTACACATATCTCAGAACTACGGCGATCCTTTGACTTTGAAATTTCGACTGTTTTTCACCTTTTGGCCTTTTGGAGTACGTAGGTGGGGTAGGATGCTACAATTTCTTTCAAAGGCGACGCACATATGTCGTATGAACAAGAATTGGTTAAAAAGATTCGAGCTTTTGGGATGTAAGTGGTCGGGAATCCAAAGTGTTCACTGGGTGGGCCAAGTTACACTCAAGTTTATGGTTCTGAACTTTGTTCGAATGAACCACTTGCCAATATTGACCCACAGAAACAATGATACGGCGCCATTTTGAAATATGTTGCTGATTATACCTGTTAGAGCCTCCATGAATATTTTGTAGCTTTTATATACCCTATAGACGATGAACGAATGAAAAAAAAAATTAGGCGCCGAAATTAGGAGCTAAGCGCCCAACTCGGACCGCGCTCCCAGCCAATGGGAGGTTGTTCCGATTCGTCCGAAGCATCGGCCGAAAGTCATTTTCACTTCGACTGAGGTGGCATTCCGCGTCTTTCATGGCAGTATGAAGGTCATTTCAAGGTATTTTTGAAGGAGAAATCATCCATAGTGTCATTGACTACTTATGATACAGGCAAAGTGTAGATAAAACACACATGAGTGGGATAAAAATGAAATGGAGAGAAGTGTCCGTCTCGACGAAGCGAGACGAACGACGTTTGCACTGTGGACAGGTCGAGGCACATCTGAATAAGGTGACAGGGAGAGAAGAAGATGGGGGGGGGGACGAGGGGAAGTCGAGGCGGAAGAGCGGGAGCGAGGGAGGAGAGGGTGAAAGGGGTTGTGAAGGTGGGTGGACGGGAGGGGAGGCATGGGGTGGGGTGTAGGGGGACGGGGCCGCGTCACATGTGGAGAGAACGAACAACGAGAAAATATGAGTAGAACAACGTATGACTCGGAATACACGTTCGCGTTCGTGTGTGGATCGGATGGAGGATTGGAGAGGAAATGAGGGAGGAAGGAAGGGGAGCAATGGTGAAGTGAGAGGGGAGTCTGTAGTGAACTGGGGGTGAACGAGGGGAGGGGGGCTGAGAGGGGGAAAACCAGGGTACTGGGTGGTGCAGCGAGGGCGAGGTTGACGGTCGACGCTGTACGCGAAGGAAACAATCTTTAACGTGCGTTCGGTGAGGAGGCGGCAGTAGTAGTGGCAAAGGCGGTGCGGGTGGAGGCAGACTGGGAGTCGGGCGGCTTCCAGCGCTAGAGGTAAGCAGCGGAGGCGTGGACGGATGCAGCGGGGCGGGTGTGCTGGACGCAACGGGGAAAGCGACTGGTCAATATACATGGCAGCGGGGGCGGTTTTGGTGACAAAACGGCTTCGAGAAAAAGAGGCCACCCAGCGTGGGCAACGGCGCTGGTGATAAAAGCGGGCGGACGTGCTCTTTCTCGAATCAGTGGCAATATTAGAGTTGGTCCGAAGGGGTAGGAGGTGAGCGACGATAGGCCGGTGACTAGATATATGTGGTGCAGATCGCGCAGGGGCGTCGAAAGGTGCCAGCAACGCGGAATAGGTGGCGAAGCCTTGTATTCAGCAACGTAGCATCCGAGCAGACGTGATGGCGGGAGCGGAAGACGATGAAAAAGAAAGCCAGGATAGAAGGCAGCCGAGCACCGCCGCCATCGTACGCAACCGCGGCGTCGGCGGGAAGCGGGAAGCAGGGCCAGGCAGGTGCGGAATGTGCGCTGGCAGACGTGTGACAATTTGTGACAAGTATGCCCGCTCGGTTCGGAATGTCCGAAATCCCCGCCAACCCCGACAACCCCGAAAATGCTGGACAAAATACACAATAAATCAGGATTATTCGCACCTGCAGTATAAACAGGACGGAAATATAGTATTATATATGTAGCATCAAACGGATATCAAGGTCTGATCTGATTTCAACCCAAATGGGGTGCATCAGGTACAATGCAATAAGGTACATGTTGGCTGCCCTGCCCAGATGTACCTTTAATGGAATGTTCCCCCCTATAATGGCTGGGTACATTGCATTAAAGGTACATCTACACCTGAGTAATTTCCGCATTCGTTGTCCGAGCTGCAACAAACACCATCTCATTCGTCACGGTGTTCTCAAGCGGCCACGCCGAATTGTTGACCTCGATGCCTGCTTCTGGATCATTGGGTGGATATACGGGTGCAAAAAGACGTCGGGCGGCGGATGCGGAGCTCGTTTTCGCTCCTGGGATCAACGAATTTTGGAGCAATTACCTCTTGGACTCGCAGCTGAATTTCCGGCGCACCTTACATGGAGGAGTGGCTTGTCAACCCGGGCATTCGGAATCATCCGTTCATGCTTTCAGCACGGGATGGGTGCTGAAGAAGTAGCGGATCTGATTCGAATGCAGCATCTTCGACGCTACGATGAAATGCGGCTTCAATATCTGCGTACTAAAGCGACGCAGATGAGTCTTCCTGGAACCACTTACGAGCCTTTCTTGCCGTTCGAAGACCGATCAGCTCTTGGCTTCCATGGTTTCACACCGAGCGGTCAATGGCTTCGTGATATTTATGACAGCTTTATTGAGTCTTACCGGGACGTTCTCAACCAACACACTGCAATGTTATCTGCCCGAGTTTGTGCAATCGACCATAGTCACAAGGTAGAGTGCCTTAATGTCTTGAAAATACTTGCTGCTAACAACTTCCCAGCTCGCTAAACATGTCTTCAAAGTCGACGGTGTGCCGATCTTCACCGCACTTCTCACGGTTACAAATGAGAAGGGCGAAATCAAGGTTTGCGTATTTGTCGCAACCAAATCTCATTCACAATATGAAGACGCTTTACGCCGACTCGCCGATGATCTTACGATATATGGCCATACCTTGCCTGAAGTCTTTTACACGGACAACATGTCTGACAAACCAATGCTCGAGAAGTTATTTCCATCGCTTCTCGACAACGTTACCCCAGTCGCAAAGCATTCCGAGCTTCCGGTTTTTGTTGACATAGATGCGGTCATCCATCCATCGGTTCTCAACGACTCGACCACTATTAACAACGTCATGCGTGGCATTCTCGATAACGTGCCCCGTGCTGACGGCGGGTACATCGTCGTGGGTTTTGGCTCGGAATGGAACCTTGACATTACTCCACATGGTCGCTTGGCTCAGCGAGGTCCACCCGCAGTTCTGCAAATTGCATACAAAGACAGTATCTATGTCCTCCAGGTAAGCCTACCTCTCAATGATGCAACTATGCTCACAAAATCCTAAGATCGGTGAAATGCTCAAGCGCAAAGCATTGCCATCCGAACTTGTGAACCTTCTCAAAGAGCCAAGAGTAATCAAAGCTGGTCGTAGCGTGAATGCTGACCTACGCAGGCTTGCTACCGCGGCTGGACAGCCGCTTGGTTCATTTGCGGGCGCACTGGAGCTTGGGAGCTTTGCGAAAGATCGGTTTTTGATCTCTAACGCAAATATGTCTCTCGTTGATCTCATTGCGTCTATTCTCAGTCGACAATTCCCCCAACGGTACAGCGAGCGGATCAGTAGTAACTGGTCCGACTCTGATTTGACTACTATCCAGCAGCAACATGCTGCTCGGGACGCGTATGCAGCACTTGTTCTCTATCGAAAAATCAATCAAACCCCGCTGCCCATCCCAATGGATGCCAATACCCCGCCCGGTACTTCTGTACTCCTCCTCACAGACGATAACAAGAAGGTCGCCGCACGTGGTATCATATCGGCAGCAGCAGCTCTCGGTGTTTTCAATGGTACAAACCTTACTGCGACACGAACAGTGGTTACTGTGCATGAATTACTTATTCCTGGTGCTGTCATCGGACAAAACGACAAGAATCGATCTCTCAAATCCTATGGAAACCTGCCGTTCGACATTCTTGCCCACCGGAGCCATGTCCGACGCGTCCTTCCCAGAATTGATCACGATCATCCTGCTGCCTCACATTCACTCCAGCCTTCCCTTACTCCGACTCTCCATCCTCCAAGCGCAGGTTCTCATCCTGAAGTGTCGCAAACTCCTCAGCCTGATTCCGAGGATCTGACCAGCGATCTCATTGGCCTCGGAGATGCACTAGATGAGGTAGAAGACGAGGATTGCGTAGATCGTAACAGCTCGCCCGTTTCCCCCGAACGAGACACAAACAGCGCAGCTGAGGGAGCCAGCATCCTGGGTGATATTCCGGTTGCTGTACTGGCAACGTATGCACTGCTGGTCCGGAGCCGCGTCCTGAAGGACGTGTTTCATGTTTTTAACATGATCTACATTTCTCGGACTCATGGATTGCGGGTGCCATTTTCACGAGCTCTGCGCGATGCTTTGCTCATACCTCATCCGGCCGACAAAGCTCAAATTGAAGCGTATCTCAAAACCAAAAATGTTACTTGGAACGATATGCTTCGGTTCCATCCTAAGTGGCTATGGCGACACTGTCGACGTACTATTCCACCGCCCGAGGATCTATATCCTCTGGTTCATTCGGTCTTCATGACGTGGGGACCACTTGTTGACAACAAGACGAAATTACCGCTATTCAACTCGGCTGCATGGAAAACCGCCAAAAACATTCTTGAGCTGATCAAGAACGGTTTCGTTTCTGATCCCCCGGGTGTACAGCTATACTATTGCATTGGTTTTGACAAGAAAGCAGACGGCTTGCCGATTTATCGTTGCGTGCGGGGCACGAATATGGTCGAAGGTGGTGTTCACACGCATCTTCTCGCTAAACTTCCTTCGCATGCCGCCTCCGTTCGACACATGGTTGCCTGCCTGCTTGATTTTGTGTTGCGTCACAATCTCCATGTAAGTTGGCAATTCGAGGTGGGAAAACATCATCTCGACTAATCGGTTCAAATAGGTTGGTTATTTCAATTCCACCGGCAAGAAGTATGCCGGCCACGACTCCATCTGGCTGTCTAACAGCATTCAAGAGCTGGAAATTACTCTGGCAGAGAGTTTCGGCCTTCCACCTGCTCCTCTGACATGGGTCAACGGCAATCTGTACCAACAAACCGAACAATCAGTTGGAATAATCAAGATTCCGCGAGCCGTTTGCGAGCCGTTGCAGATTCCACCGTATATCAAAGAAGTCGACTCAAAGCGTTCGCAGCAGCAGCGGTACCTTGCCGAAATGCAAGGGACACAAAAGGCGATCCTACCAATTCACGGATCTCCTGAAATCCTTTTATTCGATCATCTCATGCTGACCTCGGAGGCTTTCCGGAAGTGCCAGAACACCATCTCTACCGAAGCTACAATAATTTATAACCGAGAGGCAGCGACGCGGGATGGTTGCTATTTCAAAGTAAATATTCCCTATGTTTCCGTTCTAACAGATACTGATACAACTTCGAAGATGGAGGAACAGCTCACAGCCTATCTGAATGGAGCTTACAAGGATTCGGCTAATATTCGTCAGAGTTGCTCTGACGCACGAGGGAAAATCCAACCTTTAGAGCGTAAACTTCAAGATCCCAAACGAGCCGACAAGATTGTCAATGCTGAGTCGGGTCCCCCTGTCAAGCATCAGGTCACCGGTGGCTTCAGGTGAGTTCAAGCGCGAAATCTCTTTCATTGAACTGTAATGATTTTGTTTTTAGTATTCAACTCAACTCAGTTCCCTCGACTTCACGGGTGCAACAATTCGCTGCGCAAAACAACATCCCGGAGGCTGCCGCAATCGCGACAACGAGTTTGAGTATCCAACGCGTCGCCGAGAGCATGCCTGTATCCGCACCAAAGAAGGAGCGTTCGCGGTCTTGCCCACGCTGCGCGGACCCGGACTGCAAGGGTAAATCGCGGTGGTATTGGTGTCAGAACGCGTGTCAGGATTGTCAGGAAAAATCATTGGTGCTTTGCGTTGGGCGCAAGTCGACGGCGAAAGATCGACGCCGCTGTATTGCAGCGAAAGATGCTGAGCTTGATCGGTCAGTTCGAATTCATCTCGGGCTGGAAAAAACTCAAGGACAGACGATATTAACATTTGCTTAATAAAACATATATACTTCGTATACTATATACATGTTTCTAGTTTCTAAATACCTGTACATGTCAGTTTCTACAGCTGTTATAACGTAGTTTACATTGAAATACAATACACGAGTTACACACGAGCAGCGGTAGCGGTGGCGCCGTACATGCAGCGGCGTAGGTAGCGTAAGTAGCGTAGAGTTCTATTGGAGGTTTGGAGTGTATGACGGCTCGGTGCTAGTAAAGTCGGCGACGACGGCGGGAGTACGGCGGCGCCAGTAGATTGAGCAAGGGCAGGTTCGAGGCAGGAGGGCGGCGGCGGCACGCAGGTGGTGTGGATGTCGGCGCGTGTGTACAATAGTGTGGGTAGCGTAAATTTCGATGATGGCAGCAGAGCGGCGGGTACGGCGGTGCACCTTGTTGGTACAGTCGGCAATGAGGGGGCGGGAGTACGACGGCGGCAGCAAATTGAGCTGCGGCGAGTTCCTGGATACGTGCAGACGGCGACGTGGGTAGCGGAGATGTGTGTGCGCTGAGCGGGACAGCAACGTTGACACCGAAGCGGCGTTGTACGGGCACAGCGGCGCAGTGTTGGTGCAGTGCGGCGGCGGCAGCACAATGTGGGGTGGTGGTGACTGCGGTACCATTGGGGCAAGCGCAGACGCGATTCTGCGTTGGTGTACAGTGTTAACCTTCACTGAAACAAGATAGATCTGAGGTACGCACCTCAGAGAACAGCTAAGAGACCGGAACTCTTGAAAATGCCAAGATTCTAAAGCTTGAAGCTTGAGCTCGTAATGACTCGTACGTCCAGAGATGTAGCCACGTCGATAGGTGAGTTAACTGGTTTGCTGAGGGCTGAGAGGATGCTAGAGGGGACAAGAGGCTGATGAAGAAGCAGAGATGTCGTAGTCCAAGAACCAGGGAGCTTTGGGACCGGAGACTTTCGAGATCCCACTACTTTCGAAGGTCAAAGTCGAGTGGATGACGGTGTGATCTTATCGCGTGTTTGGCTGATGCGCGCATACACATTCGTCGGGCCGTCGAATAAACCTGTTTTGGACGTTTACTATTCTTTCCCAGCACGAGACGTACGGCAAGATCCGCAAAATTTATTCAAAAAAGGCAGGTTCTCACCATTATTCCGTTTTCATCGAACCGACGCCAGATTGCACATTGTACGCCGTTTTTCCGGAGTTTTACGAGAGAGGCGGGTAGGTCTGACATCAGAAACACCTCCGGCCGAAAACTGGAGCTCAAACGAAAGTGAGTCGCTAGTTCTCTCTTTCTCTTTCCTCCCTCTTTCCTTTTTCGATTTTTATTATTTGAAAGCCCCTGAGGCCCACAACATCGCTATTTTGCCGAATCCGGCTAAATACTGGTGATGTGGGCCAATAGCGCCCTAATAGCGAATATTCTACAAAAGGCAAATCATTGATTTCCCATCAACACTGCCTTGCGGATCCGTTCCGAGTCTTGGACTCAAGTCGACCTCTCTCTCGTGTGTCTCCGCGCTGTATACACCTCGGATACCCCGCTATTCCTTCTCGTCAACATGCTCGGAACAGTATTCCATCATTATCAACATCCCGAAGACCCGCCGCCACCTTCTGAGCCTCCCGAAGTTGGGCCAAAACGCGGTCGTGGTCGCCCCAAGGGCTCGAAAAACAAACGAAAGGCTGACGACTCGGCCGTCACGCCGCCCGAAGACCACTCGACTTCAACTCCAACTGGATCCTCTCAACAGCAGCCAAAGAAGAAAGCACGGACTGTGACCCAAGCTGTCACTGGCAGCGCCATCGACTCGGATACCAATTGCCTGTCTGACGCCGGGACGTCAACACGCTTTGCTATGGAAGGCAGGAGCACTTTGATTCAACCTATCTCCAATTTGGTGTGTTATGCTTTCATCTCACGATCCTTGCTTACAAGGCTTCGAAGCTTTCTCGTGGGTTACCGAGCCATTCTCGTTCATCTCACGTCGTCTCGAATCCCCCGAGCTTGTTACCTACATCATCGGTGTACATACCTCATACATCCAATGTGATACCTGATACCTCCACACCTACTGCCCCATCCCAAGATATCACCGCTGCCGCCGTCAATCCGCGCGATGTCATTTCTCGCGCAATCGCAGAACCCGCCAACAACCTTGCATTTTCAGCATCATTACCCAGCTCTTCAGCTGACGGTTCTGTTGATTTCATCACCGACATTGACGACTCGGATGGGTCTAGGGAGTTTCATGCCGAGGGAATTGGCGAGGAAGATGAAGCTGATAACGACGAGCTTGGGGGCGAGGATAGCCAACCCCAGCGCAAACATAAGCGCAAACCATATCCGGAGTGGTTCAAAAAACATCTCGACCGAGTTCTCGATGAGCTCGACCATGACTTGAATGACACTATACAACGGAAATCACGATACTACGTTGCCGGCACATTCATGCTGACACGCCGCTCGTCCTGGTTTGCGCTCGCGGGAATGAACATCAAACCAGGCGACCTCTTCCTTCCCGATTTCTTTTTATGGGATCCGCTCGATTTGGTGGGGAGTAATTCACCAGTGGTTGTTACTATAATGCAATGTACCCAGCCGTGGTAGGGGGGAACATTCCATTAAAGGTACATCTGGGCAGGGCAGCCAAGATGTACTTTAATGCAATGTACCTTTTTGCCGAGCTGACAGCAGGGCATCACCTCAGCTTGTTAAAATTTACTCTCACGGGTCCCACCAGGTCATATTTCCCGTATAAAAGCTCATTTTAGGATATATATTGATTTACAATACAGAAATATGCAAATATATATATATATATATATTACTGACGGAATAGTATCTTAAGCGCCGGTGGCGCTTGAACAAACCACCCATGCGCTGATCCGTGGAACGCGGAAAGCGCGCTCGCGGCGGGGCCAAAAAGGCGGCAATAATAGGAGGGCGGGCTGGGAGAATGTTGCAAGTGCCAAACGGTACGCGATACACGTCGAAACCCGCGCGCTAGAAATGGAGACGGGAGCACTGATAGGGCGGCGGGCGTGCGCGCGGGCGGAAAACGCGCGGCGGCGAGCACCGGTTCATTGGAATAAGCGAAGGTAAGGGAGAAGAGAGCACATGTGGGCGGCACATCCGAGATACCGTGCTGGCTGCTTTGCATTGGGGCGGCAGATGTAGAATGGAAGGTGTAATTGCGGGGTAGCGTGGCGGCAGAGTGACGAGTAGAATGCAGCAAAAGGGGGGGCGGCGTAGTGGACGGGACATGGCGGCGTGGTGTTCGATGTGCTGGGATGTCGATTCGCGTGGGGGCGAATGTTGTCGGGTGGAAGCGCGCGGTCGCAAATGCGGACGGTGGAATGAAAATACCAGAATAAAAGCACAAGAACGAGATAGAACAAAAGTGGAAGGGGGTTGAAGAGAAAAAAACAAGGAAGAAGAAAGTGAAACGAAGGAAAAGTAGAAGAAAACACACCGTTGCGTATTACCCTCCATTAAATGATTTCCCCCCCATGCTCAGGTGCAGTTCATACATACCCGGCCTTCCTGCGCTAACTCCTTCCCCTTCGTGTTTGTTTCTCTGGGCGTCGCACTTGAAAACACGTTTTTGTCCCAACGTGACTGGCACGGCTTCAGTGAGGAGGTGAGAGCGAGACGAGCGCCGTTGTTGCCGTCAGGGGGAGCCAAGACATGGTTGTCAATGTCTGGGGTGATCGTTTGTGGTGAAAATAAGAGCCGAGAAGGGCTGGGGAGGAGGCAAGAAGAGGGAAGGTGGAGGGAAAGTGGTCCGCTGGCAATGTGACGCGTGAGTCAACGGCATCGGCACCGTTTCCGACTGGCTCGGAAACATCGGTGCGATCACCGATATTGAACGCCGTCGTCCTAATTGGGCAATTCTGGAATCAAACACTGCGAAATTTTGAATCTAGTGTTTGTGAGCAACAGTATATGCCTATGATGAATACTCTCTGGCTCCATAACGTTGCTCAGCCTAATCTGAGCAAGAATTACGGCTATTCAGAATTTATTGAACAAGATTTCTCTGTTGCATGATACATAAGAAGATTCACCCCCAGGAAGCTCCTAGATGCCTGAGATCCTCATATTCGTTGTCTACTAACAGTATCTAGTGGATGGTTTACTAATTTAGCTTGCTGTTGAGCTTCATATCGATCCCTTTATCTGGTTTGATAAGACTTAGCTGTAAATCTCTCAGTTCATTCTGAGTGCAACTATAGAGACTCGAAGCTGAAAACCTCAGAATTCAGTGCTCCTAGTGGATGACTTACACATATCTCAGAACTACGGCGATCCTTTGACTTTGAAATTTCGACTGTTTTTCACCTTTTGGCCTTTTGGAGTACGTAGGTGGGGTAGGATGCTACAATTTCTTTCAAAGGCGACGCACATATGTCGTATGAACAAGAATTGGTTAAAAAGATTCGAGCTTTTGGGATGTAAGTGGTCGGGAATCCAAAGTGTTCACTGGGTGGGCCAAGTTACACTCAAGTTTATGGTTCTGAACTTTGTTCGAATGAACCACTTGCCAATATTGACCCACAGAAACAATGATACGGCGCCATTTTGAAATATGTTGCTGATTATACCTGTTAGAGCCTCCATGAATATTTTGTAGCTTTTATATACCCTATAGACGATGAACGAATGAAAAAAAAAATTAGGCGCCGAAATTAGGAGCTAAGCGCCCAACTCGGACCGCGCTCCCAGCCAATGGGAGGTTGTTCCGATTCGTCCGAAGCATCGGCCGAAAGTCATTTTCACTTCGACTGAGGTGGCATTCCGCGTCTTTCATGGCAGTATGAAGGTCATTTCAAGGTATTTTTGAAGGAGAAATCATCCATAGTGTCATTGACTACTTATGATACAGGCAAAGTGTAGATAAAACACACATGAGTGGGATAAAAATGAAATGGAGAGAAGTGTCCGTCTCGACGAAGCGAGACGAACGACGTTTGCACTGTGGACAGGTCGAGGCACATCTGAATAAGGTGACAGGGAGAGAAGAAGATGGGGGGGGGGACGAGGGGAAGTCGAGGCGGAAGAGCGGGAGCGAGGGAGGAGAGGGTGAAAGGGGTTGTGAAGGTGGGTGGACGGGAGGGGAGGCATGGGGTGGGGTGTAGGGGGACGGGGCCGCGTCACATGTGGAGAGAACGAACAACGAGAAAATATGAGTAGAACAACGTATGACTCGGAATACACGTTCGCGTTCGTGTGTGGATCGGATGGAGGATTGGAGAGGAAATGAGGGAGGAAGGAAGGGGAGCAATGGTGAAGTGAGAGGGGAGTCTGTAGTGAACTGGGGGTGAACGAGGGGAGGGGGGCTGAGAGGGGGAAAACCAGGGTACTGGGTGGTGCAGCGAGGGCGAGGTTGACGGTCGACGCTGTACGCGAAGGAAACAATCTTTAACGTGCGTTCGGTGAGGAGGCGGCAGTAGTAGTGGCAAAGGCGGTGCGGGTGGAGGCAGACTGGGAGTCGGGCGGCTTCCAGCGCTAGAGGTAAGCAGCGGAGGCGTGGACGGATGCAGCGGGGCGGGTGTGCTGGACGCAACGGGGAAAGCGACTGGTCAATATACATGGCAGCGGGGGCGGTTTTGGTGACAAAACGGCTTCGAGAAAAAGAGGCCACCCAGCGTGGGCAACGGCGCTGGTGATAAAAGCGGGCGGACGTGCTCTTTCTCGAATCAGTGGCAATATTAGAGTTGGTCCGAAGGGGTAGGAGGTGAGCGACGATAGGCCGGTGACTAGATATATGTGGTGCAGATCGCGCAGGGGCGTCGAAAGGTGCCAGCAACGCGGAATAGGTGGCGAAGCCTTGTATTCAGCAACGTAGCATCCGAGCAGACGTGATGGCGGGAGCGGAAGACGATGAAAAAGAAAGCCAGGATAGAAGGCAGCCGAGCACCGCCGCCATCGTACGCAACCGCGGCGTCGGCGGGAAGCGGGAAGCAGGGCCAGGCAGGTGCGGAATGTGCGCTGGCAGACGTGTGACAATTTGTGACAAGTATGCCCGCTCGGTTCGGAATGTCCGAAATCCCCGCCAACCCCGACAACCCCGAAAATGCTGGACAAAATACACAATAAATCAGGATTATTCGCACCTGCAGTATAAACAGGACGGAAATATAGTATTATATATGTAGCATCAAACGGATATCAAGGTCTGATCTGATTTCAACCCAAATGGGGTGCATCAGGTACAATGCAATAAGGTACATGTTGGCTGCCCTGCCCAGATGTACCTTTAATGGAATGTTCCCCCCTATAATGGCTGGGTACATTGCATTAAAGGTACATCTACACCTGAGTAATTTCCGCATTCGTTGTCCGAGCTGCAACAAACACCATCTCATTCGTCACGGTGTTCTCAAGCGGCCACGCCGAATTGTTGACCTCGATGCCTGCTTCTGGATCATTGGGTGGATATACGGGTGCAAAAAGACGTCGGGCGGCGGATGCGGAGCTCGTTTTCGCTCCTGGGATCAACGAATTTTGGAGCAATTACCTCTTGGACTCGCAGCTGAATTTCCGGCGCACCTTACATGGAGGAGTGGCTTGTCAACCCGGGCATTCGGAATCATCCATTCATGCTTTCAGCACGGGATGGGTGCTGAAGAAGTAGCGGATCTGATTCGAATGCAGCATCTTCGACGCTACGATGAAATGCGGCTTCAATATCTGCGTACTAAAGCGACGCAGATGAGTCTTCCTGGAACCACTTACGAGCCTTTCTTGCCGTTCGAAGACCGATCAGCTCTTGGCTTCCATGGTTTCACACCGAGCGGTCAATGGCTTCGTGATATTTATGACAGCTTTATTGAGTCTTACCGGGACGTTCTCAACCAACACACTGCAATGTTATCTGCCCGAGTTTGTGCAATCGACCATAGTCACAAGGTAGAGTGCCTTAATGTCTTGAAAATACTTGCTGCTAACAACTTCCCAGCTCGCTAAACATGTCTTCAAAGTCGACGGTGTGCCGATCTTCACCGCACTTCTCACGGTTACAAATGAGAAGGGCGAAATCAAGGTTTGCGTATTTGTCGCAACCAAATCTCATTCACAATATGAAGACGCTTTACGCCGACTCGCCGATGATCTTACGATATATGGCCATACCTTGCCTGAAGTCTTTTACACGGACAACATGTCTGACAAACCAATGCTCGAGAAGTTATTTCCATCGCTTCTCGACAACGTTACCCCAGTCGCAAAGCATTCCGAGCTTCCGGTTTTTGTTGACATAGATGCGGTCATCCATCCATCGGTTCTCAACGACTCGACCACTATTAACAACGTCATGCGTGGCATTCTCGATAACGTGCCCCGTGCTGACGGCGGGTACATCGTCGTGGGTTTTGGCTCGGAATGGAACCTTGACATTACTCCACATGGTCGCTTGGCTCAGCGAGGTCCACCCGCAGTTCTGCAAATTGCATACAAAGACAGTATCTATGTCCTCCAGGTAAGCCTACCTCTCAATGATGCAACTATGCTCACAAAATCCTAAGATCGGTGAAATGCTCAAGCGCAAAGCATTGCCATCCGAACTTGTGAACCTTCTCAAAGAGCCAAGAGTAATCAAAGCTGGTCGTAGCGTGAATGCTGACCTACGCAGGCTTGCTACCGCGGCTGGACAGCCGCTTGGTTCATTTGCGGGCGCACTGGAGCTTGGGAGCTTTGCGAAAGATCGGTTTTTGATCTCTAACGCAAATATGTCTCTCGTTGATCTCATTGCGTCTATTCTCAGTCGACAATTCCCCCAACGGTACAGCGAGCGGATCAGTAGTAACTGGTCCGACTCTGATTTGACTACTATCCAGCAGCAACATGCTGCTCGGGACGCGTATGCAGCACTTGTTCTCTATCGAAAAATCAATCAAACCCCGCTGCCCATCCCAATGGATGCCAATACCCCGCCCGGTACTTCTGTACTCCTCCTCACAGACGATAACAAGAAGGTCGCCGCACGTGGTATCATATCGGCAGCAGCAGCTCTCGGTGTTTTCAATGGTACAAACCTTACTGCGACACGAACAGTGGTTACTGTGCATGAATTACTTATTCCTGGTGCTGTCATCGGACAAAACGACAAGAATCGATCTCTCAAATCCTATGGAAACCTGCCGTTCGACATTCTTGCCCACCGGAGCCATGTCCGACGCGTCCTTCCCAGAATTGATCACGATCATCCTGCTGCCTCACATTCACTCCAGCCTTCCCTTACTCCGACTCTCCATCCTCCAAGCGCAGGTTCTCATCCTGAAGTGTCGCAAACTCCTCAGCCTGATTCCGAGGATCTGACCAGCGATCTCATTGGCCTCGGAGATGCACTAGATGAGGTAGAAGACGAGGATTGCGTAGATCGTAACAGCTCGCCCGTTTCCCCCGAACGAGACACAAACAGCGCAGCTGAGGGAGCCAGCATCCTGGGTGATATTCCGGTTGCTGTACTGGCAACGTATGCACTGCTGGTCCGGAGCCGCGTCCTGAAGGACGTGTTTCATGTTTTTAACATGATCTACATTTCTCGGACTCATGGATTGCGGGTGCCATTTTCACGAGCTCTGCGCGATGCTTTGCTCATACCTCATCCGGCCGACAAAGCTCAAATTGAAGCGTATCTCAAAACCAAAAATGTTACTTGGAACGATATGCTTCGGTTCCATCCTAAGTGGCTATGGCGACACTGTCGACGTACTATTCCACCGCCCGAGGATCTATATCCTCTGGTTCATTCGGTCTTCATGACGTGGGGACCACTTGTTGACAACAAGACGAAATTACCGCTATTCAACTCGGCTGCATGGAAAACCGCCAAAAACATTCTTGAGCTGATCAAGAACGGTTTCGTTTCTGATCCCCCGGGTGTACAGCTATACTATTGCATTGGTTTTGACAAGAAAGCAGACGGCTTGCCGATTTATCGTTGCGTGCGGGGCACGAATATGGTCGAAGGTGGTGTTCACACGCATCTTCTCGCTAAACTTCCTTCGCATGCCGCCTCCGTTCGACACATGGTTGCCTGCCTGCTTGATTTTGTGTTGCGTCACAATCTCCATGTAAGTTGGCAATTCGAGGTGGGAAAACATCATCTCGACTAATCGGTTCAAATAGGTTGGTTATTTCAATTCCACCGGCAAGAAGTATGCCGGCCACGACTCCATCTGGCTGTCTAACAGCATTCAAGAGCTGGAAATTACTCTGGCAGAGAGTTTCGGCCTTCCACCTGCTCCTCTGACATGGGTCAACGGCAATCTGTACCAACAAACCGAACAATCAGTTGGAATAATCAAGATTCCGCGAGCCGTTTGCGAGCCGTTGCAGATTCCACCGTATATCAAAGAAGTCGACTCAAAGCGTTCGCAGCAGCAGCGGTACCTTGCCGAAATGCAAGGGACACAAAAGGCGATCCTACCAATTCACGGATCTCCTGAAATCCTTTTATTCGATCATCTCATGCTGACCTCGGAGGCTTTCCGGAAGTGCCAGAACACCATCTCTACCGAAGCTACAATAATTTATAACCGAGAGGCAGCGACGCGGGATGGTTGCTATTTCAAAGTAAATATTCCCTATGTTTCCGTTCTAACAGATACTGATACAACTTCGAAGATGGAGGAACAGCTCACAGCCTATCTGAATGGAGCTTACAAGGATTCGGCTAATATTCGTCAGAGTTGCTCTGACGCACGAGGGAAAATCCAACCTTTAGAGCGTAAACTTCAAGATCCCAAACGAGCCGACAAGATTGTCAATGCTGAGTCGGGTCCCCCTGTCAAGCATCAGGTCACCGGTGGCTTCAGGTGAGTTCAAGCGCGAAATCTCTTTCATTGAACTGTAATGATTTTGTTTTTAGTATTCAACTCAACTCAGTTCCCTCGACTTCACGGGTGCAACAATTCGCTGCGCAAAACAACATCCCGGAGGCTGCCGCAATCGCGACAACGAGTTTGAGTATCCAACGCGTCGCCGAGAGCATGCCTGTATCCGCACCAAAGAAGGAGCGTTCGCGGTCTTGCCCACGCTGCGCGGACCCGGACTGCAAGGGTAAATCGCGGTGGTATTGGTGTCAGAACGCGTGTCAGGATTGTCAGGAAAAATCATTGGTGCTTTGCGTTGGGCGCAAGTCGACGGCGAAAGATCGACGCCGCTGTATTGCAGCGAAAGATGCTGAGCTTGATCGGTCAGTTCGAATTCATCTCGGGCTGGAAAAAACTCAAGGACAGACGATATTAACATTTGCTTAATAAAACATATATACTTCGTATACTATATACATGTTTCTAGTTTCTAAATACCTGTACATGTCAGTTTCTACAGCTGTTATAACGTAGTTTACATTGAAATACAATACACGAGTTACACACGAGCAGCGGTAGCGGTGGCGCCGTACATGCAGCGGCGTAGGTAGCGTAAGTAGCGTAGAGTTCTATTGGAGGTTTGGAGTGTATGACGGCTCGGTGCTAGTAAAGTCGGCGACGACGGCGGGAGTACGGCGGCGCCAGTAGATTGAGCAAGGGCAGGTTCGAGGCAGGAGGGCGGCGGCGGCACGCAGGTGGTGTGGATGTCGGCGCGTGTGTACAATAGTGTGGGTAGCGTAAATTTCGATGATGGCAGCAGAGCGGCGGGTACGGCGGTGCACCTTGTTGGTACAGTCGGCAATGAGGGGGCGGGAGTACGACGGCGGCAGCAAATTGAGCTGCGGCGAGTTCCTGGATACGTGCAGACGGCGACGTGGGTAGCGGAGATGTGTGTGCGCTGAGCGGGACAGCAACGTTGACACCGAAGCGGCGTTGTACGGGCACAGCGGCGCAGTGTTGGTGCAGTGCGGCGGCGGCAGCACAATGTGGGGTGGTGGTGACTGCGGTACCATTGGGGCAAGCGCAGACGCGATTCTGCGTTGGTGTACAGTGTTAACCTTCACTGAAACAAGATAGATCTGAGGTACGCACCTCAGAGAACAGCTAAGAGACCGGAACTCTTGAAAATGCCAAGATTCTAAAGCTTGAAGCTTGAGCTCGTAATGACTCGTACGTCCAGAGATGTAGCCACGTCGATAGGTGAGTTAACTGGTTTGCTGAGGGCTGAGAGGATGCTAGAGGGGACAAGAGGCTGATGAAGAAGCAGAGATGTCGTAGTCCAAGAACCAGGGAGCTTTGGGACCGGAGACTTTCGAGATCCCACTACTTCGAAGGTCAAAGTCGAGTGGATGACGGTGTGATCTTATCGCGTGTTTGGCTGATGCGCGCATACACATTCGTCGGGCCGTCGAATAAACCTGTTTTGGACGTTTACTATTCTTTCCCAGCACGAGACGTACGGCAAGATCCGCAAAATTTATTCAAAAAAGGCAGGTTCTCACCATTATTCCGTTTTCATCGAACCGACGCCAGATTGCACATTGTACGCCGTTTTTCCGGAGTTTTACGAGAGAGGCGGGTAGGTCTGACATCAGAAACACCTCCGGCCGAAAACTGGAGCTCAACGAAAGTGAGTCGCTAGTTCTCTCTTTCTCTTTCCTCCCTCTTTCCTTTTTCGATTTTTATTATTTGAAAGCCCCTGAGGCCCACAACATCGCTATTTTGCCGAATCCGGCTAAATACTGGTGATGTGGGCCAATAGCGCCCTAATAGCGAATATTCTACAAAAGGCAAATCATTGATTTTCCCATCAACACTGCCTTGCGGATCCGTTCCGAGTCTTGGACTCAAGTCGACCTCTCTCTCGTGTGTCTCCGCGCTGTATACACCTCGGATACCCCGCTATTCCTTCTCGTCAACATGCTCGGAACAGTATTCCATCATTATCAACATCCCGAAGACCCGCCGCCACCTTCTGAGCCTCCCGAAGTTGGGCCAAAACGCGGTCGTGGTCGCCCCAAGGGCTCGAAAAACAAACGAAAGGCTGACGACTCGGCCGTCACGCCGCCCGAAGACCACTCGACTTCAACTCCAACTGGATCCTCTCAACAGCAGCCAAAGAAGAAAGCACGGACTGTGACCCAAGCTGTCACTGGCAGCGCCATCGACTCGGATACCAATTGCCTGTCTGACGCCGGGACGTCAACACGCTTTGCTATGGAAGGCAGGAGCACTTTGATTCAACCTATCTCCAATTTGGTGTGTTATGCTTTCATCTCACGATCCTTGCTTACAAGGCTTCGAAGCTTTCTCGTGGGTTACCGAGCCATTCTCGTTCATCTCACGTCGTCTCGAATCCCCCGAGCTTGTTACCTACATCATCGGTGTACATACCTCATACATCCAATGTGATACCTGATACCTCCACACCTACTGCCCCATCCCAAGATATCACCGCTGCCGCCGTCAATCCGCGCGATGTCATTTCTCGCGCAATCGCAGAACCCGCCAACAACCTTGCATTTTCAGCATCATTACCCAGCTCTTCAGCTGACGGTTCTGTTGATTTCATCACCGACATTGACGACTCGGATGGGTCTAGGGAGTTTCATGCCGAGGGAATTGGCGAGGAAGATGAAGCTGATAACGACGAGCTTGGGGGCGAGGATAGCCAACCCCAGCGCAAACATAAGCGCAAACCATATCCGGAGTGGTTCAAAAAACATCTCGACGAGTTCTCGATGAGCTCGACCATGACTTGAATGACACTATACAACGGAAATCACGATACTACGTTGCCGGCACATTCATGCTGACACGCCGCTCGTCCTGGTTTGCGCTCGCGGGAATGAACATCAAACCAGGCGACCTCTTCCTTCCCGATTTCTTTTTATGGGATCCGCTCGATTTGGTGGGGAGTAATTCACAGTGGTTGTTACTATAATGCAATGTACCCAGCCGTGGTAGGGGGGGAACATTCCATTAAAGGTACATCTGGGCAGGGCAGCCAAGATGTACTTTAATGCAATGTACCTTTTTGCCGAGCTGACAGCAGGCATCACCTCAGCTTGTTAAAATTTACTCTCACGGGTCCCACCCAGGTCATATTTCCCGTATAAAGCTCATTTTAGGATATATATTGATTTACAATACAGAAATATGCAAATATATATATATATATTATTACTGACGGAATAGTATCTTAAGCGCCGGTGGCGCTTGAACAAACCACCCATGCGCTGATCCGTGGAACGCGGAAAGCGCGCTCGCGGCGGGGCCAAAAAGGCGGCAATAATAGGAGGGCGGGCTGGGAGAATGTTGCAAGTGCCAAACGGTACGCGATACACGTCGAAACCCGCGCGCTAGAAATGGAGACGGGAGCACTGATAGGGCGGCGGGCGTGCGCGCGGGCGGAAAACGCGCGGCGGCGAGCACCGGTTCATTGGAATAAGCGAAGGTAAGGGAGAAGAGAGCACATGTGGGCGGCACATCCGAGATACCGTGCTGGCTGCTTTGCATTGGGGCGGCAGATGTAGAATGGAAGGTGTAATTGCGGGGTAGCGTGGCGGCAGAGTGACGAGTAGAATGCAGCAAAAGGGGGGGCGGGCGTAGTGGACGGGACATGGCGGCGTGGTGTTCGATGTGCTGGGATGTCGATTCGCGTGGGGGCGAATGTTGTCGGGTGGAAGCGCGCGGTCGCAAATGCGGACGGTGGAATGAAAATACCAGAATAAAAGCACAAGAACGAGATAGAACAAAAGTGGAAGGGGGTTGAAGAGAAAAAACAAGGAAGAAGAAAGTGAAACGAAGGAAAAGTAGAAGAAAACACACCGTTGCGTATTACCCTCCATTAAATGATTTCCCCCCCATGCTCAGGTGCAGTTCATACATACCCGGCCTTCCTGCGCTAACTCCTTCCCCTTCGTGTTTGTTTCTCTGGGCGTCGCACTTGAAAACACGTTTTTGTCCCAACGTGACTGGCACGGCTTCAGTGAGGAGGTGAGAGCGAGACGAGCGCCGTTGTTGCCGTCAGGGGGAGCCAAGACATGGTTGTCAATGTCTGGGTGATCGTTTGTGGTGAAAATAAGAGCCGAGAAGGGCTGGGGAGGAGGCAAGAAGAGGGAAGGTGGAGGGAAAGTGGTCCGCTGGCAATGTGACGCGTGAGTCAACGGCATCGGCACCGTTTCGACTGGCTCGGAAACATCGGTGCGATCACCGATATTGAACGCCGTCGTCCTAATTGGGCAATTCTGGAATCAAACACTGCGAAATTTTGAATCTAGTGTTTGTGAGCAACAGTATATGCCTATGATGAATACTCTCTGGCTCCATAACGTTGCTCAGCCTAATCTGAGCAAGAATTACGGCTATTCAGAATTTATTGAACAAGATTTCTCTGTTGCATGATACATAAGAAGATTCACCCCCAGGAAGCTCCTAGATGCCTGAGATCCTCATATTCGTTGTCTACTAACAGTATCTAGTGGATGGTTTACTAATTTAGCTTGCTGTTGAGCTTCATATCGATCCCTTTATCTGGTTTGATAAGACTTAGCTGTAAATCTCTCAGTTCATTCTGAGTGCAACTATAGAGACTCGAAGCTGAAAACCTCAGAATTCAGTGCTCCTAGTGGATGACTTACACATATCTCAGAACTACGGCGATCCTTTGACTTTGAAATTTCGACTGTTTTCACCTTTTGGCCTTTTGGAGTACGTAGGTGGGGTAGGATGCTACAATTTCTTTCAAAGGCGACGCACATATGTCGTATGAACAAGAATTGGTTAAAAAGATTCGAGCTTTTGGGATGTAAGTGGTCGGGAATCCAAAGTGTTCACTGGGTGGGCCAAGTTACACTCAAGTTTATGGTTCTGAACTTTGTTCGAATGAACCACTTGCCAATATTGACCCACAGAAACAATGATACGGCGCCATTTTGAAATATGTTGCTGATTATACCTGTTAGAGCCTCCATGAATATTTTGTAGCTTTTATATACCCTATAGACGATGAACGAATGAAAAAAAAAATTAGGCGCCGAAATTAGGAGCTAAGCGCCCAACTCGGACCGCGCTCCCAGCCAATGGGAGGTTGTTCCGATTCGTCCGAAGCATCGGCCGAAAGTCATTTTCACTTCGACTGAGGTGGCATTCCGCGTCTTTCATGGCAGTATGAAGGTCATTTCAAGGTATTTTTGAAGGAGAAATCATCCATAGTGTCATTGACTACTTATGATACAGGCAAAGTGTAGATAAAACACACATGAGTGGGATAAAAATGAAATGGAGAGAAGTGTCCGTCTCGACGAAGCGAGACGAACGACGTTTGCACTGTGGACAGGTCGAGGCACATCTGAATAAGGTGACAGGGAGAGAAGAAGATGGGGGGGGGGACGAGGGAAGTCGAGGCGGAAGAGCGGGAGCGAGGGAGGAGAGGGTGAAAGGGGTTGTGAAGGTGGGTGGACGGGAGGGGAGGCATGGGGTGGGTGTAGGGGGACGGGGCCGCGTCACATGTGGAGAGAACGAACAACGAGAAAATATGAGTAGAACAACGTATGACTCGGAATACACGTTCGCGTTCGTGTGTGGATCGGATGGAGGATTGGAGAGGAAATGAGGGAGGAAGGAAGGGGAGCAATGGTGAAGTGAGAGGGGAGTCTGTAGTGAACTGGGGGGTGAACGAGGGGAGGGGGGCTGAGAGGGGGAAAACCAGGGTACTGGGTGGTGCAGCGAGGGCGAGGTTGACGGTCGACGCTGTACGCGAAGGAAACAATCTTTAACGTGCGTTCGGTGAGGAGGCGGCAGTAGTAGTGGCAAAGGCGGTGCGGGTGGAGGCAGACTGGGAGGTCGGGCGGCTTCCAGCGCTAGAGGTAAGCAGCGGAGGCGTGGACGGATGCAGCGGGGCGGGTGTGCTGGACGCAACGGGGAAAGCGACTGGTCAATATACATGGCAGCGGGGGCGGTTTTGGTGACAAAACGGCTTCGAGAAAAAGAGGCCACCAGCGTGGGCAACGGCGCTGGTGATAAAAGCGGGCGGACGTGCTCTTTCTCGAATCAGTGGCAATATTAGAGTTGGTCCGAAGGGGTAGAGGTGAGCGACGATAGGCCGGTGACTAGATATATGTGGTGCAGATCGCGCAGGGGCGTCGAAAGGTGCCAGCAACGCGGAATAGGTGGCGAAGCTTGTATTCAGCAACGTAGCATCCGAGCAGACGTGATGGCGGGAGCGGAAGACGATGAAAAAGAAAGCCAGGATAGAAGGCAGCCGAGCACCGCCGCCATCGTACGCAACCGCGGCGTCGGCGGGAAGCGGGAAGCAGGGCCAGGCAGGTGCGGAATGTGCGCTGGCAGACGTGTGACAATTTGTGACAAGTATGCCCGCTCGGTTCGGAATGTCCGAAATCCCCGCCAACCCCGACAACCCCGAAAATGCTGGACAAAATACACAATAATCAGGATTATTCGCACCTGCAGTATAAACAGGACGGAAATATAGTATTATATATGTAGCATCAAACGGATATCAAGGTCTGATCTGATTTCAACCCAAATGGGTGCATCAGGTACAATGCAATAAGGTACATGTTGGCTGCCCTGCCAGATGTACCTTTAATGGAATGTTCCCCCCTATAATGGCTGGGTACATTGCATTAAAGGTACATCTACACCTGAGTAATTTCCGCATTCGTTGTCCGAGCTGCAACAAACACCATCTCATTCGTCACGGTGTTCTCAAGCGGCCACGCCGAATTGTTGACCTCGATGCCTGCTTCTGGATCATTGGGTGGATATACGGGTGCAAAAAGACGTCGGGCGGCGGATGCGGAGCTCGTTTTCGCTCCTGGGATCAACGAATTTTGGAGCAATTACCTCTTGGACTCGCAGCTGAATTTCCGGCGCACCTTACATGGAGGAGTGGCTTGTCAACCCGGGCATTCGGAATCATCCATTCATGCTTTCAGCACGGGATGGGTGCTGAAAGAAGTAGCGGATCTGATCGAATGCAGCATCTTCGACGCTACGATGAAATGCGGCTTCAATATCTGCGTACTAAAGCGACGCAGATGAGTCTTCCTGGAACCACTTACGAGCCTTTCTTGCCGTTCGAAGACCGATCAGCTCTTGGCTTCCATGGTTTCACACCGAGCGGTCAATGGCTTCGTGATATTTATGACAGCTTTATTGAGTCTTACCGGGACGTTCTCAACCAACACACTGCAATGTTATCTGCCCGAGTTTGTGCAATCGACCATAGTCACAAGGTAGAGTGCCTTTATGTCTTGAAAATACTTGCTGCTAACAACTTCCCAGCTCGCTAAACATGTCTTCAAAGTCGACGGTGTGGCCGATCTTCACCGCACTTCTCACGGTTACAAATGAGAAGGGCGAAATCAAGGTTTGCGTATTTGTCGCAACCAAATCTCATTCACAATATGAAGACGCTTTACGCCGACTCGCCGATGATCTTACGATATATGGCCATACCTTGCCTGAAGTCTTTTACACGGACAACATGTCTGACAAACCAATGCTCGAGAAGTTATTTCCATCGCTTCTCGACAACGTTACCCCAGTCGCAAAGCATTCCGAGCTTCCGTTTTTGTTGACATAGATGCGGTCATCCATCCATCGGTTCTCAACGACTCGACCACTATTAACAGACGTCATGCGTGGCATTCTCGATAACGTTGCCCCGTGCTGACGGCGGGTACATCGTCGTGGGTTTTGGCTCGGAATGGAACCTTGACATTACTCCACATGGTCGCTTGGCTCAGCGAGGTCCACCCGCAGTTCTGCAAATTGCATACAAAGACAGTATCTATGTCCTCCAGGTAAGCCTACCTCTCAATGATGCAACTATGCTCACAAAATCCTAAGATCGGTGAAATGCTCAAGCGCAAAGCATTGCCATCCGAACTTGTGAACCTTCTCAAAGAGCAAGAGTAATCAAAGCTGGTCGTAGCGTGAATGCTGACCTACGCAGGCTTGCTACCGCGGCTGGACAGCCGCTTGGTTCATTTGCGGGCGCACTGGAGCTTGGGAGCTTTGCGAAAGATCGGTTTTTGATCTCTAACGCAAATATGTCTCTCGTTGATCTCATTGCGTCTATTCTCAGTCGACAATTCCCCCAACGGTACAGCGAGCGGATCAGTAGTAACTGGTCCGACTCTGATTTGACTACTATCCAGCAGCAACATGCTGCTCGGGACGCGTATGCAGCACTTGTTCTCTATCGAAAAATCAATCAAACCCCGCTGCCCATCCCAATGGATGCCAATACCCCGCCCGGTACTTCTGTACTCCTCCTCACAGACGATAACAAGAAGGTCGCCGCACGTGGTATCATATCGGCAGCAGCAGCTCTCGGTGTTTTCAATGGTACAAACCTTACTGCGACACGAACAGTGGTTACTGTGCATGAATTACTTATTCCTGGTGCTGTCATCGGACAAAACGACAAGAATCGATCTCTCAAATCCTATGGAAACCTGCCGTTCGACATTCTTGCCCACCGGAGCCATGTCCGACGCGTCCTTCCCAGAATTGATCACGATCATCCTGCTGCCTCACATTCACTCCAGCCTTCCCTTACTCCGACTCTCCATCCTCCAAGCGCAGGTTCTCATCTGAAGTGTCGCAAACTCCTCAGCCTGATTCCGAGGATCTGACCAGCGATCTCATTGGCCTCGGAGATGCACTAGATGAGGTAGAAGACGAGGATTGCGTAGATCGTAACAGCTCGCCCGTTTCCCCCGAACGAGACACAAACAGCGCAGCTGAGGGAGCCAGCATCCTGGGTGATATTCCGGTTGCTGTACTGGCAACGTATGCACTGCTGGTCCGGAGCCGCGTCCTGAAGGACGTGTTTCATGTTTTTAACATGATCTACATTTCTCTGACTCATGGATTGCGGGTGCCATTTTCACGAGCTCTGCGCGATGCTTTGCTCATACCTCATCCGGCCGACAAAGCTCAAATTGAAGCGTATCTCAAAACCAAAAATGTTACTTGGAACGATATGCTTCGGTTCCATCCTAAGTGGCTATGGCGACACTGTCGACGTACTATTCCACCGCCCGAGGATCTATATCCTCTGGTTCATTCGGTCTTCATGACGTGGGGACCACTTGTTGACAACAAGACGAAATTACCGCTATTCAACTCGGCTGCATGGAAAACCGCCAAAAACATTCTTGAGCTGATCAAGAACGGTTTCGTTTCTGATCCCCCGGGTGTACAGCTATACTATTGCATTGGTTTTGACAAGAAAGCAGACGGCTTGCCGATTTATCGTTGCGTGCGGGGCACGAATATGGTCGAAGGTGGTGTTCACACGCATCTTCTCGCTAAACTTCCTTCGCATGCCGCCTCCGTTCGACACATGGTTGCCTGCCTGCTTGATTTTGTGTTGCGTCACAATCTCCATGTAAGTTGGCAATTCGAGGGTGGGGAAAACATCATCTCGACTAATCGGTTCAAATAGGTTGGTTATTTCAATTCCACCGGCAAGAAGTATGCCGGCCACGACTCCATCTGGCTGTCTAACAGCATTCAAGAGCTGGAATTTACTCTGGCAGAGAGTTCGGCCTTCCACCTGCTCCTCTGACATGGGTCAACGGCAATCTGTACAACAAACCGAACAATCAGTTGGAATAATCAAGATTCCGCGAGCCGTTTGCGAGCGTTGCAGATTCCACCGTATATCAAAGAAGTCGACTCAAAGCGGTTCGCAGCAGCAGCGGTACCTTGCCGAAATGCAAGGGACACAAAAGGCGATCCTACCAATTCACGGATCTCCTGAAATCCTTTTATTCGATCATCTCATGCTGACCTCGGAGGCTTTCCGGAAGTGCCAGAACACCATCTCTACCGAAGCTACAATAATTTATAACCGAGAGGCAGCGACGCGGGATGGTTGCTATTTCAAAGTAAATATTCCCTATGTTTCCGTTCTAACAGATACTGATACAACTTCGAAGATGGAGGAACAGCTCACAGCCTATCTGAATGGAGCTTACAAGGATTCGGCTAATATTCGTCAGAGTTGCTCTGACGCACGAGGGAAAATCCAACCTTTAGAGCGTAAACTTCAAGATCCCAAACGAGCCGACAAGATTGTCAATGCTGAGTCGGGTCCCCTGTCAAGCATCAGGTCACCGGTGGCTTCAGGTGAGTTCAAGCGCGAAATCTCTTTCATTGAACTGTAATGATTTTGTTTTTAGTATTCAACTCAACTCAGTTCCCTCGACTTCACGGGTGCAACAATTCGCTGCGCAAAACAACATCCCGGAGGCTGCCGCAATCGCGACAACGAGTTTGAGTATCCAACGCGTCGCCGAGAGCATGCCTGTATCCGCACCAAAGAAGGAGCGTTCGCGGTCTTGCCCACGCTGCGCGGACCCGGACTGCAAGGGTAAATCGCGGTGGTATTGGTGTCAGAACGCGTGTCAGGATTGTCAGGAAAAATCATTGGTGCTTTGCGTTGGGCGCAAGTCGACGGCGAAAGATCGACGCCGCTGTATTGCAGCGAAAGATGCTGAGCTTGATCGGTCAGTTCGAATTCATCTCGGGCTGGAAAAAACTCAAGGACAGACGATATTAACATTTGCTTAATAAAACATATATACTTCGTATACTATATACATGTTTCTAGTTTCTAAATACCTGTACATGTCAGTTTCTACAGCTGTTATAACGTAGTTTACATTGAAATACAATACACGAGTTACACACGAGCAGCGGTAGCGGTGGCGCCGTACATGCAGCGGCGTAGGTAGCGTAAGTAGCGTAGAGTTCTATTGGAGGTTTGGAGTGTATGACGGCTCGGTGCTAGTAAAGTCGGCGACGACGGCGGGAGTACGGCGGCGCCAGTAGATTGAGCAAGGGCAGGTTCGAGGCAGGAGGGCGGCGGCGGCACGCAGGTGGTGTGGATGTCGGCGCGTGTGTACAATAGTGTGGGTAGCGTAAATTTCGATGATGGCAGCAGAGCGGCGGGTACGGCGGTGCACCTTGTTGGTACAGTCGGCAATGAGGGGGCGGGAGTACGACGGCGGCAGCAAATTGAGCTGCGGCGAGTTCCTGGATACGTGCAGACGGCGACGTGGGTAGCGGAGATGTGTGTGCGCTGAGCGGGACAGCAACGTTGACACCGAAGCGGCGTTGTACGGGCACAGCGGCGCAGTGTTGGTGCAGTGCGGCGGCGGCAGCACAATGTGGGGTGGTGGTGACTGCGGTACCATTGGGGCAAGCGCAGACGCGATTCTGCGTTGGTGTACAGTGTTAACCTTCACTGAAACAAGATAGATCTGAGGTACGCACCTCAGAGAACAGCTAAGAGACCGGAACTCTTGAAAATGCCAAGATTCTAAAGCTTGAAGCTTGAGCTCGTAATGACTCGTACGTCCAGAGATGTAGCCACGTCGATAGGTGAGTTAACTGGTTTGCTGAGGGCTGAGAGGATGCTAGAGGGGACAAGAGGCTGATGAAGAAGCAGAGATGTCGTAGTCCAAGAACCAGGGAGCTTTGGGACCGGAGACTTTCGAGATCCCACTACTTTCGAAGGTCAAAGTCGAGTGGATGACGGTGTGATCTTATCGCGTGTTTGGCTGATGCGCGCATACACATTCGTCGGGCCGTCGAATAAACCTGTTTTGGACGTTTACTATTCTTTCCCAGCACGAGACGTACGGCAAGATCCGCAAAATTTATTCAAAAAAGGCAGGTTCTCACCATTATTCCGTTTTCATCGAACCGACGCCAGATTGCACATTGTACGCCGTTTTTCCGGAGTTTTACGAGAGAGGCGGGTAGGTCTGACATCAGAAACACCTCCGGCCGAAACTGGAGCTCAAACGAAAGTGAGTCGCTAGTTCTCTCTTTCTCTTTCCTCCCTCTTTCCTTTTTCGATTTTTATTATTTGAAAGCCCCTGAGGCCACAACATCGCTATTTTGCCGAATCCGGCTAAATACTGGTGATGTGGGCCCAATAGCGCCCTAATAGCGAATATTCTACAAAAGGCAAATCATTGATTTCCCATCAACACTGCCTTGCGGATCCGTTCCGAGTCTTGGACTCAAGTCGACCTCTCTCTCGTGTGTCTCCGCGCTGTATACACCTCGGATACCCCGCTATTCCTTCTCGTCAACATGCTCGGAACAGTATTCCATCATTATCAACATCCCGAAGACCCGCCGCCACCTTCTGAGCCTCCCGAAGTTGGGCCAAAACGCGGTCGTGGTCGCCCCAAGGGCTCGAAAAACAAACGAAAGGCTGACGACTCGGCCGTCACGCCGCCCGAAGACCACTCGACTTCAACTCCAACTGGATCCTCTCAACAGCAGCCAAAGAAGAAAGCACGGACTGTGACCCAAGCTGTCACTGGCAGCGCCATCGACTCGGATACCAATTGCCTGTCTGACGCCGGGACGTCAACACGCTTTGCTATGGAAGGCAGGAGCACTTTGATTCAACCTATCTCCAATTTGGTGTGTTATGCTTTCATCTCACGATCCTTGCTTACAAGGCTTCGAAGCTTTCTCGTGGGTTACCGAGCCATTCTCGTTCATCTCACGTCGTCTCGAATCCCCCGAGCTTGTTACCTACATCATCGGTGTACATACCTCATACATCCAATGTGATACCTGATACCTCCACACCTACTGCCCCATCCCAAGATATCACCGCTGCCGCCGTCAATCCGCGCGATGTCATTTCTCGCGCAATCGCAGAACCCGCCAACAACCTTGCATTTTCAGCATCATTACCCAGCTCTTCAGCTGACGGTTCTGTTGATTTCATCACCGACATTGACGACTCGGATGGGTCTAGGGAGTTTCATGCCGAGGGAATTGGCGAGGAAGATGAAGCTGATAACGACGAGCTTGGGGGCGAGGATAGCCAACCCCAGCGCAAACATAAGCGCAAACCCATATCCGGAGTGGTTCAAAAAACATCTCGACCGAGTTCTCGATGAGCTCGACCATGACTTGAATGACACTATACAACGGAAATCACGATACTACGTTGCCGGCACATTCATGCTGACACGCCGCTCGTCCTGGTTTGCGCTCGCGGGAATGAACATCAAACCAGGCGACCTCTTCCTTCCCGATTTCTTTTTATGGGATCCGCTCGATTTGGTGGGGAGTAATTCACCAGTGGTTGTTACTATAATGCAATGTACCCAGCCGTGGTAGGGGGGAACATTCCATTAAAGGTACATCTGGGCAGGGCAGCCAAGATGTACTTTAATGCAATGTACCTTTTTGCCGAGCTGACAGCAGGGCATCACCTCGGCTTGTTAAAATTTACTCTCACGGGTCCCACCAGGTCATATTTCCCGTATAAAAGCTCATTTTAGGGATATATATTGATTTACAATACAGAAATATGCAAATATATATATATATATATATTACTGACGGAATAGTATCTTAAGCGCCGGTGGCGCTTGAACAAACCACCCATGCGCTGATCCGTGGAACGCGGAAAGCGCGCTCGCGGCGGGGCCAAAAAGGCGGCAATAATAGGAGGGCGGGCTGGGAGAATGTTGCAAGTGCCAAACGGTACGCGATACACGTCGAAACCCGCGCGCTAGAAATGGAGACGGGAGCACTGATAGGGCGGCGGGCGTGCGCGCGGGCGGAAAACGCGCGGCGGCGAGCACCGGTTCATTGGAATAAGCGAAGGTAAGGGAGAAGAGAGCACATGTGGGCGGCACATCCGAGATACCGTGCTGGCTGCTTTGCATTGGGGCGGCAGATGTAGAATGGAAGGTGTAATTGCGGGGTAGCGTGGCGGCAGAGTGACGAGTAGAATGCAGCAAAAGGGGGGGCGGCGTAGTGGACGGGACATGGCGGTCGTGGTGTTCGATGTGCTGGGATGTCGATTCGCGTGGGGGCGAATGTTGTCGGGTGGAAGCGCGCGGTCGCAAATGCGGACGGTGGAATGAAAATACCAGAATAAAAGCACAAGAACGAGATAGAACAAAAGTGGAAGGGGGTTGAAGAGAAAAAAACAAGGAAGAAGAAAGTGAAACGAAGGAAAAGTAGAAGAAAACACACCGTTGCGTATTACCCTCCATTAATGATTTCCCCCCCATGCTCAGGTGCAGTTCATACATACCCGGCCTTCCTGCGCTAACTCCTTCCCCTTCGTGTTTGTTTCTCTGGGCGTCGCACTTGAAAACACGTTTTTGTCCCAACGTGACTGGCACGGCCTTCAGTGAGGAGGTGAGAGCGAGACGAGCGCCGTTGTTGCCGTCAGGGGAGCCAAGACATGGTTGTCAATGTCTGGGGTGATCGTTTGTGGTGAAAATAAGAGCCGAGAAGGGCTGGGGAGGAGGCAAGAAGAGGGAAGGTGGAGGGAAAGTGGTCCGCTGGCAATGTGACGCGTGAGTCAACGGCATCGGCACCGTTTCCGACTGGCTCGGAAACATCGGTGCGATCACCGATATTGAACGCCGTCGTCCTAATTGGCAATTCTGGAATCAAACACTGCGAAATTTTGAATCTAGTGTTTGTGAGCAACAGTATATGCCTATGATGAATACTCTCTGGCTCCATAACGTTGCTCAGCCTAATCTGAGCAAGAATTACGGCTATTCAGAATTTATTGAACAAGATTTCTCTGTTGCATGATACATAAGAAGATTCACCCCCAGGAAGCTCCTAGATGCCTGAGATCCTCATATTCGTTGTCTACTAACAGTATCTAGTGGATGGTTTACTAATTTAGCTTGCTGTTGAGCTTCATATCGATCCCTTTATCTGGTTTGATAAGACTTAGCTGTAAATCTCTCAGTTCATTCTGAGTGCAACTATAGAGACTCGAAGCTGAAAACCTCAGAATTCAGTGCTCCTAGTGGATGACTTACACATATCTCAGAACTACGGCGATCCTTTGACTTTGAAATTTCGGACTGTTTTTCACCTTTTGGCCTTTTGGAGTACGTAGGTGGGGTAGGATGCTACAATTTCTTTCAAAGGCGACGCACATATGTCGTATGAACAAGAATTGGTTAAAAAGATTCGAGCTTTTGGGATGTAAGTGGTCGGGAATCCAAAGTGTTCACTGGGTGGGCCAAGTTACACTCAAGTTTATGGTTCTGAACTTTGTTCGAATGAACCACTTGCCAATATTGACCCACAGAAACAATGATACGGCGCCATTTGAAATATGTTGCTGATTATACCTGTTAGAGCCTCCATGAATATTTTGTAGCTTTTATATACCCTATAGACGATGAACGAATGAAAAAAAAAATTAGGCGCCGAAATTAGGAGCTAAGCGCCCAACTCGGACCGCGCTCCCAGCCAATGGGAGGTTGTTCCGATTCGTCCGAAGCATCGGCCGAAAGTCATTTTCACTTCGACTGAGGTGGCATTCCGCGTCTTTCATGGCAGTATGAAGGTCATTTCAAGGTATTTTTGAAGGAGAAATCATCCATAGTGTCATTGACTACTTATGATACAGGCAAAGTGTAGATAAAACACACATGAGTGGGATAAAAATGAAATGGAGAGAAGTGTCCGTCTCGACGAAGCGAGACGAACGACGTTTGCACTGTGGACAGGTCGAGGCACATCTGAATAAGGTGACAGGGAGAGAAGAAGATGGGGGGGGGGACGAGGGGAAGTCGAGGCGGAAGAGCGGGAGCGAGGGAGGAGAGGGTGAAAGGGGTTGTGAAGGTGGGTGGACGGGAGGGGAGGCATGGGGTGGGGTGTAGGGGGACGGGCCGCGTCACATGTGGAGAGAACGAACAACGAGAAAATATGAGTAGAACAACGTATGACTCGGAATACACGTTCGCGTTCGTGTGTGGATCGGATGGAGGATTGGAGAGGAAATGAGGGAGGAAGGAAGGGGAGCAATGGTGAAGTGAGAGGGGAGTCTGTAGTGAACTGGGGGTGAACGAGGGGAGGGGGGCTGAGAGGGGGAAAACCAGGGTACTGGGTGGTGCAGCGAGGGCGAGGTTGACGGTCGACGCTGTACGCGAAGGAAACAATCTTTAACGTGCGTTCGGTGAGGAGGCGGCAGTAGTAGTGGCAATGGCGGTGCGGGTGGAGGCAGACTGGGAGTCGGGCGGCTTCCAGCGCTAGAGGTAAGCAGCGGAGGCGTGGACGGATGCAGCGGGGCGGGGTGTGCTGGACGCAACGGGGAAAGCGACTGGTCAATATACATGGCAGCGGGGGCGGTTTTGGTGACAAAACGGCTTCGAGAAAAAGAGGCCACCCAGCGTGGGCAACGGCGCTGGTGATAAAAGCGGGCGGACGTGCTCTTTCTCGAATCAGTGGCAATATTAGAGTTGGTCCGAAGGGGTAGGAGGTGAGCGACGATAGGCCGGTGACTAGATATATGTGGTGCAGATCGCGCAGGGGCGTCGAAAGGTGCCAGCAACGCGGAATAGGTGGCGAAGCCTTGTATTCAGCAACGTAGCATCCGAGCAGAACGTGATGGCGGGAGCGGAAGACGATGAAAAAGAAAGCCAGGATAGAAGGCAGCCGAGCACCGCCGCCATCGTACGCAACCGCGGCGTCGGCGGGAAGCGGGAAGCAGGGCCAGGCAGGTGCGGAATGTGCGCTGGCAGACGTGTGACAATTTGTGACAAGTATGCCCGCTCGGTTCGGAATGTCCGAAATCCCGCCAACCCCGACAACCCCGAAAATGCTGGACAAAATACACAATAAATCAGGATTATTCGCACCTGCAGTATAAACAGGACGGAAATATAGTATTATATATGTAGCATCAAACGGATATCAAGGTCTGATCTGATTTCAACCCAAATGGGGTGCATCAGGTACAATGCAATAAGGTACATGTTGGCTGCCCTGCCCAGATGTACCTTTAATGGAATGTTCCCCCCTATAATGGCTGGGTACATTGCATTAAAGGTACATCTACACCTGAGTAATTTCCGCATTCGTTGTCCGAGCTGCAACAAACACCATCTCATTCGTCACGGTGTTCTCAAGCGGCACGCCGAATTGTTGACCTCGATGCCTGCTTCTGGATCATTGGGTGGATATACGGGTGCAAAAAGACGTCGGGCGGCGGATGCGGAGCTCGTTTTCGCTCCTGGGATCAACGAATTTTGGAGCAATTACCTCTTGGACTCGCAGCTGAATTTCCGGCGCACCTTACATGGAGGAGTGGCTTGTCAACCCGGGCATTCGGAATCATCCGTTCATGCTTTCAGCACGGGATGGGTGCTGAAGAAGTAGCGGATCTGATTCGAATGCAGCATCTTCGACGCTACGATGAAATGCGGCTTCAATATCTGCGTACTAAAGCGACGCAGATGAGTCTTCCTGGAACCACTTACGAGCCTTTCTTGCCGTATCGAAGACCGATCAGCTCTTGGCTTCCATGGTTTCACACCGAGCGGTCAATGGCTTCGTGATATTTATGACAGCTTTATTGAGTCTTACCGGGACGTTCTCAACCAACACACTGCAATGTTATCTGCCCGAGTTTGTGCAATCGACCATAGTCACAAGGTAGAGTGCCTTAATGTCTTGAAAATACTTGCTGCTAACAACTTCCCAGCTCGCTAAACATGTCTTCAAAGTCGACGGTGTGCCGATCTTCACCGCACTTCTCACGGTTACAAATGAGAAGGCGAAATCAAGGTTTGCGTATTTGTCGCAACCAAATCTCATTCACAATATGAAGACGCTTTACGCCGACTCGCCGATGATCTTACGATATATGGCCATACCTTGCCTGAAGTCTTTTACACGGACAACATGTCTGACAAACCAATGCTCGAGAAGTTATTTCCATCGCTTCTCGACAACGTTACCCCCAGTCGCAAAGCATTCCGAGCTTCCGGTTTTTGTTGACATAGATGCGGTCATCCATCCATCGGTTCTCAACGACTCGACCACTATTAACAACGTCATGCGTGGCATTCTCGATAACGTGCCCCGTGCTGACGGCGGGTACATCGTCGTGGGTTTTGGCTCGGAATGGAACCTTGACATTACTCCACATGGTCGCTTGGCTCAGCGAGGTCCACCCGCAGTTCTGCAAATTGCATACAAAGACAGTATCTATGTCCTCCAGGTAAGCCTACCTCTCAATGATGCAACTATGCTCACAAAATCCTAAGATCGGTGAAATGCTCAAGCGCAAAGCATTGCCATCCGAACTTGTGAACCTTCTCAAAGAGCCAAGAGTAATCAAAGCTGGTCGTAGCGTGAATGCTGACCTACGCAGGCTTGCTACCGCGGCTGGACAGCCGCTTGGTTCATTTGCGGGCGCACTGGAGCTTGGGAGCTTTGCGAAAGATCGGTTTTTGATCTCTAACGCAAATATGTCTCTCGTTGATCTCATTGCGTCTATTCTCAGTCGACAATTCCCCCAACGGTACAGCGAGCGGATCAGTAGTAACTGGTCCGACTCTGATTTGACTACTATCCAGCAGCAACATGCTGCTCGGGACGCGTATGCAGCACTTGTTCTCTATCGAAAAATCAATCAACCCCGCTGCCCATCCCAATGGATGCCAATACCCCGCCCGGTACTTCTGTACTCCTCCTCACAGACGATAACAAGAAGGTCGCCGCACGTGGGTATCATATCGGCAGCAGCAGCTCTCGGTGTTTTCAATGGTACAAACCTTACTGCGACACGAACAGTGGTTACTGTGCATGAATTACTTATTCCTGGTGCTGTCATCGGACAAAACGACAAGAATCGATCTCTCAAATCCTATGGAAACCTGCCGTTCGACATTCTTGCCCACCGGAGCCATGTCCGACGCGTCCTTCCCAGAATTGATCACGATCATCCTGCTGCCTCACATTCACTCCAGCCTTCCCTTACTCCGACTCTCCATCCTCCAAGCGCAGGTTCTCATCCTGAAGTGTCGCAAACTCCTCAGCCTGATTCCGAGGATCTGACCAGCGATCTCATTGGCCTCGGAGATGCACTAGATGAGGTAGAAGACGAGGATTGCGTAGATCGTAACAGCTCGCCCGTTTCCCCCGAACGAGACACAAACAGCGCAGCTGAGGGAGCCAGCATCCTGGGTGATATTCCGGTTGCTGTACTGGCAACGTATGCACTGCTGGTCCGGAGCCGCGTCCTGAAGGACGTGTTTCATGTTTTTAACATGATCTACATTTCTCGGACTCATGGATTGCGGGTGCCATTTTCACGAGCTCTGCGCGATGCTTTGCTCATACCTCATCCGGCCGACAAAGCTCAAATTGAAGCGTATCTCAAAACCAAAAATGTTACTTGGAACGATATGCTTCGGTTCCATCCTAAGTGGCTATGGCGACACTGTCGACGTACTATTCCACCGCCCGAGGATCTATATCCTCTGGTTCATTCGGTCTTCATGACGTGGGGACCACTTGTTGACAACAAGACGAAATTACCGCTATTCAACTCGGCTGCATGGAAAACGCCAAAAACATTCTTGAGCTGATCAAGAACGGTTTCGTTTCTGATCCCCCGGGTGTACAGCTATACTATTGCATTGGTTTTGACAAGAAAGCAGACGGCTTGCCGATTTATCGTTGCGTGCGGGGCACGAATATGGTCGAGGTGGTGTTCACACGCATCTTCTCGCTAAACTTCCTTCGCATGCCGCCTCCGTTCGACACATGGTTGCCTGCCTGCTTGATTTTGTGTTGCGTCACAATCTCCATGTAAGTTGGCAATTCGAGGTGGGAAAACATCATCTCGACTAATCGGTTCAAATAGGTTGGTTATTTCAATTCCACCGGCAAGAAGTATGCCGGCCACGACTCCATCTGGCTGTCTAACAGCATTCAAGAGCTGGAAATTACTCTGGCAGAGAGTTTCGGCCTTCCACCTGCTCCTCTGACATGGGTCAACGGCAATCTGTACCAACAAACCGAACAATCAGTTGGAATAATCAAGATTCCGCGAGCCGTTTGCGAGCCGTTGCAGATTCCACCGTATATCAAAGAAGTCGACTCAAAGCGTTCGCAGCAGCAGCGGTACCTTGCCGAAATGCAAGGGACACAAAAGGCGATCCTACCAATTCACGGATCTCCTGAAATCCTTTTATTCGATCATCTCATGCTGACCTCGGAGGCTTTCCGGAAGTGCCAGAACACCATCTCTACCGAAGCTACAATAATTTATAACCGAGAGGCAGCGACGCGGGATGGTTGCTATTTCAAAGTAAATATTCCCTATGTTTCCGTTCTAACAGATACTGATACAACTTCGAAGATGGAGGAACAGCTCACAGCCTATCTGAATGGAGCTTACAAGGATTCGGCTAATATTCGTCAGAGTTGCTCTGACGCACGAGGGAAAATCCAACCTTTAGAGCGTAAACTTCAAGATCCCAAACGAGCCGACAAGATTGTCAATGCTGAGTCGGGTCCCCCTGTCAAGCATCAGGTCACCGGTGGCTTCAGGTGAGTTCAAGCGCGAAATCTCTTTCATTGAACTGTAATGATTTTTGTTTTTAGTATTCAACTCAACTCAGTTCCCTCGACTTCACGGGTGCAACAATTCGCTGCGCAAAACAACATCCCGGAGGCTGCCGCAATCGCGACAACGAGTTTGAGTATCCAACGCGTCGCCGAGAGCATGCCTGTATCCGCACCAAAGAAGGAGCGTTCGCGGTCTTGCCCACGCTGCGCGGACCCGGACTGCAAGGGTAAATCGCTGGTGGTATTGGTGTCAGAACGCGTGTCAGGATTGTCAGGAAAAATCATTGGTGCTTTGCGTTGGGCGCAAGTCGACGGCGAAAGATCGACGCCGCTGTATTGCAGCGAAAGATGCTGAGCTTGATCGGTCAGTTCGAATTCATCTCGGGCTGGAAAAAACTCAAGGACAGACGATATTAACATTTGCTTAATAAAACATATATACTTCGTATACTATATACATGTTTCTAGTTTCTAAATACCTGTACATGTCAGTTTCTACAGCTGTTATAACGTAGTTTACATTGAAATACAATACACGAGTTACACACGAGCAGCGGTAGCGGTGGCGCCGTACATGCAGCGGCGTAGGTAGCGTAAGTAGCGTAGAGTTCTATTGGAGGTTTGGAGTGTATGACGGCTCGGTGCTAGTAAAGTCGGCGACGACGGCGGGAGTACGGCGGCGCCAGTAGATTGAGCAAGGGCAGGTTCGAGGCAGGAGGGCGGCGGCGGCACGCAGGTGGTGTGGATGTCGGCGCGTGTGTACAATAGTGTGGGTAGCGTAAATTTCGATGATGGCAGCAGAGCGGCGGGTACGGCGGTGCACCTTGTTGGTACAGTCGGCAATGAGGGGGCGGGAGTACGACGGCGGCAGCAAATTGAGCTGCGGCGAGTTCCTGGATACGTGCAGACGGCGACGTGGGTAGCGGAGATGTGTGTGCGCTGAGCGGGACAGCAACGTTGACACCGAAGCGGCGTTGTACGGGCACAGCGGCGCAGTGTTGGTGCAGTGCGGCGGCGGCAGCACAATGTGGGGTGGTGGTGACTGCGGTACCATTGGGGCAAGCGCAGACGCGATTCTGCGTTGGTGTACAGTGTTAACCTTCACTGAACAAGATAGATCTGAGGTACGCACCTCAGAGAACAGCTAAGAGACCGGAAACTCTTGAAAATGCCAAGATTCTAAAGCTTGAAGCTTGAGCTCGTAATGACTCGTACGTCCAGAGATGTAGCCACGTCGATAGGTGAGTTAACTGGTTTGCTGAGGGCTGAGAGGATGCTAGAGGGGACAAGAGGCTGATGAAGAAGCAGAGATGTCGTAGTCCAAGAACCAGGGAGCTTTGGGACCGGAGACTTTCGAGATCCCACTACTTTCGAAGGTCAAAGTCGAGTGGATGACGGTGTGATCTTATCGCGTGTTTGGCTGATGCGCGCATACACATTCGTCGGGCCGTCGAATAAACCTGTTTTGGACGTTTACTATTCTTTCCCAGCACGAGACGTACGGCAAGATCCGCAAAATTTATTCAAAAAAGGCAGGTTCTCACCATTATTCCGTTTTCATCGAACCGACGCCAGATTGCACATTGTACGCCGTTTTTCCGGAGTTTTACGAGAGAGGCGGGTAGGTCTGACATCAGAAACACCTCCGGCCGAAAACTGGAGCTCAAACGAAAGTGAGTCGCTAGTTCTCTCTTTCTCTTTCCTCCCTCTTTCCTTTTTCGATTTTTATTATTTGAAAGCCCCTGAGGCCACAACATCGCTATTTTGCCAGGAATCCGCCGAGGATATTGCCTCCAACGCACGATCACAGATTTGGGTATGTCAGGGTGTATAGTGTAGTGCTACAGACAGCTCAATCGTTTGTTTTCACCGCTGGTGAGGTTACAGATTCAGAAATTACCTGATACATAATACGCACCCTCGCCGTCGACTGCAACGCAGATTTCCGTAGACCTTGAGATCGACTACTTATTCTCATCGACTCGACGCAAGGTTTGAGAAGGCGAGTGAGAAACGGCGCGAAGTTCGAACGCGGCTCTTGGCTTTGAACGGGAGACAGCTAACTTGGGTTAGGGTTCGTCGCGAGAATGGTTAGGGTTACCGTTCAGGCTCTCTTATAGTTGTACAGAACCACCAGCGGCCAGGGCTTTCTTCTGCATTCATGGAATCGCGGTTTACTCATCGTTTTGGCACCAACTATGTTCCTACCGACGAGGAAATTGAAGAGATTAGGGCTGATCTTCTCTGCCGGACCGAAGAGCTAACTCGTATCGATGAGCGCATCCGCGAACTCTCTGAGCAGCGGGATAAAATCCTGGCATACATTGAGCCGCGCAAGGCCTTGGTATCTCACCCTCGCCGCCTGCTCTAGACATTCTCGAGGCCATATTTCTTGCGTGTCTTCCGACCGGTAGAAACGCTGTGATGAGCGCGCAAGAAGCTCCCCTACTCCTTTGCAGAATTTGTAGCGCATGGAGGACAGCTGCGCTCTCTATGCCCAGACTTTGGGCGTCCTTGCATATCCCCATCGAATTCGTTTACGCCAAATCAGACACACGACGTCCCGCCGTCGAGCAATGGTTAACCGAGCGGCCGCTTCTGCTATGCGTGTGTCTCTTTGCAATGAGTCAGCGTCATGGGGAGTAACTTCATCATCTGAAGTTGCAGCATTGGTTAACTTTGTTGCAAAATTCTCCCCAACGTGGCAGAATGTGGAGTTCACCTGGATGACCGACTCGGACGCAGCAGCTCAAGCGCTCGCAGGAATACATGCGCCGCGCTTGGAGTCGTTCAAATTTGCAGGACATCTTAGCGATCTTTCGCATTTTGACCAGGTTCTGAATAGCTCCCGCTTACGAGCGGTCTCCCTGTCTTTATCTAAGCTAGCTCTTGTGCCGACTCTCCCAATTGCGTGGCACCAGTTAACCACTCTCGTCATTCATTCTGCCCGAGAGGGGTACTCTTCGATATCCCTAGCCGACATCATCTCCCTTTTCGGGAGATGCCCCCAGCTCGTGTCATTCCAAGTCGCCCTCAGAGTCAAGGACTCTTCGTTCGATTATCGGTCATTATCAGTCACAATGTCTTTTTTGGAAGAGTTCACTGTCGTCCCTTCATACCGCTACTTCCACAACTGGTATCTGGCCTGCATCATGGACTGCGTGTCGATGCCAAAGCTCCGCGCTTCCACTTGCCCATCTAGAAAACGTCGGATCTGATCCGATAACTTCTCCCTTGCCTCCCTCGGAGAAATATACCCCCTCCTTGAAGATCTTGCGATCCATCTAGCCTCGCTCAATTCCCAAGCGCTGCTAAATGTTTTGCATTCGTTCCCGGCCCTCACGAGACTCGTTGTCAATGCTTGTCCGCTCCTTCGAGGAGACGGCGATGCGTGGAATAGCAACTGGGACTCCTCAAGGAATTCGTCTGGCACAGCCCGGCTTTTAGAAACCCTTCTTGACACCACCGTGTGTCCTCATCTCCAGGAGCTCGAGATTATGGAGGCCAAAACTTTGAACAAAAACATTCTAGTTACATTCCTTTCAGCTCGGGTGCAGGTGGAGTCTGCCTCCCAATTACGCAGCCTCAGCATCTCATTCCAAACTGCATGGGATGAGTCGAAACATTCCACGATCCCGCACTTGTCCCCAGCTGAGAGTGAATACTATTGTTCACTGGGTTTGAGTATCTCTTTTCTTCCGCATACTCCACTCAAGCACCCAGATGCTCCTTCTCCTTGGACGGGTCTGCAAATGTGAAGACTGCGTTCAACTCGGAAAAGTTGTGTCTCGATTCTCGCCATGGTAATTATTATAAATAGTACAATTCGACAAATTTACGATTTTCTCGGACTCATATATTCTCACATGTACTTCACGCTACATCTGGTATTTACAGTGTCACTGAATATTCTCTCTCCGTAAACACAGGTATAGCCAGCTGGTTTCATTCATTTGCGACAAGCAGTCGCGTGTGTCACAACCCGTCACACGATCACATGGGCGTGTTCCGCTTGTTTCCTACTACCACCCAAATTGACCCAATGCACCGTGGCTTGCGCATCCCGAGGTTGTAGAGCTTATATGTGCAGCGGCTGAACCTTCGACACTTGCTGTACTCAGCAGAACCTGTCAGACATTCAAACCCCCGCATTGGCCGTTCTTGGGCTACTCAAAAACAGTTGACGAATTTGCTCAAGTGCTTACCATCGGATGTTTGGGAAGAGGCACAGAACCATCCTCATTCACCGATTTTATTCGTATGACGTCTTTGCTTTTTTTCTATTTCGATTTACTTAATTCAACCTATGCAGCGGTACGGCGACCGATTGCGTCCTCTGACTTATCCCGAGTCCTGTTTTACGCGGAAAAAGTGAAGAACCTCTTCATTGAGCATCCACACACGCTCTCCTGGATAGTCTACGAGGCTCTCAGCCTCGCGCTGCCCGTTCATCCATTGCTACCCAATCTTCGACATCTGACTTGGCTGCCGCCGGACCATGTATATTCACACATCCGAATGCTCGTTGGCCAAAAGCTGCAGTCGATAACTTTCGATGTTGAGATGTCTCGTTCCGTTGGCTTGTATCTTCTTCCTTACTTGAATGCGTTCCACCCCGACCTTTCTTCTGTCGAAATCGGTCCTATGGATCTCGTTCAATCCCTCGAATTGAAAGAGTCGGTGTACTCCACTATCCGTAGTATGAATCGCCTGCAAGAACTGAAAGTACCCGACTTGGACATTCCTACTACACTTCATCTTGCCCAACTCCCTCACCTCAGGCGTTTGAATGTCGGCACCTTCCATCAGCTATTCGACGATTTGCAGCCCGAGCTTGCGGCCATGGGCCCAGCATTCAGTGCCCTTCGCCAATTCATCGTTTATTCCGAATCTCCCCCATCCGTCATCGGCTTTTTGGATGTGATATCGCCGGATGCACTCAGCGAAATTAAAGTCGACTTCGGGTCTACGTCGTCTATGGAATCCGAACAATGGCGGATCCTGAATACTTCAATCGCGCGGAGGTCGTTCGGACCCTCAAATGCGTGGAGCTTCGCGAGCGGTTTGTATTTGAGCAGGATATGGATGACAACCCCGCTGGCATGATTCCAAAGGATTCATTCTACCCCCTTCTCATGTGCCGCAATCTGACGGACGTCGCCCTCCAAACTGGATATGGAACAAATATTGACAATGATTTTATCAACAAGATGGCGGAGGGTTGGCCACAGCTGAGAACGCTGAGTCTCTCCCCTAAATTCCAGTCTTCGGTATACATTCCCCAGGTGACTCTCGCGGGCCTTATCCCCCTTGCGCAAAATTGCCGGTGCTTGACATCCCTCACCCTCGTCTTGAACGCTACCGTCCTCGATATCCACCCTAAAGAAAGACCTGGCAATGGCATCAGCAATGAAGCCCTCGTCAAACTCGACGTCGTCGAGTCGCCTATATCGTCCCCTGCCGCCGTCGCGTCGTTCCTGTCCGCCATTTTTCCCAAATTACAGCAGGTCTCGTCTCGTGAGGACGAGGAACGGAATACGCTGGCTCCGCATTGGGAGGAGGACGTCGGGAAGTGGGACATGGTCAGCGACTTGGTCCAATTTTTTGCCTCTACCCGAGCGCAGGAGAACTACAATCCCCCGCCAGTGGTGCAGTGATGGGGATCAATATCGTCGACTCTTGGAAGTCGTTCCAGTCGCTCGAACTCAAAAACGTATGTACCCCTCCAAACGGGGCGGGAATTCACGATGCACTTCGAAGTGCATATATTGATTCTCGAAGGCCGTTGCCAGCCCATGTACATAAATCCGCGCCGGCTGCGAATGCTAACGACGAATCTTCAGTCTATCGGAGCAATACCGCCCTGTCTAGTATGCAGGCAATAGTGTCGGCAGCAGGCTTCGGACTGCGCTGGTCTTGTTCGTCAAGGACACTGGGGAAAGAGCGACCTGAGCACGGTGGCAACAAAGACACGTCGACCGACTCGGACAGTCATAACGTGTCAGAATGCTCTTAGTCTAGTCCCTGGATGCTGGTAGCCACCCAAATACATTGTTTCATGCGTTCGCAGATCCCCAATTTTAGACCAACATGTTTCGTGGTGCATTGACGAGATGGTACAGAAACGTTGCTTAGTTCGGCCTTCCGCAAAAGCAAGGCCGGGTATACGCTTCAGAGTCAGATGTCGCGCTATCAGCACCGACCAGCACATAGGCGTCAGAGTTTTTGAGTGCGACCGATATACTTATCGAGGTCAGTACCAGTCAGTATTTGCAAGGCCTTTAAAGGCGAATCCCGAAGTGCTCTTTGCGATAGACAAGGAAAACAAGGAATGATACATGGAGAGATAATGTGAAAAAGGAAGAAAGATGCGAGCGTTCACCGTCTCTGCGTCTTCCCACCCTTCCGCTTCCCAGCAAACAGATGCTTGGGCTACAAGCAAAGAAGACGTTAATAGGTGCCAGCATAACATTGGTGAAGCAACGCGCACCATTTTTGTTTTGATCGTGCGGTCTCCCTCGCCCGCTCTGGCAAGCATATTCCGCGGCCGCTGGCCAAGATTTCGCAACTTGATAGCCTTGGCTGCTTGCTATTGTGTGCGTAAGTCAACGAGAACAGACTGCGAAAGGAGAAGCACTTACACCCTGGTCGCGCATCCCCGCCAACGCCCGATTCCCGCGTGGCTCCCGCTTCGTGACAGCACCTGAATTCGTTTTCAGCCGCTTCGCAGGTGTCCCGTCCGCATCTTCCCCATCGACATCCATCCAACCTTCCGCATCCGCATCCCCACCAGCTTCATCCATGTCGACGTCCATGTCGTCGCGCTTGCGTTTGCCTGACAAAACAGCGGCGCGCTCGACGATTCGGCTGGGGTCGAGCCCGGCTTTTGTGAGGTCTGCAGTCATCTGGGAGAGTGTCGCGAGTCCCGCCGACCGTGGAAGCCGCGCCTGGTTCTTCTTGCTCTTCTTGAGGCTTTGTGACCGTATCTTGGCTGTGAGATCGAGGCGCGCCTGGACGCGTTCGCGTTCATCTTCGGATTCCTCCTGGGATGGTTGAGAAAGATGGGACGTGGAAAGAGTATGAACGCACCATGTCCTCCTCGCTGTCGTAGAATCCTTCCGCCTCCAGCCGCTCCTCCTCGCGCTCGAGCGCCTCGAGCTTCTCTGCAATATCAGGGTCGATGAAATCGGCGATATTCTTGCCGTCCATGATTTCAGGCATAATATCCATCTTCCACTCCGGGTTCGCGAGGATGTAGTTCTCTGCAAACAACCTGATCAGTGATAACGCGGCGCAACGCAAAATCCACGCACGCTTGAGATTGATGTTGTACACTCCGGCACCTCCCTCCGCAAGCTCGGTATCCCGTAGTAGCGTGCGCCGCTCAGGATCATCCTTGTCGTATTTCTTCCGCTCCTTGACCACGTCGGGAATGAATGGCGCACGAACGACTTCGTCGCGGGGTTTGGGCTGTGCGACGTGGATGCGGTTGATGACGGAGGTGATCTTGCTGCCTTTGACCTTGTTATCGACGCGGTGAGCTAGGAGCGCGTCGCAGGCCTGGGTCTTCAGGTCCATGACGCCTTCATCGGAGTAGCACGACACCTGGACGCATTTGACGTCCTCGCTGTCGATGATCTCTTGGACCAGCGCACGCGGCTCGGCGGGAATGTCCTCAAGGCGCATGACGTCGATCTTGTTGATGACGAGCAGGGTGGGTTTGCCGTTGAAGAGAGGTTTAATGGAGTGGAAGAGCTTGCACTGCGCCTCGACGGTGTAGCCGCACTGCTCGGAGAGATCCATGAAATAGAGCACGCAGCTCTTGAGATGCGCGAGCGCGGTGATACTCTGCATCTCGATGGTGTTCATCTCCTCTAGTGGGTGGTCGAGAATCCCGGGCGTGTCGATGACCTGCCATCGGAGGTATTTGTAGTCGAGGTGGCCCACGAACAACGATTTTGTCGTGAATGCGTAGGGTTGGACGTCGACATCGGCGCGGGTGACTTTGTTGATGAAGGATGATTTTCCGACGTTGGGGTATCCGCATATTAACAGTGTGCGGGTGTTGGGGTCGATGGCGGGGAGACGGGAAATATGTTGACGGACTTGCTCTAAGTATGCAAGCGGGTCTTTTTGTCGGCGCATGATCGTAGCCATACTGGATGACATTGTAAGTTTGTTATGATAAAAAACCCTCTCCAGGAAATGGGCATTTGTGGCGCCAGAGAATCAGCGCGAGAACTTGGGATTCCGGAGTCTTTGAACTCGCATTGTGTACGAATTCAGTGACATTGGAAATCAACTCCGATTTTTGCACGCGGCAAATCGTGTCGATTCCCGCTATCGGTTCAACGAAGGAAAATTGTCCCGACCACACTCTTGCTTCAAAAGAGAAGATCGAAGGAGATACAGTTGGACTCACCGACCAAGAGCGGCCTTTTTCAGCTGCTTACAGCGGTATAAGCTGTCCCCAAACTTCAATAACCGCACATAATCCTTCGCTACTTGATCTATCAGATGACGAGCCGTCCGTAGTTGACCCAGAGCAAGCTTGTAGTGATTTTTGTCGTACAAAACGTTCATAAGGGCGGATAAAAAAGGGTGAATGTCGTCCAGCATCGGGAAATCGCTCAAGATAGCACCAAGTTTCTCCTCAAACGAATCTTGCGTAAATTTGACCTTGCGCATATAGAAATTGCGTATCCGACTAATTTTGAAGTTTTTGTGAATGACCTATGGGGTCCTAGCGTCAGATAAGATCTTCACACTACTGAATCGCCTTGCCGTCGGTGTTTTGCGTTGAGTTTTGGACAGCACGATGTCCAGAAAGTCCGCCGCGGTGGGGACCGGCGCAATGGCCTTGAGCCCGCTTGTAGACATCTTGATTTTGGTCCGTTAGAGCGAGGGGAATGGGGAGCACGGAACCGAAGCACCCTGAGCGCAGGTGGTAGAAAGCAATGCGACTTTTTTGGCGTGCGAAAAATATTTTGATGAGATGCTCAGAAGCCGCCGCGAAGCGGATACCAAGCGCATACTCAACTTACAACTTGACCTGCTACCTCGCTCAAGCGTTAATGAGGGAGCTCCTAAATGCTGGCGAAGCTCTGCGAGTGTGCGGGAGAATCAGGGATAAGGACCAGGCTGTGGTTGCGAATCCGCTTCGAATTCAACAGGTCTTTTCACCTCTTTTTCGTTTTGACTCGAGAGTTCTTGCAATATACAGCTCATCATGCAGGAGACCTATAAAACACTCTTGTGCATAAAATGAGAAAGAGGGCGAAAGACTTGTTGACGCCGTTCAGGCCCCAGCTGTTCAAAAAACGGATAGAGTTCCGTAGATGATACCAGCTCATTGTGCGGGAATATTCCAAGCCGTCAACACTCTTTCTCTTTCTCGTACTCCGACCCCCGCCTGACGCGGCCCACATGAAGACCTCAGAATTGCGCTGGGGTATGTTCGGGTCGTTGACCACGGTTTTGCAGAGCCTGGCTGCAGGTCTATTCTCTCCTATCTCCTCTTCTCCAACAACCCGGGACTCGGAATCTTTATCCCGACTTTCCCGCCCGCCCCCCTCCTCTCCACCCCTCCGTATAACGATCTCCGGTGTTCACCCCATGAAATCCTCGACGTTTCTATTCACTAACGCTGGTGTCCCTCCCCTCGCCGTTTCGGGCGCGTAAACTGCGCAGAAAAATCACCCGCAGTCAACGGTCTACCGCCGTTTTGCAATGTTGTAGCGCCCTGAAAGATCCGTCCTTGTACATATCCTGGAACCCCGCCCCATCCGCCCGTCACGGTACATGCACAGGAAAACGACATCTAGAAACAGATAATAACTTCCATACATACAATGCAGCCCGGCCTGGAAGCAGCGGCGCGCCTCCAGCCTTGCGTCGAGGTTCTTGCGCGATACGGGCTTGATCATGATTCAGAGCACATGGGGAAAGCCTTCTTCGGTGTTCAAGGACAGGCGCTGTCAGTGTGGGGGCCCGGTAGACCAGCTCGGTTGTAACGGCGTGGTGTGGCGAGTCCGTTCGAGTGAGTAGTACTCTGTGGCCCCTTGAAGATGCATCTACAATCTTTCCAGCATCTTTAGCATACGCTTCTTCGCTGTCCCGCAGGAGTTTGTCATCCCAGCCATCGAGATCGGCATAAGTATCACCTCTAACGGCAGCATTTGGCTCGTTGGATAGTTTGCCCACTCGCCCCAAGTCAAGTTGAGCAAAGGTACAATGTGCAAGTCATGTAGTAGATGAGATAAATCTACACCTCATCGTTTTTGACCCGCTTCCTCGTGCTCCGACGGGTTGTCTGAGGCTCGGATGCGGACCTCAGCGTCGCAGAGGAGCTCGCCCGCGTCGCTGAGCGAAGCCGGCGGCCATTCTCTTCACTATCTTCCTGTTTGATGACCCCAGACCCGCGACGACGCCCGGGTCGTTTACTCAAACCGACATCTATCCTTCCGGTTTCCTTCCCATTTCCTTCATCATCATCATCATCTTCTTCTTCCCTCTTCACGACCCGGGATCCTCGACGTCGTTTCCTGCTGCTGCCCGCACCGTCCCCAGTATCACGACGGCTTTCAACGAGACGAGCAAAGTTCCCTCCCGTGAACAGACCACTGCCGGCAGTCGTTATCTGCCTGCGTTTTCCACCAGCCATGGAAAATTCATCGTCGATGTGGAGAGTGCGCTTTTTCGGGTGGCTCGCACCGGCAGCGCCCACTGTGACTTTCGCAGGAAAAGAGATGTTAACGGTTATCCACCACACCAATGTATCAACTCGCGCGTGGAAGCCACAAGCAGTAAGCAGTTCCCGGAGGTTGTCGAGCATGGCGGGAATGTAGGGCTTCAATGGGCCCGGAACGGGTGTGGTCGAAAGATGTAGAAACTCGGTAGGGTCCAGAGCCCAGGCTGGTTGTGACATGGGTGTATCGCGCGCGCGTTCGAGCGAGTAGTACCTGTGCTCGATGACTCTTTTTTTCTTCACTGTTCTGGCGATTTGGACCTACGCTTGCTCGATTTCGCGCATGAGCCTGTAGCGTGCTCCTTTCAGCCATTCAACTGCGTCTGGTTCGAGTGCGTCCACGTCGGCGTCGTCCCTGATAGCGTCAATGGTATCGTTGAACAGTTGGCCCACTTGCTTCAGATCGAAGGCTGCTGGCATGGTGGTGAGAGAAAGTGGATAGGGGCTTTCGATCAAATTGGATCAAAAATTCAATGCTACCAACTTGGCCCTGCCTGCATTCTCTGTATGCTATGGCCTACGTGCACTGCCGGCGTCCTGGCCGGGTTCGCGAGTCGGCGCACACCCACCCACAACAGGGACAGTGTTTGCATTCAGATGTCATACTCGAAGCAAACTCGAAGGCTGCGTGGAACAAATGAAGTAAAATTACTCTTCCACCTCTTTTTTGACTCTCGTACTGCGGCGGGTATTTCGCGGCTCAGATGCGGACTTGAAAGTCGCGGTAGAGCTTGCACGCGTCGTCGAGCGAAGTCGCCGGCCATTGGTTTCCTCGGTGTCGCTTTCCTCCTCTTGCTTGACCAACCGAGAACCACGACGACGCGGCCCTTTACTTCGGCTGTCATCATCATCTCTATCTCCTTCATCGTCTTCTTCAATTTTCACAACCCGAGACTCTCGGCGACGTTTTGCCCTGCTGCCAGAATCACTCTTTTCCGAGTCGCCACTGGCAGCAGCATCATTGTTTTCAATCATGAGACGAGCAAAGTTGCCCGCAGTGAAAGGCCCGCTGCCAATCCGTTTGCGTTTGCCGCCTTTGCCGCCAGCGCACGAGAATTCATCATCGATGCGGAGAGTACGCTGGGCTTGGGGCTGCGCTCCGGTCGCGGCTAGCTGCGCGGGAAAAGAGATCTGGATGGTTATATGCAACGATCCATAAAAACCAAGACCGGTTGCCTGAAAACCGCAAGCGGTAAGCAAACCAGTGAGGTTGTGGGTAATGGCGGTGCGAAACGGCGACAACACAGGAGGGAGGGCTTTGGTATCGAGATAGAGCTTTTGGGTAGGATCCACCGCCCAGGCTGGTTGCGACATCGGCGTATCACGCGTCCTTTCCAGCGAGTAGTACCTGTGTTCGATGATAAGTCTCTCACCAAATTGTGTGAGAGCTCCGAACATACTGTTGTTCGATATCACGCATGAGCTGGTACCGCGCCCCTTTCAACCACTCAATTGCTTGTGGCTCCAGAGCGTCAAGGTCGGGCGTATCATCTCTGATCGCTGCAATAGTATCGTTGAACAGCTTGCCCACTTGCTTCAAATCAAAGGTGGCAGGCATGATGGTGGTGGGGAAAGGGGTTAGACAGGGGCTCTGTGTTTACGTACTGTTCGGCTCAATTTGATGGCCTGGCGCACCGTGACCATGAACAGCCATGAACCTCCATGAACTGAGCTTGAACTTGCTTGCACTTCGACGCGACCGTAACTTTCTGTGGTATGGTCCAGGCTTGGGAAATACTTCACCAGTTAAACGGCAGAATACTCTGAGGACGGTGGCTACTCAAAAACCTGATAACGTCCTTTCTTCAATGCTTCATGATCAAAATTGGTTTCTCTGAATTGAAACTTGACGCGACCTTGCGTAACGCGGACGAAGTCGGTTTTCAAATTTCATTCCAAGCTCAAAGCCACCTTCAGAAAGATGCAGAAATACATATTTGGTTGCGGCAAGATCTAGTATGAAGTATGGATTGTTACAAGTACTTCTTAAAGTAACACAAGACGCTCTGTCCAACCTTTTCGAGACGACACACGACTGGTACCCTCGACAGAATCGGTTTCACTCTGTAGGCCCGTCAAAGATAATAGTCTGTAACTCCCGGTGCCCTCCGCTCCCATACCATATGACACCGACACTCGTACCACTGTCGAACCTCCTCCGAATCCCCATCACCCAACTCAACAAACTGGAAGCTCGGCGCTTGTCCCGGGGCTTTTGGGTTGTAGAACGTCACATACGAGTGCTGGATGCACGTCAGCTGCCCAGTCTCACACAACCCCACAAACACGCACCAGTCCAATAGCAAGATGTATCCCCGGCACATCGGGGGTATACTCCACCCGCTCCTTCCGTCCCTCAATCATATTCACCATATTCTGCACCGCGACGGCAGCCTGTGCGAATCCCGGCGCCGCAGCCTTGTTCCCTCCCGTCGCTGCTACGTCTCCAACAGCGAATACACGCGGGAACGCAGGGTCTGCGATCTGCAGCGTCGGCTGCACTCGAATCTCTCCTGAGCGGGGTTCCACGGAGGTGGGGGACAAGGATAGAAGCGGCCCGCTCAGTGGGACGGCTCCCATGCAACAGATCTAGCGCGGGTCATTGGGAAGCCTGCTGTGTACGGAGATGTACCTACCGCTACGTCCGCTGGTATCCGTCGCCCGTCTGCGAGCTCGACGAAGTACGACGGCCCAGAAATCGGGAACCCGTTTGGTGGTATCTTGGCGCGCTGCCCGAGAACGAAGTTAATGCCTATAGCCGCCCCGCGTTCTCGGACAATAGCATGCAGCTTCGGGTGGAAGCGATTCAGCAGCTCCGTCTTCGAATGCACGATCGTCACGTTCTTCGACGGATAAAACTGCTTTGCGTCGAATGCCAGTTCTGACCCTACTGCGTGAGTTCCTGCGTATACTTTTATTCAGACACCACTGACGGATCCCGAAAGCGCCGCCCCCAACGACGACGATATCTTTCGCCTGTTTCGCTCTGCTTTGCAATAAATTGAAGCCATGCACGCTCTGCGCCTTGGTCGTCAGCTGTAGAGGCGGCCTCCCAGTCCCCGTCGCCATAACCAAGTATTCATACGGAATCTCTTCGCCACTCGCGAGGACGACCTTGTCGGGCAGCACACTCGTCACCACCCCCTGCACGATCGACGTCGAATGCGGCGGCGTTTCGTGGTACGCGTTCGTAAACGGTATGAATGCCTTGTGCTCGAATCCCGGCACGGTGCTGATGCGCGGGAAAGCGAAGATGTGCTGCCATTTATCGAACGTCAGCTGTCGGATATTCCGGGGGGAACCGGGGACATCTTACTTGCATATGCGAGTTCTTCTCTATCATAATAACATGGTGCGTCTTGTGTACTCGCGGTGCGAGGTCGTCAATGACATACGTTGCTGCAAAAAACCAGTCCTTTGAGTAAACGAGAAATACCGATTTTTGGACAGAACAAACCGCAGTAGCTCCCTCCTACGACGATGATATTTTTCAGAACCGCCATGTATCGTTGTGGCAAGAGGGAGAGTGGGGTCGTCGTCCGACTGCCGCACTTGAAAATCTATCGTCGTTGATCTTATCTGATTGTGCCTCAAGCGATGATTCGCTTGCCAAGATATGATAACTGGTGCTTATCCCCGAATACGAGTTGTGGTGGGGAATACAGTAGCCATTTTGCGGGAACTTTCTGTGTTTTGCGTGAGCAACGATGAGCGCGGTAGACGTAGCTTCAATTCGAGGGGTAGAGCCCGAACTTGATACTCTTTTGTCACTTGTACAGTATTATCTTGTTTCGTAAATCTCTGATAGTGACAGTGCCTTTCGCCTAGCGTGCACCACACTTTATCCACTTCACGCTTGTTCTTAGTCTCTCTAAGACAGACGCTACAACTTGTAACTCGTTCCTCGCAAGTTATGCTAGTTCTCCAGGAAAATCGATAATCCATTGGCTGCCTAGTACAAAATAACTACCTACAGAGAAAGAAGCGTATTCACAAGAATGAAAGGAATAATAAAAGTGTAGAACAAAAGTTGCATCCAGAGGTCATATCAATCGTCAGTACATACTAATCGAGCGTCCTAACGACGTCTCGGTTCGCATTTCCGTGCTTACGACGGAGAATGGGAGCGTCTAAAACATAGAGTAGGGGCGAGGGAAAACGAAAGCACAAATCAAAGCATACGGCAACGACGGCGACGGCGATTTAGTCCCAATCAATGGACATCCCACCGGGGCCTGTCGCAAGCCCAATACCACGGTCCGCCTCGCGCTTGAGCCACTTCATGGCCCGTTTGTCATCCTTGATGAGGGGGGTTAGCAGCTGGAAGCAGCGCTGGTTGTGGTCCTAGAGCAACACTGTCAGGACCTCACGCCTCCAACGAACACACACCACAAACCTTGAGCCACTGTTTCTCTTCCTTGGTGAGCATGGACTCCTTTACCATGCGTGTCTGGATCGGCACACATGTGAGGCGTTCAAAACCGAGCCAAATTGGCCCATTGAACTCGTTTCGCGTCTAAACAGACAGCAAATGAATGTCAGCCACAAGTAAACTAAACGCACGGGTTCATACAGACCTTCACGCTGACGACAGCCAGCGCTGACTCAATGCGCATTCCCCACCGACCGGGATTGTCTGGGAGACCGATGCAAGTAAGTGGCAGAACGGTACAAGGTGATAGAGGCTAGAGACGCACAGAAGCCTGGCTCGTTGGTGACAACATGCCCGGGCATTAGAGGCACGGAACTTGAGAAGCCATAAGAGCCTTCATGCACAGTCAAGAAGGACCCGAAGCCATGCCCGGTTCCGTGCTATATTAGAACAAGGTTTAGACTCTTGCTGGCGGAAAGTGACACGGCGAAAACATACCCCATAGTTAAGGCCGTCTCGCCAGAGCGCCTTCCGTGCCAGGACATCAAGTTGGTGACCGGAGGTTCCTTCAGGGAACACGGCACTGTCGATCGCAATCTAAAATGAAGCCATAAACACAATATGAAAAGCTCGCGAAGATAAAAGAAACGTACATGGCCCTGCAAGACACGGGTGAAGGCATCACACTGTTCGGGCGTTGGTCGACCGAAATGCACTGTCCGGGTGGTGTCGCAGGTGCCGTCTCGGTACTGCCCACCGGAGTCGCTACAGGCATACGTTAGAAAGATAGTAAGAGAGAGTTATGAAAGGAGTGGGCGTACTTGATGTATGGCGTATCACGATCTATCATCCGTGCAGTGGATCTCCGCGGGGAGTAATGAGGAAGCGCAGCGTTGGGACCACTCGCGGAGATGTTTTCATACGCGAGACCCATGAAGTGTTTGTTCTTGCGACGGAATTCTGTGAGCCGCTGGGCGGCTTCATACTCCGTAATGTCGTAGCCCTCATTGAGCTTCGCGTCGAGCCATGCGAGGAAGCGAACCTATCGTAGCAATCAGCAAGGGTGGAGATTCGTTAAAAAAGCAATACATACGTAGGAAACACCATCCCTTAGGTAAGCTCGTCGCAACCCTTCCAATTCCGTTGCATTCTTGAACGCCATCATCTCCTCGACGATGGGTGGGGCGACGGTGTACCGGAAATGCGTGAGCATAAGTGAGATGGCAAATGAGGTTTGTGGAGTGATGAGGATCTGGAGGGAAACGGTCAGCTATACGCGAAGACACAACCACAAGGGGGAAACAATTACCTTCCCCACACCCCATTCTCTTCGCCGCAGGTACTGCCACAGATCGGAGTATTCCCTGCGTTCAATGTTGAGGGAATGGAGGTACCCCATAATGTCATCCGGGCATTTGGCAGCATCAACAAATAACACCGCAGAGTCCAGGGATACGAGAAGGTAGGCCTGGAACAAGGGGTTGTATGGGATATCGGTGCCGCGAAGATTTAAAATGTAGGCTGAGGAAATTACAAGGTGATCAGAGAATGTAGCATTAGCCGGACTAAGTATAACTGCGCACCGATCGAGGCCAGGTCTGTAATGAGAGTCGCGACGTGCATTTGAGCTTCTGTGGGCGGAGTCTTCGAATACGCGGGAACCGAGGGCGGTTGCTTGCTGATCCATTGCCGCAGCCTTCGAAGTTTCGAAGACGCTTCTTGGCCTATTTGCGCATTAGCTGTATTCGGCGTGAAATAGTGAGCCCGTACCAGTGAATTCAATCGGTTGCCGGAAGAGAGGTTCTTTCGACTTGGACACCTTGTCTTTCCACGCAAGATCCACCAGGTTCTGAGGGGGATAGATCATCTTGGAATCGAGCGGCGTAAGTTTGTTGGTGAGCAAGGTCGCCTTTTCGTGAGAGATCATCCGAGCATCGATGCCGATTCTGCAATTTTTGGCTCTTGACTAAAATGATGGTCAACCAGAGTGAAGATATCGAATATGAATAGACACGCACTACAAGCCATTCAATCCAGTCTTTCGGTCCACCAATCCCCCCCGCCTCTACGAGCGTCCAGTTCGGATCCAGTTGCTCCTGGGCTTGCAGCCAGTAGCGCGAGTCTGTGATGAGATATGCTGAATTGATGGAGATTACGGCGACGCCTGCTGTTCCGGTAAATCTGGAAGAAATCGTCAGAGAGTTCAGAGTGGGATGTAGCGCGCGACTGACCCGGAGATGTATTCCCGCCGCCGGTCGGACGGTGCAACGTATTCCGATTGATGTGCATCTTCGCTGGGAACGACACTGTGTGATTGGTCAACTCCCAAACTGAAAAAAAAGACTCCAGAAAAGACGCACTAGTAGTCCAAAGTATCCTTCATCATCAACTCCCGGAGAGCGTCCAGCCTTGACCCCGTGTCCGGCCGCTCAAGACTGGGTTCGACATCGTTGATTTTGCGTTCGTACGCCGATCCGACGAGAGTGCTGTTCGAGTCGTTCCGAACCAAAGGAGTCTGATTCCGAGTGGTGGTTCCAGCAGTCGCCTGGCGGCCGGTGCTGCCTCGGCTAGTTCGAGTCTGCGACGATCCTTTCGAATCGTTACTGATCTTGGTTTGTTGGGTACCTCGCGACTCCTTCGACTCCTTTGACCGCCTAGAGTCCCTCCTCTCCGTCGTTTCCCTTGTTTCCCGTGATGCCTGAGTCTCGCGAGTCGCTCGACTAGCATTTGTCGATTGGGTATTGGTGCGAATGGGCGGGACAGGTGCGTCGTACAAAGGGAACCCACCACGCGATCCACCGTTCGATGGCAGTTTCTCGGAGATAGGCTTTTCTGGCAATTCTTTCTGCGACATGCCCCGACTGAGATCGCCTTCCTCAACCTCCTTCCTCTTCCCCAACCCCCATCCATAACCCCAACCACCCTTAGCAGGAGCGGGCGGAGCGGGCTGCTTCGTCCCGGTCATCGTGTTCGTCCGGACCAGCCTTGGACCCTTTTTGCCCATCTCCCATTCCGGCGTTTGAGCGTTCCGCACGTCGTCCCCGTAGTCTTCCGTATCCGTCTTGAAGGTAAGATTGTCGGGGAAGGTAGCCAATGTCGAGGAAGACGAGTTGGACGCATAGCGTACCAACTTTTCGGGCCGGCGGGAATCAATCGAACCGCCCCTCAACCGCGAATCGTAAGACGGCCTCGACATATCGGATTCGGTCAGGGATATGCGTCTTCGTGGTTTGTTTGAACTGAAAGGGAAGCACATTGGTGGCGGGGGAGGGGGCGGAGGTGGAGGCGGCGACATGGTGGTACAAAGTCAAAAGCGAAGCGCAGCGACAACGTCGAGCGACGGCTGATGACTGGCGAGGACACGAGGCGGCGACGGGAAGAGCTGAGAGGAAGTTTTTAATCGGCGTTGTTGACACGTGTAAAATGCGTCCTAATGGGGTTATCCTCTCAATCTCCCCAGACCGAGATGATCATTTCGCTTCGCGTAGCCTGACTTTGGCGCGGGGAAACACGCTCCCCAGAGCAAGATAGGGTCGCACAACGTCACTACAACGTCGCAAAAGGTCTCCTAGAAATATGAGGATTTCTGCGTACTTTGGTTTTTATCGTCCAGATGCGGAGACCTCGGAGGACCAGCGACGATTCGCCGGAACGAAGGGGCACCAGGACACTCTCGAAGAGCCCAGCGCTATCACGGGTCACCCATCGACGAGTGGTTCCGCCCGAATGAGTCTAGCGTAGGGCAGGTAAGGTACGCAAGATTAGAGTTTGAATATGCAAATGCGGCCGCTTTTTGCGGCTTTGACTTGACTGGCCTGGCAATGACCAGCCACACGTATGCAAAAAGCAAGAAAGCAGGCCGAACTGAGCATGCGATGAGCGTGAGGTCATTCAAGACGTGCCTCGAACTCCTCCCTGCAGTTTATCGCATGCCCATTGAATGTAGAGAAGCCTGGGCGCTGCAGACCTAAAATTCCAGAATATTCAGCAAAGGTTCGGGGTGCCGTCTCGGTATAGATAGTAGAGACTGACTCAGAAGACCGGAGGCCGGTGGGGAAACCCAGTGGACTCGGCCAATCCGAAGGACAAGAGAACTTGAAAGTAAAGATAGCGACATAACGTCCGACGAAGGACATGCGTGAACAGAGTGGTGGAGCTAGTCTGCAGTCCAGATATGTTTTCCAGAACCTTGAGATGGGTAGAAAATCGCGGAGAAGAGAAATTTGAGCGCCATTGGGCGAGTATGTATTCTCCTATGAATTTCTTTCGGTGAGGCAATATTCGATGGAACTCCCCTTGTCGCCAGTGAATTCCCATGAAGGCACGCCATTTAGCCCTGAGTCCATGGTTCACCCGGGGAAGACTCCGTCCAGTGAGATAATAGCCGGGTGCGGGGAAAATGGGGGACTTCCTGGAATGTGTGTATATTCTTGCCCACCTCGACGGCGTTCAATTCTGACATTCCTTGTATAGCGGAAAGAGAGCTGCGAGGTTTGAGGGGATTATGGCAAGACCTTGTGCGACATTGGTGCTCTCTCTGCAAAAATCCACATATGTTGATCGATTCCTATTCTTCGGACCGAAGTCAAAGTCGGGAATAAAAAAATCAAGGGCAGTCCAGTCGAAATTTATGATCCCCGTCTCAACAATTGTGAGACTCATTGGTCTCCCAGTCTTCTGAAGAGAAAAGGCCACAACATTCAGTTGTTAATGTCACTCATAACTCTCTTGGAAAATCTGACCGACGCTAACGGACCAAAAAGGAGCCATTGCTATTGCAGTTAACTCAATTGTTCTGAGAAATTGCCATGGTGCGATCTATCCAGAGGAGAGGGGGGGAGTTCAGAATGCGTCCAACGAGACATGGAGGTAAAGGACAGATCAAGAGGAGCTCTAGACGCCGTTGTGGGCGCTTCAGGGCGTCACGTCACGGTCCAAGCGCTTGTTACGTCACGGACGCACATGTGATTACGACGCGTCGCTTGAAGCTTCCCCGATCGTTCCGAGTCGCGCAGAGCGCGTACAGCGACCTTCGCACTACTCACTAGCCGCTTGACTGATCTCCTGACCTTTTATATTCACTGCCAGGAAATTGCCAGCACTACATATTTATTAGCTTGTGGATCAGAAGGGATGGTCTAAGATGGTATAGGGATTTATCTAGCCGAGCGACTCTTTCTGATCGAATACTACGGCCGCCCGAGTTGGACGAGGCGATACATAGAGGATGAGCACTAGTAAGCGTAGGTTCAACAAATCTTCAATTCTGGGTGATTTAAGTCGCGTGAGGCAAGAAGGGAACAGTCACGGTGGGCGGGTATACTAGTCTATCTATGGCAGTAAAACCAAGAATTCGAAGGGGTATACACGACGGGATGCATATATACTTATATCTAGAAGGTCATAGTAAGCCGGTTCGCGCTATATGCTTCCGCATTATCATGTCCCCAACTGAGCGGGAGCTAAATCAGACACGGCGCCTGGTGAAAGGAGTAGGGATACCAACCGCTAGCAATAATGATCTGTGTAGCTTGGACATCCTAAAAGGTGCGCATTAGAATCCCGGGGAGCCAAGGCAACATACAGATACTCACCAGCATTGTAGTGAGATGCTGCCACACAAAACGAGATTAGCTGAAGTTGCAGTGACTGGAGAGGGAAACGTACGACAAAAAGTTTTCGTTGAAAAGCGTCCTTCTTCTTATGTGCAGCCAGAAAATGAGTTCGGAAGTACTCCGTCGCGGTCGAATAATTGTTTGGTCGATTTCCGTAACTCATGATGCTAAGTTGAAACCGTTAAGTAATGGACAGGGCAATTGGTGGAATGGAATTGACGCACTATTGCCGTATCTGAAGCCCGGCTTCGAGTTTCTTCCTCAACAAATCAGTCTTTCGGCGAGTTAATTAAGCTTGAGCATACGGTACGAGCCTTTGTAACATGGTACACACCTTGTTGAGCAGCAGAATTAGCTGCGCGTCTTTCAAGAGTTTATTCGCACAAATCGACGTCAATAGTTCCAGTGAGTCGTGTATTCGGTTCGTTAGAGGGTCTTCTTCAAGATACTACACCAGACAAAATTAGTACTAGTCGGTTGACTTCGGATAATTCGGATTCAACCTGATCGAAGGCAGAAATAGGGGCGAGGAATATAAGAGCGTTGACTAGATAGAATGTCAGTCGCTAGATAAGCGAGAGAAGGGCGGATACCTCACCATCGTCGAAGTAAGAACACCATGCTGGGCGCTATGAATCCCGATGAGCTTCAATTCGGGTAGAACTTGAACGGGAAGAAAGCGTGTTGCGTTTACCTGGCTTCGCTGTCCGTCGTTGAATTTCCGATAAGCAAGCGGGATGCAGGACACCACTTACTGTTCCGCCGACGTCGTATATTCTCCACAGGTAACTCCCGCTGACGGTGTTGACTTTCATTGAATGTTCGATGACACCTACGGTCTGCAATCTAACATGCAAGACGTCCTCTGCTAGTGGTGAGAAAACCATATTCAGAATATTGAAAGTTGAATCGTGCATACCGATGCTCGGAATATAGTCCATCTGCGCAATACGTCGAACTTCATCCAGGAAGCTGTTCTCGTGAATTGAAAGCGATTGAAAAAAGAAGATAAATTGGACTTACAAACAACCTGATTCTTCTAGCCTCAGTTTGCGAGCACGCAACAAGTGCTTCACAGATCTGTGCTTCCAGAGCGCGTCTATGTAATCAGCAGTCATTTCCAACACCTGCGCAGCGCGATTCGCCGCCACCGTTGTACTGGTGGAGTGCCGAAGGTCGGTCACCGGCCGACTGCCCGACCTCGTGAACATCCCTCTCCGAGGAGGAAACAGCGTACTCCGCCTGTGACCCACAAAGGATACCCCATCGCTCAATTCGGATAGGAGCGAGTCCTCGAGCGAAATGAGGGGAAGTAAGTTCCGGCGAAGCCCCACTATTTCGTTCTGGGACGATACATCTGTCGGTCCCGAGCCTTCGGGAGGTAGTGGATACTCGTCCAGCGATAAGTAAAATTCGTAGTCAAATTCCTCCAGGATTGTTCGAACGGCTTTGATCAGGTTGGCGTATACGACTATTCGCCACGAGGGTCGTTCGAGCTCAAGGGTATGCGAGGCGTGATAGAGTTGAAATTGTTTTTGCAAGGTTGATTTTCCTGCGGAGAATTTGGACACGAAGGTTCGCAGTATGGACTACCTACCTGATTCTGCTTGACCTAAAAGCATTACTGAAATCAAATCGCATGCATTCCACAAACAACATAGAAACCCCACGAACCTTTCACTTCCTTGCGACCCTCGGCCTGCCTTTGCAGCGCGTCTTTCTGAGGCCGATATCAGGCGCATACGGACATGCCCACTAGGATACTTGCCTTGATATCGTCGTCAATGAGATCACTGACACGCTGAGCAGCGACATATGCCTGCGTATCCCCAGACCGCGACCCTGAGAGAATACTAGACGCTGAACATTTCCGAGATATGACGGAACCGGCATTTGTTCTTGTGCGTCCGGGAAACCTGGAGGGAACTCTTGCCAGCTCCGTCATGAGGGGGGACAAGTAAAACAAAAGTTGGGGAGAATGCCAGACCGTTGTCGGCAGCGTTTTATATGCTAGTCAGCCAAAATGCATCAAGGCGCTGCGTCACTGAATATATAGCACCAAAGCTGCCGTACTGAGGAAAGAAGGGTCTCAAATGATGAAGCTGACCATTACGTCTGGCGGAAGAGGAAAACAAGGCACAAAGCTCGCGAAGCCTGCGATAAAAATATTGGCGCGGGCGCGCCCCGAGATAGCAGATATCCACGTGTTCCTTCGAGTCGACTTGGCTTTACATCTCGCAATCCATTTCTGGTGAAGTCTCGACCTCGAACGCGTTATGGCGTGCTCTATCCGAGCCTGCTCGTTCATTTCGTGCCACCTAATCCTGAGGAGCTGACCCAACAGCAAGGTAGGTGGGAATACGAGGTGAGAACTTGTGATCCACATTTCATTTGGTTCCATGTGCATGTATTGTGAATGTGGGATTCGGAGTGTCCGAGTTCTAGGCCGGTCGGAACTGAGTCGAGCGACGGGCCTGCTATTGGTTGCTGCCGGACTCTTTTCCTGCCGAGTTTCAGTTTCGCTCAAAGTGGTATCCAACAACCCAAACAGAGAAAGCAGAGGGATGGCGCACATTATACAGCGCACACTAGACCCTGAATCGAATGTTGGAATTGCGCTGGTAGGCTTTAATGATCAACGAGAATCATTCCGAACGTTGCCCTGTGACGAGAAGGATTATGTTTCGTCAGTTATTTAATAGACGTTCATCCTGAGGTCGGCATTTTGCGCTGCGTCTTCATTGCGTCTTTATGAAGTTGACCTGCAAAAGCTCACAGAATCGACTTTATTGACACCTTGAATTTTGGCGGAACCAGCGGGGCCCGGGGACCGCCTTGTTTGCATCCGGCCCAGGGATTGCCCCAGTCTTTACGCAGACGCTGTCAACGAGTTGTGGCGAAAAGTTCTTAATCTTAGATCACAAAATTGAAGCCGTCGCGGTCCCTCCTTCTCCTCCAACTTGAAATAGTCAGAAATGGCGGAAGTCGACGAGTCGTCTTACATAATTAATTGCAGCTCTATTGAATCTGTCAGAGAGAGCAGAGATTTCGTCTGAGAAGGATTTTCGCAAGTTGTAGGAGGCTTGGAAGAAAGTGATAAGCGTGAGTGAACACGTGCTGCCAGGGAAGCGTGGCTTGAATTTTAGAAGAAAAATTCTTCATCTATGTAGTAGCTACTATCAAGCTACTATGTAAACAGGCACAATCCGTGTCAAAATTCCTTTGATGCTCTTCTAACCTTCAGTAAGATAACCGCCAGGGATCGGCGGGCTTGTATACCACCCAACCTTGACATGCAAATCCGTACATTGCTCGAGGTAAATACGCAGATCGATACGATCGCGGCACCTTTCAACCAACAAAGGAAGCACCGGGGACGCGGAATGTCCCTTAACCCGCAGACGGAAGTACGCGATATGAAGGGGTCCTGAATATCGTCCATTCCGATCTGGAGTGGGGCCAGGAAATCTTGAGACGACAAGACGATAAAGGAGAAGATCGTCGACGTGATCACCGCGCAAGTCCCTTAGCGATAGCATTCGAAGCTTGGGAAACAATCCCCGGGGCGCAGGCGTATCGTGGTCCGGGGAGGGGAGCGTCAAGTGTGTAAGGATGTTGTCGGTGATGTCGACCTGAAGAAAGAGTTCGAGAATCGAGGACAGGTGCGGCAGCAACAGGAAACCCAGATGACGAGAATCGTCCCTGATGGGAGTGATGTCCCTCAGGCTAAATCGCTGTAAAGTGCAAGCAGAGCGCACAAGCAGCCGTTCGAGGGCCTGAGCATCATTATCAGCGCGCGGAGTAGCCGAATATCGAAGGACTAGGCCCTCTAGCTTCGGGAGCACAATACATTCAAATATTGCAACAAGGTCGACCCTATCCGCGTGTATGGTGAGCGAAGTGAGCTCCGGGACGCAAATGTGATGACGGGGCGGCTTGAACGGTGTATTATCATGGTCCTGGGTGACTCGCAGCTCCGCGATGCGAAGCGAAGAGCATGCCTTGAGGACGGCCAGGTAGCTATCTCTAGGACACCCCATATGCGAATCCAAGCGAGTGAGGCGCCCCCAGCGGATGAATTCCTGCGAGAGGGATTTGTGCACGACGATAGACTTGACGGACGGATATGAGTACATCATGCGCTCCAAGAGCTGCTTGCTTTTGATATCCCATCCGCCCGTGGTCATATGGACGTGCTCAAGAAGTGGGGCCCCAGACTTGGCAAATTCGAGGAGACTGAGAAGAGTCTCTTGGGTTCGGTGGAAGAACAAGAAGGTGACACGCTTCCAGCGTTCCACGTGGTTGCCGAGACACATCAAGATCGTCTCTGTAATGTCATACTCGTGAGCGTCCATAAACGATGGCGGCGGCTGCCCCTGCGGCGCAGGTGGAGTTTGGCGCAGATAGATGGTCAGGGGGCATTGCTGGGAGTACCGGACCCATACTTCGGTCATGATTAGATGGGCCTCGCGAGGCCGGTCAATCCAGATAGTCGCCCATAGAGAGGGCGTAGAAATGGCGACGTCTCGCCATCGAGTGCTGACATGGGATAGTGTCAATGGTTCGGCTGAAATACGCGATTGAGCGTCCAAGGGCCCGAACCCATGCAAACACAAAGTGAAGAGGAATATTTCGGAGAGGACCTCCCGACTAAGCCGAGATATTGGGGGCGAACGACGAGGAAAAGACAAATTCCAAAGTTCGTTGCTCAGCCGAGTAATTTCGCGACCCGCATTCCGGATTTCGTTCCCGACGGTCTTGAGACAGTGTTAGAGCAAGTTTTCGTTCGAAGACCACTGCGTACCTCGTATATCTCGCCCATTCAGCTTGTTGTCGGAAAAGATGCTGGAAATTCGTGTTTCTGCAACGCAAGTCAGCAGACTGAGGGGTTGGAGAGCACGATGAGAGCACACCAAGCGTCTGAGGAATCACCAAGAGAAGAAGCAGAGAGAAACCTCGACAGGTCGTGGGCGGACGCAAGCGCTAGTAATCGTTCCGAAATTCGTGACCCGTTGATTTTTCCATGAACTACAAGAAGCCCCATCTACGGCACAAATACCATTTTTCGCGGCGTTCACAGAGGGAACGTGGCTGGAAAACTGATCAAAGTCCTTGTTGTGGAATACAAGGTGAAGGGAGCGGATAAGGAGGAATTTGATGGGGAAATTACGCGCCCATGTGACCAGCAATATTGAACTTCTCGCGACAGCCCACTTGACGGTCGCAGACTCTGATACAAGCTAGACCAAGGCTGGGGCACTCGGCGCTCATTGCTAGATTTCTAGGCGCAGTCTAGGGTAGTGAATCTGAGGCTGAGGTCGACGCGTTTAAATTGACAACGAAATTTCGGCGGTCCGAGTCCGGCAAGGTAGATCGCGCTATTCGAGAAGGAGGGGAGGAGTGGGATGGTGTAGATGATGAGGGGAGTTGACGGTTGGCTGTTGAGAGATGTACCGAGGTGATGACGAGGAGAACCAATTCAAGTACTGACTCCGAGGCAATTGAGATATTTGCTATTCGGAAACTGGACCAGAGGTTACTTGCGCTATGTTATGTCCAAACTTTCGATATACATGTTTTATCCTACAGTACCGCGCCTCAGTTGAAAAAGGCGAATAAAGACTCCTGACGATAAGGTGTAGCAAGGCCCGCGACACGGGGAATCATAGCACAGACAGATAAAACTGAACGTGTATATACGTATGTACATGTCCGTCGCCGACAATATGAAACCGCAATCTTCGCAACATGCAATTTTCATGGCAATAAGCCCGTCCAGGGCCAAGGTTCAAATCGCCTTCTGTCCTGGAGGGCAGGAAAGAAGGAAATGTGCAAACCTTGCGATGCATAGGACTGAGTCTCGTTTGGAGACAGATACGGGACCTCGCTATCGTTTAACAGGGCATCCTCGAATACGAGGCTGAGACGTCGTAATCGACGTGCAGGATCCATCTGCACCCGGGACGAAAGAAATACGTCCAGAGTGGCTTTGCTCAAGTCTGTGATGCCAGTGACCTCGAGCTCCTGTAAGCGAGGGCATACGATGTTATCTGTGAGGAGTTCCAGGAGCCTGGCTGTGCCACATGGGTTCACATGCATGTCCCAACCCTCGTCTCGTTTCGACGCCCGAATTTGAAGATTAGTAAGAGCAGGGAAAGCTCGAAAGGTTTCAAGGAGCGCTTCAGCATGAAGCGTATACAGATGTATCGCAAGATCCTGGATGAAAAGATGTTTCGCTCCGATAGAGGCAAGGGCGAAACTATCCTGCTCAGAGCACTGTATTTTAATAGTGAAATGGAGATGGCGGAGTTTTGGCATCGACACGGAGGCAACGATGTACGCTAGATGCGAATACGACGAATCCGCGCCGTGTAATGTGGCGGTGAACGACTCTAGGAAGGGGAGTGCAACCGATGACTCCTGATCAAACAGAGGTTTCTCGCTGTCGAGGGTAACATATAAAGACACGAGCTGCGGGCACCTTCCTAGTAGAGGGATCATATTGCTGAGGAACAATGCACGGCCAGTATCAAATCCATGTGTTAGAGGGAACTGGACCTTGAGATGGGTAAGCTGATGCCATGCAACTGGAAGATTGGGCACAAGATTCGGGTCGGAATCTGAACACAGGGAGACTGCTCGTAGGTGCTGGCCGGTCAAAAGATTTGATTTGAAGAGGAGAAGGATAGAGAGATCTCCCGTGAATGTGAAGGAGCGCAAATGCGGGGGCTCAATGTCGGCGAGCGCTTTGGCCGTTTTGGCGTCTATGGTTAACGCTATGTTCTCCCACTGCGGGAAGGATCTTACGAGAATTTTGAGAAGAACTTCCGTATTGTAATCTGAATCCGGCGGTGCAGCCCATCCCCAGAGACCCGCAACGCAGACCGAGAGCGATAGAGAAGAGGCAGCTGCGCGATTTAGCCATTGCTCAACCGCAGCAGTGCGCGTCTCCGATTTGGCGACGATGAAGTCGGTAGGGATATGGAGAGACGCCCAAAGTCTCGGCATAGACAGAGCAGCTGTCCTCCAAGCGCTGCAAATCCTGCAGACTAGCAGCGGAGCTTCTTGTGCACTCATCACAGCGTTTCTGGTGCTAGGAAGGCATTGAAGGAATATGGCTTCGAGGATGTCCATGGGAAGTCGTCGAGGATGGGATATCAAAGCTTTGCGAGGTTCAATATATGCCCAAAGTTTATCTCGCTGCTCAGAAAGCTCGCGGATGCGCTCTTCGATCCGTGCTACCTCTGCGGTGCGCGAGAGAAGGTCAAATTTGATCTGGTCAATCTCTTCATCGGTGGGTACGTAGTTGGTGCCCAAGCGATGAGAAAACGGTGATTCCATGTTCAGAGACTGCGTAGTAGGGAAACCTAAGCAGAGGACCTTCTGCTCAGGGTCGGTGGCCTTATGGTACAGTGGACACAGAGTCAAGTACTAACCCTAACCTTAGCAAAGTCAGAACGAGTTTGATTTCGAGACTTGAACTTATACTTATACAGAACAAATCCGGTGAGGGCCCGAGGCTGCCCGAGGCCCGAGGCCTGAGGTATTATTCAAAGTCATGAGGAAGTCCGGTATACAGTACAGCATGGAATGTGTCATTTTACAAATTAACAAACGCAGTCCATGAGCTCAAATCGACCGTCATCAACAGGCAACACGAAGTCCGGTTCGTGGCTCGCCAGACGCAACCGCAGCTCTGTGAAACTAAGGCGCGGCAGGGATGGTTCCGGTGGCGCTATCCGCGACAGCAACATGCGGAGAAGCGCATCATCGGAAATATGGTCACCGCGACAGTCGACGAGGGCCAACGCCGTCAAATTGGGCAACGGGACGGAGTCGGCGCTCAATGTAAGAAAGCCGACAATCTCGTCTGTCATGTCGACCTTAAGCTCAAGATCCTTCACCGAGGTGAGGAGGGGCGTTTGCAGGAACGCAATAGGCCGATGGTCGTCTGCGCGCGTGCGAGCACTTTCGTACAATGAAAATGCTTCCAAGGCACAAGACGAGCGGTCCAAGAGCGCGTGCAGTGATTGGTGGTCAGACATCGCTCGCGGAACATGACAGTACTCGAGCGCGAGGGTCCGCAGAGCCGGGAGGGCGAGGCGGTCCAATAGAGGGGCGAGGTCGATGTGAGAAGCTTTTACGGATAGATTGGCGAGGGAAGGGAGAGTGAGGTATTTTTCCGCATGCGTGAAGGGCATGATAGGCCAATCCGGTTGGGCAGAGCAGATGACACTCGCGCTCGTAAGTGCAGAGGACAACGCGAGGAGACTTAAGCAAGTCTCGAGCGTGCACTCGAACTGTGCGTCGAGGGAGGTCAACATCTCCCAAGCCACATGGTTTGGGTGGCACGATGCCGACAAGTGGACGCTGCGGACGGAGGGACGGGAATAGAGGGCGGTCTGGAGGAATTCGGCTCCTACGCAGTCCCAGGAGTCGACGTTCAGAGCAATATGCTCGAGGCCTACAGCCGTCTCTGCTGGCATACAGAGAAGCGAGTGTTGGGTGTCCATCTTGAAGTCGAGGTCGACGGCGCGCCACCGAGCTAGATGCGGAATAAGGAGCGTGAAGATTTCGTCCGTCGCCTGGTGTTCCGTGGAAGTCGGGTAAGCGAGACAGGATTTTGGATCGGTTTGGCGAAGGTGGATAGAGAGGGGGAAAGAGCGAGAGCGCTCAAGCCAAAGCTTGACCATGCCAACATGGGCAGCGCGAGGACGATCGATCCACAAAGTGGACCATAGCATGGGGATAGAGAGAGAGACTGCGCGCCAGTGGCGGCAGACCTGCGAGATGACAAGAGGCTCCACCGGTAGACGAGAGAGCTCGTCGGTCATTGCGCCCCAATCACCGAGACTGCATAGAAATATCTCGCCGAGAAGCTCGACTGGTAGTTTTTGTATAGGTGCTGTCGATGGGTCGTAACTTGAGGCATCGAGAGTGGGGAGGTTTTCGTAGAGGAATTGGTAGGAACAATTACGCTTCCAGAGCTTGCTTGCAATAGGCATTATATCGCGACTCTGTGTATTCAGTGAGCATGAGGAGCGATGAATCCCCGTTAGCATGCAACGTACAGCGTAAGGAGATTAAAGCGCAGTTCAAAGCACAAGATGCAGCTGTAGAGATGGCGTAGAGAGTAACGCAAAAGTGAGTCTAGCAAAGTTCGGACTGAAAACCTGCAAGGATACCAGACCCAGTAGGAAAGCAGAGCCGTGGAGCAAAGAGAGAGCCAGCCATTCAGCGCTATATATGTCGGGTTTCGCGTCGGCGGGAAAAAAATACAAGGCATAGAAAACAAGGGATTCCTCTCTGAGAATAAGACCGTTCACGTATCGAAAACTTCAGCCGCCTTGATGTCTGCCTTGCGAAAGTGTTACAAACCTCCAGTTCACAGGCGGATATTCTGAACAGCTCAAAGTACAAGCGATACTCATTCGTTGGGAGAGCAAGGAAAACTGGTGATGAAAATTTGGTCAATTGTGACGTGACACAAATGTGACTGCGGCCTGATGGTCCGGGCCGGCCGCCAATTACTCACCATGGATAGCAACAACCATCCAACGATGGCCAAGAAGCCCCCCACCGACCTCAAAACTGTGCTCGAATCCGAAATCAAGTTAAACTCAACCTTGGTCTACTGAACGCAACTAATTTCTTTCCAGGGAATGGCACTTTCGTACGCCTCCAAAAAATTGAACATCACCCAGGATCTCCCGGCTAAGTCAACCGTTGAACAGATATATACTTCCACCAAGGTAACGCAGAAGAGCACCATGCAGCGATGGAACTCCGCGATGCCGTCCTCCGCCTCCGCCGCGACGGCGCCTTCATCGCCGTCCCTTTGTTTCGCGTGAACACTGACCCTATCGGACCGCATCCAGTCGGTATGTGACGTTTCTCTTTGGCGAAACTGTGACCGAAGGATGTTTGCGTAGGATCGTATGAGATATGGGCACCTTCTGAAACGTTTTCGTCGGTGTATTCCTATCTTTGTATGAATCGGGGCTCGTTGAGGTACGTTTTCTTCGATAAGTCTGCAACACGCTAGAGGGCTATTCAAGAGGGGCGCTATGACCCGTTGGACATTGCGTGCACCCCTTCCGTGGAGTCGAGCTGCTGCTCAGCAATCCAAGCTTGTGACGTTCGCCAGCGGCGCTCGGCGGTTTTGCACACTGCGTCCACTAGAACAAACACATGCTAACTAAATCCCACCAGTATCCTCGTCCACCCTCTCACGCGCGACCAGGTGAGCCTTTTAGCCCGCGCATGCCCGCAATAATTCACAACACATCTTTCTTCCTACAGCGAGAGTAAGCTCGCTATACATCCGACCCTTGCAGCCTCTAACTCTGCCACAGAGACCACGAACACCGAAACGCATGGATCGGCCCCGCTTATCCTCTCGATCTCACCAAGCTCCCTGTGCGGAGCGACGACATCCCCATCCAATACCCCAGCCTTAGTGCGTTATCCGATTCACTGCCAAAAAATGAGCTCAAAATCGTAACACACAGAGGTTGGATACTCGTCCAAGGTGCCCTTCATGAACCTGGAGGACCGCGCCGCGCTTGGAGCCAACGTCGAAAAGATGCTGCTCAAAGAGCCCGACGCAGCTCGTGCGCCGATTCCTTGATCCTTGCATCGTGTACATCTCTGTATATATTCACTCTGACTTTTGTATCAAGTGTTCTTTGTGCGCCATCGTTGATCAAGCAAGTTTCGTTTTGGACCCAAGATTTTCGATAAAAGGACAATTACAAGATACATACAATCATTGACTTCTATTAATCAAACCGTCTGCCCTCTGGAGTCGAACCCAAAGTTAAGAATCGCCGGGCCCGCCACCGTCGTGCTATCGTCAACCCGCTTCCCATCCTTCGTCACCACGCAATACACCACTCCAATCAGATCGCGAGGAACCTCGACTTTGTTCGACCCGCTCTCGATGGGCACGAAAACTGGCGCTCCAACGCCAGAGATGAACGCCGCAAACAGCTGTGGTGGCGAGGCAGGTGCGTTAAAGGTGAGCGTCGTGCTGCTGCCGGGATGCGCGTCGTCGGCGACGGTAAGGGACGGGAAGGCGGTGAGGGTGGGGAGGGAGCGGGTGTTGCCGGCGGGGCATGATTTGATGAAGCCGCTGGCGAGGGTGTAGACTTGGTTCGGGGTGAGAGGCGTGTCGAACGCGGTGTTCCATGGGTTCCTTCTGTTGACGGCGGCGTCTAGCCAGGCTATGAAAGATGCGAGGTGAGGAAGGCGTTCGTAAGAACAATGGTCAAGCTCGTACCTGTGTGGCGCGCCTCCACGGCAAGAATGCTCGCCGCGACGGTGAGGTAACCCTGGGTCAAGGATTAGAACCAGTCTGAAGCAAATTGGCAGACGGCTCGCTTTGTTGTCTATCAGCTGCGCACCGCCCGTGTACGCCGCCGTCCCGACTCCCTCGAGTATGATGCTGGAGTCGACAAACGAATGGACGTCGGTGAGAGGGCTGGTATCAATTCGGTCAGCCAGGCGATATTGCACGAAGATGAGATTTACTGACAAGTTGTATTCACAGGGCGCGACAGCTTCGGCGCCAGCGGTGGTCAAAGCGGTCGAAAGGAAGCTGACATGGGTGGCCTCGTGGTCGCTGATTTGCTGGAATCGGCCTCGCACCCAGTCGGGGAAGCCAGCATTCTTGAAGTCGGAAGCGGAGAACTTGGCGAGGCCTTGCTGGTAGAACGTCGACTCCAGGTGCTCTGTGATGCGTTCGACGCGTAAGTCTGCTGTTTCGTCGCGAATTGGACTGGAATCTTACCGAGCGTCAGCGCGTAGTTCAGAACTTGTGGATCTGCAACGGGCGAGGTGAGATGAGACAAAACACACACGGCGAGATGCATTGGACGCACCGGAGACACCTCGCCTAGTCGGAGCGGCATTGGTGAATTTGGAGAGGCAGAGGGTGGTGAGGAACGCGACGGCGACAGAGTATATCATACTGAATAGAAATGAAGGCGGGGTGGGTGAGGCAACGAGTGTGGTGGTGGTACGGAAGAGGACAAGAGACTGGAGTACTGCAAAAATTGCACCCCTTTATATACCCGCCTTTGTTTATTTGGATTAAATAAACTTATTTGGAGCAAACAACGTCCCAGTTCATACCGTCACATGACCGCGTTCTCAGCTTGTGCCTCTTACCCCCACCATGCACCGTGCCTTGCGCATCCCAGAGGTTGTAGAGCTTATATGTGCAGCGACTGAATTCCCGGCCCTTGCTGCACTTGCCAGAACATGTCAAAGCTTTCAACTTCCTGCGCTAGCCGTTCTTTGGGCAACCCAAAAACAGTTAACGAACTTGTTGAAATGTCTACCGTCCGATGCCTTGGAGGAAGCTCAGGAGACGGTCGGTGCTACGACTAATACTGTCATTGTGCGTTGTGCTGCTGTCTTCTTTCTTTCTTTCACTCCATTTCATGCAGCGTTTTCGGCGACCAATCACCTCCTCCGATTTGTCCAGACTCGTCTTGCACGCGGAAAAGGTGAAAAACCTCTATATCGAGAAGCCGCACTCGGTTCATTGGACCGTCTATGTGGCGTTGAGCTTTGCGCTGCCCGCGTTGCCATTGTTTCCCAATCTTCGCCACTTGACTTGGAAACCCCCGGAGGAGGCGTACTCGCACATCCGAATGTTCGTCGGCCAGAAGTTGCGCTCGGTAACTCTCGACCCGGAGCTTCCTCAGCTCTTTGGCTTCCATCTTCTCCCCTACTTGAGGGATTTCCACCCCGATCTGCTTTGCGTCGAAATAGGTCCCATCTATTTCGTTCAAGACCCCTCTTGGAAGGAGGCGATGTATTCTGCTATCCGTGGTATGAATCGCCTCCAGGACTTGAAACTACCCAGCTTGGATGGTCCTACCATGCTTCATCTTGCCCAGCTTCCCCATCTGAGCCATCTAGAAGTGAGCAGCTTCCCTCAGCTACCAGACGACATTCAGGCCCAGCTCGCAGCAGCTGGACCCGCTTTTACCTCCCTCCACAAATTCACCACCTTCTCTGATTCCCCGGCGTCCATTAGCACCTTTCTGTCAATGGACGCCGTGGCGGACGCACTCACCGAGCTCATTCTCGGGTTCGCATCCGACAGTTACGCCAAGCCCGAAGAATGGCAGACTTTGAGCACCATCATCGCCCGGAAGTCTTCTCAGACTCTCCAAGGCCTGGCATTTACCGAGCGGTTCGTATATGAGGACGACGCCCCCGACGACCCCAGCCGTATGATCACAAAGGAGTCTTTCCACCCCCTCCTCGCATGCCCAAACTTGACGGCGGTCATCCTGCAAATCGGATACGGCATCACCATCGACGACGACTTCATCCGCAAAATATCAGAAGCGTGGCCACGCCTCCAAATACTCAACATCGCCCCTAAATTCCACTGCGCACAATACGTCCCTCGGACGACTCTCCCCGGCCTTATCCCCCTGGCGCAGCACTGTCGCTCCCTCACCTCCCTCACCATCGCCTTGGACGCGACCGCCCTCGACCCGCACGCAAAGGGGAAGCCCGGCAACGGCATCAGCAGCGAGTCGCTCTGCGAGCTCAACGTCGCCGAGTCGCCCATATCCTCCCCCGCCCCCGTGGCGTCCTTCCTTTCCGCGATTTTCCCCAAGCTGGAGCGCGTGGTGTCGCGCGGCGATGAGGAGCGGAACGAGATGATTCCGAATTGGGAGGAGTATGTGGAGAGGTGGGACTTGGTGGGCGAGTTGGTCCAGGTCATTGCCGTCGCCAGGGCGCAGGAGCACTGTATACAAACACTAGGATCTGCGATGGACACGGAGTGATACTATTCCGAGTCTGCTTCTGGATTGACGGTGACGACTCGGACTGAACGATTAATTCGACTTTTTTTAATATCTCACATAATGTAGCAAATTCAGTACTGTGCGAACTACAGTATGTATCACCTATTGTAGTGTACTGATACGATTCATCTACCCCATGTCTACTTGGAAGTACATGGTCGCTGGCCATATTCAAAACTTTGATTCCAATCAACGCACGTGGGCGTGTACTTTCCTCACCTCTCCTTCCACACCACAGTCCATCCCATTCTGGGCTTACTTGCTACCATCCAGTTTCTTTGTCCATGGAAGAGTCACCGTTTGCGGATCGCTTTGGAACCAACTATGTCCCTACCGACGACGAGATTGACCAGATTAAAGATGATCTTGTCTCGCGCACCGCAGAGTTAGCACGGATCGACGAGCGTATCCGCGAGCTCTCTGAGCAGCGGGACAAAATTCTTGCATACATTGAACCTCGCAAAGCCTTGATATCTCATCCTCGACGTCTTCCCATGGACATTCTTGAAGCCATATTTCTTGAATGTCTTCCTAGCTCCAGAAACGCTGTGATGAGCGCGCAGGAAACTCCCTTGCTAGTCTGCAGGATTTGCAGCGCTTGGAGGACAGCTGCTCTGTCTATGCCGAGACTCTGGGCGTCTCTCCATATCCCTACCGATTTCATTATCGCCAAATCGGAGACGCGCACTGCTGCGGTTGAGCAATGGCTAAGCCGCGCGGCGGCCTCTTCGCTATCTGTCTCAGTTTGCGACATGGAGGGTCACTGGGGATGGTTTCCGTCGCCGGATTCAAATCGCAAGCTGGAAGCTCTCGTTGCAGTTCTGGCCAGATCCTCCCCCCAGTGGCAGAACATAGTGTTTACTGACATGACCCGCGAAACAGTCCAAGCGCTCGCGGACATTGAACCCCCGCATCTGCGCTCCTTCACATTCACGGGAGATCTCTCTCTCCTTCCCCTCCTCAAATCAAATCTTTTGACCGGCCAGCACCTCCGAGCTATCTCAGTGTCTTCAAATTCCGACCTGAATTTTGTGCCCAATCTTCCAATCGTATGGCATCAGCTTACCCATCTTGTGTTGGCCCAAACGAGGCACGATGGTGAATCAATATCCATCAGCAAAATGATCTCTCTGCTAGGAAGGTGCCCACAGCTCGTGTCATTATCTGTCGCGCTCGGAAAAGAAGAAGCACTGGCTGGTAGTGTGTCGTCCGTTTCACTACCTTTCCTAGAGTCTTTTATCGTCCCCTTCCGCCGCGTGATTTGGTCACAGTCGCACTTGATGTACATTGCCGACTGTGTCTCAATGCCAAAGCTCCGCCGTTTCCACTTCCCAATATTAATAGAAAATGTCGGGTCTGAACTGGATAGCTTCTCCCTTGCATCTCTCGCTTCGAAATATCCGTTGGTTCAAGATCTCGCGATACACCTGGAATCGCTTCATACTCAAGCGCTGCTCGAAACTTTCCAAGCTTTCACTGCCCTGACTCAACTTGTAGTCGACGCTCGGGTGTCGGTACCATACGATGCGCAGGGCTTCTGGGCGTCGTGTGGCACAGTTCGGTTCCTGGAACTCCTCACAGATGAAGATGTATGCCCCCGATTACAAGCGTTAGAAATTTTTGGTATTTTGAATTTGAGCAAATTCGTCTTGGACGCATTTCTCTCGGTTCGGGTGCATGCCACATGTCGGTTACAGCGTCTCAGTCTTGCATTTGACGAAATTCGTATGGACCCAATCATTCCGCGTCTATCCCCATCCGAGACTCGATCCTATGCATTGGAAGGTTTACACATTTCTATTTCCCCCCCTCCTCAGCCGCAAATCGCGTATGCCTCCTCACCTTGGACGGGTCTACCACCTGAGGCCTGAGGACTCGATATTCTCAGATATTGCCAGTATCTTGTCGGTGACGGACTCCTGTTACACTTTTTTCGCGGTACCCATCCTGTACAAATACTTTTTCTTCTTCATAAAGAAACTCGTATGCATTCACAGCTCAGCAGGGGGGCAAGTGGGTAAGTGATGCTCCTGCGCTCGCGCTGAGACAAAGACTTGAATGGTGTCGTTCACCGAGTGCCACTTCTCGACATCATCCTGCCAATCCTCCACTGCCATATTGCGTATGGCGCCATCGCGCGACGTGATGGTGCGCAGATTAGGAAAGATCGCAGAAAGAAACGACGCTACGGCGGTGGGCGAGGATATGGGTGACTCGACGACGTCAAGCTCAACAAGCGATTCGCTGTGGATGCCAGCGCCGGGCTTCTCTTTGGCGTGCGCATCAAGCACGGTAGCGTCGAATACGATGGTGAGAGATGTGAGGTAGCGGCAGTGTTCTGCAAGAGGCACAAGGCCCGTCATGGTGACCGAGGGAATGTATTCCACGGACTGGCCCATCGGTGAGAGATTGAGTTGTCGCAGCTGTGGCCAGGCCACAGCAATCTTCTCAACGAAGTCGTTGTCGATGAGTATCCCGTGCATAGTCTGAATCACGACGTCCTCCAAATGGCTGCACGCAAGAAGCGGGTGGAAAGCATCCTTTGGAATCATGCGGTCAAGGCTATCGGGGATATCGTGCTCGAAGGAATTGTGCTCGTCAATAATGAACTTTTTCAAGCTTTTGGAGAATCTCTGAGATATCAATGTATCGAAGATCTGCCAGGAATGGGTTTCGATGGAAGGCTCGGAGTCGAATGAGAGCGTGAGTTCAGTGAAGACATCTGAACCGATCATCTCCATGAAGCTGCAGATAGACGGAAACGATCTGGAGACGGTGGTGAACTGACGAAGAGCGGGGAAAGCCGGCTCCGTGGCCGCGAGTTTGGTTTTATAGTCGTTAAGAAGCTCGGGGAAAATCCCGACCTCTAAACTGTGGAAATGGGGAAGTGTTGCAAGGTACGAGATCGTGGGGCCGTCCAAGGTGCCTACATTCAAATCCTGGAGATGCTTCATGCTTCGGATTGTTAGATACATAGACTCTGTGATTGCTGTCGTGGATTGGGTACCAAAGACGACAGGATTGATGTGTAGGGAAGTGAGTTCCGGATGAAAAGCTGTCAGGTAAGGAAGGATATGCCCGGGAACGAGCTCAGGTCCACCTTGAAGATTGAAGACTAACGAACGCAGTTTGTGGCCAACAAGCATTCGGATATGCGGAGCTGCATGTTCGGTAGGTTGCCAAGTTAGAATCGTTAGATGGCGAAGATTGGGAAGCAATGGATATACGGGGAGTGCAAGGCTCAGAGCGGCATAGACACTCCAGGAGAACGATACTTGGTGCTCGATGAACAGGGTTTTCACTTTTTCTGCGTAAAATAAAAGTCTTGTTAAATCAGAAGCGGCAATTGGTCGTCGGAAACGCTGAGGCAGACTGAGCCAAAGAAAGGACAAAAGACTGGGAGCGCAACGCACGAAACCAACAATATAGCTGTTGGGAGGAGATTGGTATGTTTCCCAGGCATCCGAAGGTAAGCATTTCAGCAGATTTGTCAGCTCGGATTGAGTTTCCCAAAGAACAGCCAAGGCTGGGGGCTGGAAGGTCTGACAGGTTCTGGCAAGCGCAGCTAGCGTCGAGGATGCAGCCGCTGCGCAGATGAGCTCTACAACTTCTGGAATGTGCAAACCGCGGTGCATGGTCGTAGTAAGAAACGAAGAAGGATCGCTGCCGTTTTAGGAAGTTTCCCATTGAGCCTATAAATGATCTCGACGAAGACGTGGAATACGATGTTGAGGGGCATCCATTCCTGGCAGCAGCAGAGCATAACGAGCAGGATGTACCAGTTGTTGCAATTGATCAGGCGGAGAAGACGAGAGCGGATGCGCGACGGGATCGAATTGCACAGGCGATGTGGAATGATTATATACTAGATCATCCCGACTTGCAGTAATAAACACATTTGTATTTTGGTAATCGTTACAATTGTTTCTACAAGAATGCGTGTAATGTTACAATGCTATTTGAGACACAGAGGATACAATGCAAGTTGGAGACACCGATACAGGAACAGAAAAACAACAAACAGCGAGGGTGGAGACCGAGAATCAAATCGACGAGAAAGGAAGCGAAAGTCTGGGTTATCGTGAGCAACGAGAAATAGAAGGAGGACTCAACGCACTTAGTAATCATCTGGCACCGCAATTCCTGCGTCTTCCAAGATTCCAGCAATGATTCCTCTGCGACGTTCCGGACGATCTTCGGCAATAAAGCCGCGTGCAAAAGCGGGATCGTTGCTGAGCGCACGAAGCACACGTTGATAGAGTCGGCCATTTGGGTCCGGGGGGAGCAAAGAATCGTCCTTGAGAATGGCGACGACTTCGTTGACATAAGAAGTGTCGGCGGAGGTGACGAGTGGTTTTGCGACGGCAGCTGCGAGGTCTTTCATCGAGTCTGCAAGCTGGCTGCCGGCCTGTGCATTGCGACGTGCGGTGGTGGTGGAGGTGCTGCTGGAGCCGGACTTTCTTCGTTTACGGCCGTTGTTGCTGTCGGCGTCGTCATCGTCGTCATCGTCGCTGTCAGCGCGTGTACGCTTGCTATTGGATTGTCTGCGGCTCGGAGGAGACTGCAGTGCATTGGGAACAGGTTGGGCGTATAGAGAAAAGGACGCACCGGGCGGAGTTCATCATCATATGCACCTCCATCTGCGTCTTTATCTCCGGGAAGACCGTCGTCAGGTTCGTTGCGCTTGGAAGGGCTGTTGAGGTTGGCCATTGGGGTGCGAGTGTTGGGTTCAGCAGGAGGGGCAGCGGGTTTATCGGAAGCGGGGTCGTTGGAGGGGCCAGCACGAGCATCATTTTCTTTATCTGTAGCCGGAGTAGGTGGGGTTGTCGCTGCCGCCTTTACCGTCTTCTTAGATTTGCGTTTCTTCGTACCAAAAGAGATAACATTTTCGCCTGTGGCGCGGTTCTTGAGGCCGTCGTAGAGTTCGTCAAGCTTGGTATAGAAAGGGCAGGGAGATTTGAAGCATCGTGCGTATTGTGAGCCGTGTTCCTAGCCGCCAAGACATGACCATCGTCGCAGAGCAAAGAAAGAGACAAAAGAGCACACACTTTGACAAACTCTTTCACATATTCCTCGGTGTTGATTGCATGTTTCTCTTCGTTGTCCCAGCCTGTTCCACTGAACTTTTCGACGAACAGGTAGTTGTCAAAAATTTCCTTCAACTAGCACAGTTTGAGTCGCTCTGGAATCTATTTTGATCAAAGAGAAGCTCACATAGTCCAGTTTTGCCTTGCATTTCTTCTGATCCTTCTTCACCTCCACATCCGGCTTCGCCTCTGCAACGGCGTCGATGACCTTTGGCCAGACAGTCGGCTTCCATCCATTGCCGCTTTGATAGTCGCTCTTGAGTTCAAGCAACATGTCGAGCATACCGAGGACCTCCCCCTTGGTCCAATGGACCTTAGTTCCCGACATTGGATGTATACGACGCGGAGGAAGGTGAGAGGAAGCGAGACGAGAGATGCGTGACAGAGAGTGACAAAATTCTGATCCCCAACGGGATTCTGATTGGATTCGGAGGCGGAATCGGAGGCACCCGATCAGGCCCTTAGTCTAAAGACAAGACATATCTGAAACAAGTTTACAAGATACAGCTGTACCATGATACGAGCCAGACAATATACATGTGCGTGGAAGTATGGGAAGGAGGGCCGAGGAGGCGTGGTGTAAAATTGTGGAATCAAAATGCAAAGGTCTTAGGTGAGTATCATGATCATCCTCGCCATTCGTCTTCGAATTGTGTCGCGCTCCGGTCCCGGCGGGCTACGAGCCCCGTCTCGACGTACCAAGATGCAGTCGGCATCAATCTTTCCACAGAATCGCAGCGCTGGAACGTTCGTACTGTTCTGAGATGTATGATGCGAAACGGAAACGGATATCGAGGAGGAAGGCGCAAGCTGAACGATACAATCGCGAGCGCCGATGCGTGAACAAGCGGGTCTGACGCGTGTGGAGGGGGGGGAGACCAAAACAATAAGTACCACACATCTGCAGTGTCGACGACGAGGACCTGGTTTCGAGAATAGGTACATCCTGATCCTGTGTGCGAGCAAGGTATTTCTAGAAACCCCAGATGAAGAGGTGTGCTGGCACGAGACGAAAAGCACATGAGCAGTACTTGGATTATAGATTCCGCAGAAGGTGGAGCGAAGCAATAGAGCGAGACGGATTAAAGGAAGTTTTCCCGAACGTCCCTGGCATGCTCCCAGACAAGCCTCGAATGCTACGCATGTTTTTGCTCTCGTTCAATGCACGATGAGGGCCCGACATTTGCTCGACCATCCGAAGACCCCACAATCTGCAGACGCGTCCGAAGACGTGGAGTAGAATGGACAGTGTTCTCCGCAGGTTTCATATACGCCCGAAAAGAATAAGCCTCTCCATGGCGCTCATCGCACAGTTTCGGACCTTCGTTGGCAGGTGCATCGGGAGGCAAGCCACGGATTTTTCCTAGTCTCTTGTAAACAGACGCTACATACAATGGTCCTCGTACCTGCGGTGTATGTAGATTTTTCCGCCAGAATGTATAGTGGAAGTCGTCGCATGAGTGAAACGAAAACATTGTGTGCGTCAACATATGGGCTGCTTGGGGCGCCGTCTTCAACCAGTTTATCAATAGACTTCTGTAGCTCTAAGATCTGTGCATTGATGCTTTGTATGCGAGAGTCTAGAGAGAGGCTCGATGAGGGTATTGATGTCAACGAGCTCCGAGTTCAGTCCCAGGACAGTGATCAAGTCTCGAGGCGTGTGCAATACGTTGAGCAGTCTATTGAGTCGGACCGAGCAGTCGCTGTTTCTTTTGTAGCAATTACTCTGTTAGATGGAAGTGGATGAGGAGAGGAAGCGACAGCTACCTTGGGTTAGGGTTACCGTTCAGGCGGCTCTCAGGCTTGCACAGAACCACCACTGGGTATTTGCTATTTCTGAAATTGTTCTGGATCCATGGGATCGCGGTTTACTCATCACTTTGGCACCAACTATGTTCCTACTGACGAAGAAATTGAAGAGATTCGAGCTGATCTTTTCTCGCGGACCGAAGAGTTAGCCCGAGTTGACGAACAAATCCGCGAGCTCTACGAGCGGCGGGATCAACTCCAGGCATACATTGAACCGCGCAAGGCCTTGATATCTCATCCTCGCCGTCTTCCTATAGACATTCTTGGAGTTATATTCCTTGAGTGTCTTCCCACCACACGCAATGCTGTGATGAGCGCTCAGGAAGCTCCCTTGCTGCTTTGTAGGATTTGCAGCGCGTGGAGGACTACTGCCCTATCTATGCCGAGACTCTGGGCGTCTCTGCATATCCCATTCAATTTCATTCTCAAGAACAAGTTGCGCATTTCTGCTGTCGACCAATGGCTAGCCCGAGCAGCAGCTTCTTCAATGTCCGTCTCTTTTCGCGGTGCTGAAGTGGTATGGGGAGCCCCAGACTCAGAGCCAACAGTCATCTATTTAGATGATAACGGCCAGCTGGCCAAAACCATTGCAAGATACTCTGCGGGGTGGCAGAATGTGGAGTTGACTTGGATGTCCGACAGAACAGCCGAAGCGCTCGCAGGAATACATGCGCCGCGTTTGGAATCATTCAAACTCACCGGATACACTCACCATATTTCGCATTTTGACCAGCTACTGCGTGGCTCCCGTCTACAAACGGTTGCGCTATATCTAGATTCTAACCTCATGCATGCGCTTACTCTCCCGATCGCATGGCACCAGCTCACCACTCTCATCATTCACTTTGCTCAAGAACCTTATCCTTCTTCGATTTCCCTAGGAGATATGATATATCTGTTAGAATGGTGCCCTCGACTCGTATTGTTCCATGTCATCCCCATGCTCAACGAAATACCTTTCGAATATGGGTCATTGTCGGTTCATCTGCCCTCTTTGGAGAGTTTTTTTACCGTCCCTTTACACCAGGTATTGCCGAATTGGTACCTAGCCTGCATCATAGACTGTGTGTCCATGCCAAAGCTCCGCCATTTCCACTTCCCCATAAACAGCGGCGGATCTGGACAAGACAGCCTCTCTATTGCCTCGATTGGGGCGAAATACCCCCTCGTTGAGGATTTCGCAATATATATCAACTCTCTTAATGCTCAAGCGCTCTTGGAAGCTCTGCGAGCTTTCCCTGCTCTTACCAAACTTGCAGTCAACGCCCATATGCCGCTTGACGATTATAGAACAGATTTGGGCGCCCTATTCTGGGAGTGGGACAATGGTACGGACTCGTGCGGCGCGGCCCAGCTTCTGGAAGTCCTTTCAGACACGACTGTGTGCTCGCGCTTGCAGGAGCTCGAGGTCATTAGGACCAAAACCTTGAGCAGACTTGCGTTGCTCACATTCCTTTCGGCTCGAATGCAGATGGAGTCTATGTGTCGGTTATGCAGGCTCAGCATCTCGTTTCAAACTTCGTGGGGCAAACCAGTGATTCCGCCCTTGTCCCCAGTCGAAACGAAGTACTATGCGTCGCTGGGTTTGAGGATTTCGTTCTTCCCGCAAGCTCGAGCTGGCGCTCCAGATACTTCCTCGCCTTGGACGGGTTTGCTGTCGCCTTGAAGTGATTTGTTTCGTCGGATACATGGGGTCGCGTTATGCATATGCACTGAATTTCGTATCATTGTGCGTCTTAGGATTATTGAAGGAATCTTCCCCAGTCCGACATTACAAACTTGGAGCAGGGGATGGACAACGAGAATACAAACAATATGGGAAAGCAATGAAACAGATCGCGAACGCGGAGAGAACAAGGGGAAAGGTAAGTGCGCGCCGCGCTGACGAAGATGTGCGGTTTGATTTGTCTTGTCCGGATGCAAGTGGAGATTAGTCTCTCCTAGCCAGACGCTCTATGTATACCAGCGTGGAGATGGAGTAGCGGTCCAGGAGAGTAGTGCAAGGCAAGATGCCCTTTGAATTCAGAGGTGCAATCAGCGCGATATATACACGACAGCCAAGCCAAGCCAGCGGCAGTCGAAACGAGAGCTAACAGAACAAGAACGAAAGAAACCCAAGAAAAGGCATGGCAGGAATGAGGCTTGAAGTAATTAAATAACAAAGCTAAATCCTCCACGGCCTACAAATTCATATTCAGCGGCCGTGGACTTCTTGAAAGCTCCGGATTCTGGAATTTGAAAGAATCCATATCGAACCCTATCCTGGCGGATGCCCCGCAACTGCTCCTTCAGCGTTTGAATTTGTTCGCCCAGCGCCGACTTCTTGTCTTGGGCCCGCCACGCGATGTTGCGTGCGGGGACGTCTGGCGCACAGCGGAGAGGGCAGGAGAGTATGTTTTGTGGCTGAGAAGAATATTGGAGAGTCGCATACTCCCAATAATGCATGGGTATTCCGAGGAAGTAGGGGGGTGGGGTATCGAAATCGTGCGAGAAAACCGAGAGTCAAGACTGCCTCCACGCGCGGCGGCGAATGAATTCGAGGTCTTCAGGTCATACGGAAACTCGATAAAAAATCGGCAGCTTCTGTCTTCCGAGTACATCTTCGCGTCAAGACCTCAGTCATGAATGAAGGGTTGACTGCGATGTCCCCTGCGCGCGGTGCACGACTTGCGGACCGTGGGGAGTGCTTAACATAGGAAACAAGCCCAGGCTCGGAAATTCGGGTGAAGGAGGTAATGCAGCATTATTCATGCCAAGGCTGTGCGCTTGGCGGACAGCGCGGTGATTTTAGGTTTCAAGGCCTTGAGCGGGGGGCGCTCGACGTCGGAGTCAAACGCCAGAGTCGAGGTGAAAGCGAGGAGGCGTGAAGATGCCAGTGTGGACGGGCGAAAAATGCCAGTGTTTGTCAGTGGACGTTTTGAGGAAGACTTTAACAAACGTCTGGCGGGTTTGATTTCCGAGTTCACGCCTCCGGGAACTAAACTGACGCCACGCTCAGGATAGACGTCTTGTACAGCACACACAGAGAAAACCTTGAACAGAACCCTAAAAATGACAACGGCAAACCGCCCGGCAAGATAAAAGTTTAGCGTTCACAAGGAGACTTGACTGATGCACGATGGAGGGGAGATCTATGAGGTAGCAGCCAACAGACAGATAGATGTGTAGAAAGATTGGGGTCTGAGATGTCTTGAAGTTGAGCTCGAAGTATTCACAGGTAACCGAGAGATATCGCCAAAGCTACTAACCAACCGAGGGCCAGACCCTTTTGTCATTTTTCACAGTCACCAAGGGCTCGTTAAGAAGAGATTTTTTCGCAGAAGGTTCAGATTTCTCTCCGAGTATTCCATTGCATTGGGCTTTCAAGTTTCAGTGGCACCTCCGACGGCAGTTGTGGTGGTGAAATTTAAGGCACGTCACAGTGACAAACGGTGATTTCCAAATTCGGAAACTCCAATCTTGTCCTTCTCCTCCTCCTCCTCCTCCCCAATGCCTGTCACAGCCCTCATAAGGGCCGCAGAGTCGCCATCCTCATCCGCAAAGTCTGACGGGTCGTTCCATGCTGGCTCAAATCTCAAAGTGCGTCAAGAACGATGTTACCAGGCACCTATGACAACATTTATCTCTGTCTCTTAGGTTGTCGGCATCATCCTCGCCATAACTAGTGGTCTCCTCATCGGCTCTAGTTTTGTATTCAAGAAGAAGGGACTACTACGAGCGCAAGCGGGGCACACAGCAGGAGAAGGTGTGGCCTACCTCAAATCCGTGAGTCCGGTATATCGCACCACTTTGTGTAAGAGACTGACGGGATTCGGGGTAGCCACTATGGTGGTTAGGCATGATCAGTGCGTTTTGGAATTGAATGTTCTTCAGTATGAAGCTAACGAACGGGCAGTGATGATTCTTGGTGAACTATGTAATTTTGCAGGTAAGTTTCGGCTTTCAAGGGTCTCTGCGTTTGGGGTTATTTCGGGTCGAACTTCGAGCTGGTCTATCCGGGATGTATTCCGGAGGCTGGCTGCCTCGTCTCTGGAGAATCGAGCCCCCTCTTCGAAGCTGTTGCGCGCACAGACGTCATTGGGGTCATGTCCGCTCGTGGCCGGCGATGCAAGCGAAGCTAGCGTAATTGCCACCTTGGCGTTCACGCTCCACGTCCGCTCGCACACAAAACCCTTGTTTCGCTTTGAGGTCCATGGGGGTTCGTAAATGTCAAGGCCCCTCCCACCTTTCGGGTCGGGCGTCTTGTCATTTCAAGCCAAGTTAGAGCTCGAGCTGGCTTTCAAGATGTATTCCGCCTGTTGGTCGCTCTCGTCTTTCGGTCAACAGAACCTCGTCCTAGGATTGGGGTGCGGGCAGACATCTTCCGTCGGGGTGATATCCGTTGTTCGTTGGCGGTGCAAGGATTCCCATTGGGATATCCCGGTCTGATATTTCTGGCGAACGCCCTCGTCGTTGAAGCCGGTGTGTGAACAGACCTCTTTGGGGCGATTCTGTTCTTGTTGGTGGTGGTCAGCGGTGCCAAGCAAAAGTGGCGTAATTGTCGCTCCTCGATTCATGTCTGGGTTTCCATCTAGCGGCTCGTGGACGCCTATAGCCCCATGCTGCAGCCTATATTGATGTTCATAAACCGCCATAGTCCGGCATTGGAAGGATGGGAGAGGTGTTTCGAGCGCCAAAGCAAAACATATTGTCTTTGTGTGCCTCCGGATTCCCTCGCATTTCAACCCTTTGCCTTTCCACATTCCTTCTTTCCCGTGTCGCTCGTGTGCCTTCATATGCTCCGAGTATCTCTCGTTTCATCTGGCCATTTATTTCTTTCATATCGCTCAACTCCGATTTCAGCCTATGCTTTCGTCGAGGCGATTGTTGTAACACCTCTCGGCGCCCTCTCCGTCGTCGTCTGCGCCATCCTATCCTCCATCTTCCTCAAAGAAACACTCACATTCTTCGGCTGGCTCGGCTGCACGCTATCCATCCTCGGCTCAGTCATCATCGCCCTCAACGGTCCCTCCGAAGAGGCCGTCGGCCAGATCGAAGACTTCCAGAAACTCTTCCTCTCCGTCGGGTTCCTCGTGTACGCTGGCATCCTCATCATCGCCGCGCTTGTTATCATCTTCTATGCCGCGCCGCGCTGGGGCAAGAAGAGCATGCTGTGGTATATCTTTGTGTGTAGTATGATTGGAGGGATCAGCGTTAGTGTCACCACCGGCCTGGGGTCTGCCATTGTTACGACGGCGGCTGGCGATAATCAGTTCAAGCACTGGTTCATCTACTTTCTAATCGGCTTTGTTGCCATTACCCTTATCACGGAAGTGTACTATCTAAATGTTGCGCTCGCGCTCTTCAACACTGGTGCGTTCATTCCGTGTTGATGGTTTACCTGGTACTGATTTAGTTCGTAGCTATGGGTATGCATTCCTCTAAGTACCGTGGAAATACAGACTGACTCTTTTCTCAGT